>VDFB02252616.1:102744086-102858488 GCA_007258455.2 Sequoia sempervirens | reverse complement strand
GGAGGGTGTAGGATAAGGTGGGAGAGAGTGTGGGCGAGGATGGGAGAGGGTGGGAGAGGGTTGGAGAGGGTGAGAGAGAGTATCTCTCTCTCACTCCCTTCCTCTCTCTCTGAAGTATCTCCCTCTCTCTCACTCAATCCCTCTAGCTCTCTCCCTAGGGTTGCAAAGTGTAGGATAAGGTGGGAGAGAGCGGGAGAGGATGGGAGAGGGTGGGAGAGTGTAGGATAAGGTGGGAGAGGATGGGAGAGGGTTGGAGAGGGTATCTCTCTCTCACTCCCTTCCTCTCTCTTTGAAGTATCTCTCTCTCTCAATTCCTCTAGCTCTCTCCCTAGTACCCATAATCCTCTACCCTATAAATGTACCATCTAAAGCTTTAAAAAACCAAATTTACAATAACACGAGTGCGTTATTAACTAGTATAGATATGTCCATTTAGGATTAAATAACACGCTCGCGTTATAACGTGAACGAGTTATTTATTGCACTAAAAATGGTTAAAAGTCACAATATACCCATGATGTCGGCCCACATTCTGTAGATTATCTTAGTTCTGTGCGTGCTCCAACAAAAAATAACTTTTTGGTGATTTAGTGAAGTGTGCATGCATGATTTTGAGATTCCACCACCTTTTGAATGTTCCTTCCATCACCTTTGCATGAAATAATAGAGTTTTCATGTTGAGAGGCTTATAATATCAATTGAAGTTTGAATTATAGTGATAATTGATATAAAATTGAAATTTGAAGGGGAGCAAGCTTTTGAAGAAGTCATTTTTTTGAGGAATTTGAGGAAGGAAGAAGCAAAGGCTGCATAATTGGGTAGAACTCCTCGGTTTGAAACTTTTCCTTTTAGGTATGTGAAATCTTTGTACATTTTATATCATTCTATTATGGCTTGCTTTCATTTTTGTTGTTTTTCTTATTCCATGTTGATCAAATTGTTTGTTTGTGATGCAATACAACAATCACTCATCAACTCAACTTATCCCTTCAAGGAAAAAACAATCAAACACCTCTGTTCCTTAGACCTGCAATCAAACATCATCCCAACCATTTAAGATATCTTTGCTCAAATCAACTCATCCATCATCCAATCTTCACTTAAACACCATTTGTAACAACAACAATCAACATTAGTTCAACACTGTCACTAGACCTTTAAGATACCAATTTCATCATGTTTTGATTGTAATATTCCAATATATCTGTATAGACACACTTTGACTACTTTGCATTCAAGACACCATTGCCATATATTAGAAACATATGCCCAAATCATCAAATATTTCACAATCTACCTTCAAAACATTACCAAGCATAGAAAAAACTATGGGATAACAAATGAGACTGCTCCCAAGCACTTAACAACATTCCTTTTGCTATTTCTACATATTCTATGGCCTATTTTGATCCTTTTTAACATACTCTAAAAGTTTATACACTTATTTCACAAAACAGAGTATTGATTTGTGGGATTCACCTGATTTAGGGTATGGAGTCCTAAAGATTAAATATCGTATTGATGTTAAAGACTAAGGAATTTGTATGCACAGTGATAGTTGTATTTACATTTGTGACAAACTTGTTTGCATAGTGGTAATGGAATAACATGACTACTTGTGTATATGGACAGTTTATATTGTTTTGATTGAGTTATGCTTCCAAAGCTTTCAATTAGTTAATTTGACAACTTAGCACTTTTTGCATAGGTAAAATTATTCGTCATGCCGAAGAAATGAATTGTTAAAGGGAAAAAACTAATAGATGATAAGCTCCAAGCCTTAAGAGATAAAAATAACAAACAGGTGAGGGAATATCATGAAAAGCAAAAATTGGGAACGATTGATGAAAACAAGCTAGTTGAAGAGGAACTTCAACCGTCAAAAAGAGAAAAGAAATTGGTAGCACAAAGGGAACGAATGCGAAAGATTCGTACTAGGGTAGATGCAGATACTGTAGTTGGAGACACACCCTCTAGCGCAAGTGAAGACAAAGGGACACCATTACACACAAGCGAATATGGAGGGACACCATCTACCACAAGTGAGTATGGTTGGACACCTTAGACCACATCTGAAGTTGAGAGTACATCATCACTCAGAATTGTGGAACAAGGTACGCCATCATCCCCACATGAACCTCAAGGTATGTCTTCTATTCCACCCTCGATCGAAGGTACGCAATCTAGCCCACCTCAATTAAATATTGATGAAATTGGTAATCTAGCCCACCTCAATTAAATCTTGTAGTTTCGAAGGTGTCTGGCATTATGCTCTAATGGATGTTTATACCCTGCTCCAAAGCTCCCATTTTGGCATAGGTTATGGAATTGTCAAACCTGCTAATTGCATTTGCTTGAAAGTTTCTAAAGCCTTTTCAGCAAATCCATTTTGTGCATATCCTGCAATCATTGTATTCCATGAAATGGAATCTCTTTCAGGAATTTTTTCAAACAGTTCACAAGCCTTGTCTATGCTTCCACATTTTGCATACATGTCTACTAGGGTAGTTGCAACTACAACATCTAACAAAATTCCTCTATTATTTATTCTTTGATTGATGTTCATACCCTGTTCCAAAGCCCCCATTTTGGTACAAGTAGGAAATATGTTGGCAAAGGTTGTGGAATTTGGATTTATACCTACCAATTACATTTGCTTGAAACTTTCTAAAGCATTTTCAACAAATCCATTTTGTGCATATCTAGCAATAATTGCAGTCAATGAGATGACATCTCTTTGAGGCATTCTGTCAAAAACTTTGCATGCTTTCTCTATGCTTCCACATTTTACATACATGTCTACCAAATCATTAGTCATGAATTAGGATGAGTCTTTTAGATTACCTGAGTCAATAGTGTGAAAATTGCAATCTTGCACAAATGTTGCTCTTCTAGCCTATGAAGGAAAAACAACTCAAATTTGTATATGAACATGCAATATTGATGTCTTGATGATGTAATAAGGTTTTTTTAGGGTCATTTGAATGGATTTTTGGGTCTTAGATGATAGGAGTCAAAATTGCTTCAAAAATGCAATGTTGTCATAGTGTAATTTGTGTAAACTCATCATTTAAGTTGTAAATCCCTTAACCAATGGCTCCCTCTTTCAAAAAATAGTTGAGGGTCATTAGAAATGATGTGTTAAGGGTGTCATAGGAGATTAAAACCTAGAAAATATGTGGTTTGGGAACAATTTAAGATACCATAGAAAGTTTCATGGTCAGGTGATAAGTTTTGAATAGGGTTGCTTTGGAAAAGGGGGCTATTTAGGCTAGTTTTGGTGGGACAACAGATTTTTGAAAGGTTTGGTCTGAAAAAAGTGCTATCAGGATTTTGGTATGTTGTGTAACATCACAAAACACACCTAATTCAATCATTATTTTGGTGAGTCTTTTGGAAAATTTGTTAGAAAAGTCAAAAAAACCACCATTGGAGGCCTAGTTGGTTGGAAGCCTAGTCAAGGTGGAAAGGTGGGTTTTTGTTTGAGTCAGAGGTTTGGGGCTTTGAAAAAATTCAAGAAAAGTTTTTTTTTGTCCCTTAAGGGCATTCCAAGGATTTGGGTCCAAAAGAGAAAGATTGGAGTCATAAGTGCACTTTGAGGCTTCTTTCCTTAACATTGTTTAGAAAATGGTTGAGATTACTTCATTGAAAAAACCTTCAAGCCTTTGAGTTTTGTTTTGAGTCCCATATCCTCTACATCATAGTGGTATTAGAGCAGTAAGTAGGTCCTTTAGGGATTGAAGAATCAGCAATGGCACCTAAAAATCAGTTAGCAAGAGAGTTGGAGGAGTTGAGGGAAACCTTGGAAAGGGAGAGAAGGGAAAGAAGAGAGCAAGAAGCAGTAAGAGAGCAGGCTAAAGCAAGGGAAGAGACGCAATGGAGAAGGGAGAGAGAATCTATTTATGCTAGGATCAATATCCTTGAGAGAAATAGGTGAGGAGAACAAGGAGAACAAGAAGACAATGATGAAGAAGAAGAGTGATAGGGAGGGGGTTGGAGGAATCAATCATAGATTCCTGGTCTAGGTCTTGCTTGCAAGACCTCCTTGGTGTTTTGTTTCACCACCTTAACCTATAGGACCCTTCTCAAGTTTAGGTACCCTTGGTTTTTCTAGCCAACCCCACTTCTATCACAATTCCATCTACCAAGTTAACCTTGGTGTAATGCTTCAACTCTTCCTTAGCCCTTAATCTACCCTAAAGGCTAATCTATCCTCAACACTCCATTAGTTCTTGTAGGGGTGTAGAGATGTATTCAATGGATTCAAACCAACCTCCTAGGGTTCTTGAAGGTTCACCAAAACTCCACCTTTTCATCGCTTTCACCAAACCCTCATCTAGCGTTAAGAAGGCTACTAGTCCATGACCCCCAATTAGGTCTCTATCACCAAAACAACTGGTTATTACTCAAACATTTCAAAAGACCACCTCAATATTTCTTCGAGGTCCTTGTCCCATATGAACATCTCTCAAATATTTTTGAGGTCCTAAGCTTTAACTGTTTGTACAATGCTTAAACTTGAAAATAGTCATTTCCTGGGGTTTTAGGCCATTTTATGGATGTTTTCAAACTGTCAACTTGTTCTCACATCAATTGAACTGATGGAGCTTTCTCCTTCATGTGTCAACTAGGTAAGACACTTGCCTACCTCCTCCAAAAATCAATTTATCAAGAACTGGACACCCCTGCAAGTTATGTGCTCTGCACTTCTTTTCTTCCCTAGCTAGACTCTTCCTGGCTCGCCTAGGGCAAGACTTTTCCAATAGCTACTATGTTCACACAAACCCTAAATCCTACCATATTTACACACATGGAGTCTAGTCACTATTCCAAAAGGTCTGTACAATTTGGGAAAGTGATCTAAACCTCCATTTGCTCAAGACTGCCTGGTTCAGACCAACAATAGTGTGGAATCCAACATATTTACAATCAATGCTTGAAAATGAATAAAACGACTATCTAATGACACACAAAGCTTGTAGAAACACCACTCTACATCCTACACAGGTCTTGATGCTATATCAATCCATTAAAGCTTCAAGTACCCTAGGAGGTTGGTTTGAAGCCATTAAAGACATTCCCACACCCCTGCAAGAACTAATGGAGAGTTGAGGATAGGTTAGCCTTTAGGATTGATTAAGGCCTAAGGAAGAGTTGGAGCATTGCACCAAGGTTAGCTTGGTAGATGGAATTGTGATAGAAGTGGGGTTGGCCAAACAAACCAGGGGTACCTAAATTTGAGAAGGGTCCTATAGGTTAAGGTGGAAAGCCAAAACACCAAGGAGGTCTTGCAAGCAAGACCTACAGCAGGAATCTGTGATTGATTCCTCCAACCCCCTCCCTATCAGAGGACCATTCCATCACCATGAAACCACATTTCTTTGATGGAACGGCATGAAGAATGCCATGACAAGCAAATTGCTATGGATTGGCATGGCATTCCATCACCATTGAGACCACATTTCTTTCAGGCTTTTTTTCAAACAGTTTGTTTCCTTTTCTATGCTATTGCTTATTAGTATGCTTTGATAGATCTTTTCCAAGCATCCATGTAGCTTTTTTGGAAGCACCTATTTAAGGCTTTCAACCATAGCAACAAGGAAGCGAACTGTTTGATATTTTACCACCATGAGACCACATTTCTTTGACGCATTTTTTTCAAATAGTTCATTCCCTTGTCTATGCTATTGCTTACTATTATGCTTTGATAGATTTTTTTCTAAGCATCCATAGCTTGTTCAAAAGCACTCGTTTTAGGCTTTTAGCCATAGCAGGAAATGAACTGTTTGATAAAATTCTTTGATAGACATGTATGAAAAAGAGACAGACAAGGCGTTGAACTTTTGAAAAATGCCTCAAAGAAATGAGGTCTCATGGTGATGGAATGCCATGATAATCAAATATTTTGATTGTCATGGCATTCCATCAGTCATGAGATTCATTTCCTTTGAGGCATTTTTTAAAGAGTCACTACCTTGTCTATGATATTGCTTACTATTATGTTTTGATAAATTTTTTCCAAGCATGCATAGCTTGTTGAAAGCACTTCTTTTAGGCTTTCACCATATCAACAAGGCAACACTTGAACTATTTGACAAAAAAATGCTTTGGTAGACATGTATCAAAATGTGGTAGTATAGACAAGGCAAGGAATTGTTTGAAAAAAATTCCTCAAAGAAATGTGGTCTCCTCAATTCCATGACAAGCAAATGCAATTGGCAACCTAGTTATTAGTTATGCAATGTGAAGTAATTGCATAACTGCTAGGTTGACTTTGTAAAAACTATATTGTAATTGAAATTTTGTCATCTATCAGCATCTAGTTATTAGTTATGCAATGTGAAGCAATGCTTTGAGTTTGAAAGATGTGCAATGCAATGTAATCAACGTTATGAATATAAACTACAAAATTATAAATGAAAGTTCAAAACATAAAAATTTCAAGTGTTTACAATTAGCCATTATTGATCATTGATCAATCTGAAAAGTGTGAACATTTTTCTGTGTGGAAGGAAAACAAGAAAACAATGGTTCAAAAATGAGGAATTTGTCTTCTACACCAAATGAGAAATATTCACAATATGTGCTAGGAAGGAATAAGTCCATAAGATCGAGTATGCAAGAACTGAGAATTGCAAAATTGGCTTACGTTTGACTTCCAAACAAAAATTTTCACACTTTTTGATGTTCCAACGTAAGTCAAAAAGTAT
Organism: Sequoia sempervirens; assembly: GCA_007258455.2. Taxonomy (NCBI): domain Eukaryota; kingdom Viridiplantae; phylum Streptophyta; class Pinopsida; order Cupressales; family Cupressaceae; genus Sequoia; species Sequoia sempervirens. Next base: position 102,851,778 of record VDFB02252616.1, on the reverse strand, counting down.
ACATGTGTGTAAGTTGTAAAGTATACACTTGAATACATGTAACTCATATCTATTGAACCATGAATTTATAATGCAAATATGGACATCATCGATAAAAAAGATTTGTATTAATCAAATAGCACACATGTACATCAATATATGTCAATATAAGTATAAAATATAGTTACAAAAAATCCATATAGGCTTATGAGAATGCCATATGGGCATACAATGTCAAGTATATCGAATACAAAATATGTGCAAAATTGCCATGTAGGCATACAACAAAGGGCTCTACATTCAAAATTCATTTCTCTCCATGCTCTGGTTCAAATACAATTTTCTTTCCCTTTCCTAGGTGACCTGATGGCGATAAATCTGTCACTCATTTTTGTTGAGGAGTGCTCTTGCTGCTCCTCCTAGTGTTTAGCTCCTGGTCAAGTTTCAACTGTTACAATAAGAAGTAAAGACATTAATATATAGAAATTGCATTATAAAAATTAATATATTTAACAACATTTAATCACTTACAGCCATCTAATGATCACTCTCCTCGATGGAAATATTTGCACGCAGATGCTCAGGCGTGCTCGAGCACTATATAAACCATCCAAATAGGAATTAATCTACAAATCAATAATGGTTTGATTTTTCACTAGAACTAGTTCATCTATAACAACAAATGCAAATTGAAATTTAGTAATTTGCCTCATACCTCACCTATCAGAGCCATCGAGGATTGTATTGTAGTAGAAACACCGATATCCATTGCCCTTGTTACGTTTGGCGGTGTTTCTCTCACCAACATCTGAAAATAAAACAACAAATTATTCAATCACAAAATAGTTATCGAATTTGAAGTAATGCTTTGAGTTTGAATGATGTGTAATGCAACGTAACCAACAATATGTTTATCAATTTTTTAAAAAGCAATAACCTAGGACAATCACATTGAAAAGCAAAAGACCCTTTAGGACAAATTTTAAGTGAAAAAGCGTCAAAACACAATGTAAAATATGACAAACAATATGAGAAGAAGAGATGATCTAGTCAAAAGGAGCTTTGATAGTAGCCAACTGAGTTAAGTATGAAAAATCCAAGTATCACTGTTGCAAGGAATGGAGTAAGAGCTAAATAAAGATACAGCGACAATAAAAAATGATGGAGCTAACTTGTCAAGGGCCTATTCTTCAAAACCCTTATTAAACGCTTGTCATAGTTTAAGATATGCAATAAATGTTTGACAATGGAATTAACCTTTTGAGGATGACAGTGATTAAATTGAGGTCTCCTTTTACCATGAAAAGACTGAATATTCTTTCTTTGGCCTATCATTATGATTTTTAAGTTTCCTCCTTGAGTTAAATATAATAGTCAAGTGTTTATACCAAAGATGATAGAGAAAATAATCATGAAAAGGAGAATATGATGGTGATCAATGACAAAGCGTTGGCACATTTGATGTCGAAAGAGTAGAGGAATGCATAGTGAACATCATGGTACAACTTATGATATAAATTAAGCCACATGGTTGATGTGCTTTGAATCCTTGCATCTAAAGGAAATTTTCTTAACATAAATACTGCTAGGGAATTTCAATGTTGCCATTGTAGTTGGCATTAAAGCTGGTACCTGCAACATTGAAAATTATCCTTATATAAGAATTCCCTCCATCTTGTTGATTGGCTTGTAACAATCTTGATGGTCGCTATATGAAATCTAATTATGATTCCTCTTCTACATTAGAGAGTTCATATCCTTGATCTCACTCTTCTAAATTATCAGAATCAAAATCACTAGCTTCCATATTAAAAAATTCACAACCAACATCTTCAATAAATTTATCTAGATCATCAGTAATAGTCTTACAAATTGGTTGCCAGTTCAAGTTCATTCTACTTTCATAATACTTTATATCCATGGATTTCATCCATTCCTTGATGCCATCAAGTGAAGATTCAGGAATGGTGTACATATGGAGTACATCTCGCTTTAATTATTTGAAAACAATAGCCATATCATATCCCTTTTTCCCAAGTCCTACTCTTTCAAGGTTAACAATCTCAATCTCACTAATAGTGATTACTAAGAAAGGTAATTCCACCAACTCTAGCAAAAAAATTACCATAGGAACAAAAAAAGCAGAGGATTTGAAAGGAACTCCATGGTATATAAAATTCTAGTTCAAAATATTTTAGATGAGGTTGCTCCCATAGCTCTCTTACTTGCTTGAAAAATCCTTGAAACTATGTATTGATTTTATTTTTCTTGTTCCTCTCTTGTTGTTCTTCCTTAATTTTATTGGTGCAGGAGCACCTAGGAAGCAATAGAACTAGGAAAAATGTCGAAGTATAGAATGATTTTATGACTTAGATGTATGCCTTCAGGAATTTTTGTGGTTGGAATGATGTTTTCTAATAAGGTCATGTTGACCATGGGTGAGAAACCAAAATGTTCTAGTCCAAAGTTTAGGAATGGAGGTTTTTGTAATTATTGAAAATTTTTGCAAAAACATGCTCCTTTTGTGTTTGAGTGGCCAAGAAGGGCCCATTCGAAAAATAACTATTGGGAAAGCATATTTAAAGGTTTCCTCAACCTTTGTGCAAGGTTGAAAGTATGTTTGTATGGATTGTTTTGTTGAAAATTGAAGGAAAACAGTTTTTTGAGTGAAATTTTCTATTTTTTGGTCTGAAAGAAGGCTCTAATGGATTAAATATGGTTCTGTGTTGTGTGTAGGATGTAGAATAAATCCAGTACAAGTTTTTTGTATCCTTTAGATAGTTATTTCAATCATTTTCTTGTCTCTTTGTAAATATTTTGGTTTCTTTGTGCTTGTTGGCCTGAAACAGGCAGTGTTGAGTAAATGGGGTGCTAGAGCACTTTTCCACTGTACAAACCATACGGCCTTTTGAAAATAGTGCCTAGACACCATGCTTGTACATATATTAGTTGGTCAGTTTTGTTTGAGTGCAGGAGTTGCTAGCAAAGTGATGCCCTAGGCGAGCCAGTGCAGGTCTGGCTAGGAAAAGCTTGTTCTGCAGGTCACAAATCTTGCAGGGGTGTTGAGCCATTGATGATTTTCTTCTTGGAGGAGGTATGTTGGTGTGTTACCTTGTTACTACATGAAGGAGGAGGCTCCATCTGTCCATTTGGTGTGTAAATAAATTGGAAGTTTGCTAACTATCAAGGGAAGGCTTAAAACCCTAGTTTTTGCTCCATTTCATGTTTGAGCTTTGTATGGATAGTGAAAGGCTGAGACCTCAAGAATCTTTGAGTTTTGTCCATGTGAACCAAGAACCTTGGAAAAAGAGTGGGAAGTCCTTTTGAGATTTGTGAGTTCTAACCTATTTTGTAGGTGAAGGAGACCTAATAGGGGCTCAAGGGCTACTAGCCTTTCAAACCCTAGCTAAAGGATTGGTGAGAGCGATGGGAAGTTGAAGACTTGGATGTTGTTCAAATGCCTTTGGAGGATAGTTTGAAGCCTTTTAAGACTTATCACTACCCCTACAAGAGTTGATGGAGTGTTGAGGAAGATTGGTCTTTAGTATAGTGTAAAGGCTAAGGAAGAGTTGTGGCAATGAAACAAGGTGGACTTGGTGGTTGGAGTTTTTGATAGAAGAGGGGTTGGTCAGACAAACCAGGGGCACCTAGTCATGAGTAGGGACCTATAGGTTAGATTGGTGAAGCAAATCACCAAGGAGGTCTTACAAGGAAAGGCCTAGAGTAGGAATCGGCGATTGATTCCTCCAACCCCTCTCCCTATCAGATTGGTATCAGAGCAAGCAAAAGATTTGGGATTGATCTTGTATGTCAGAGATAGATTCTAGTGGTTCTAGAATCATGGTGAAAAATATTAATTTGGCCAAGAGGGTTGAAGAAACAGAGGAAGAAAATAGGGTATTGAGAGAGAAGTTAGACCAACTTGAGCAAGCACTGAATGTTATGTGGTTTAATGGAAGAATAGCAAAAGAAGAAGAGGTTGCAGAGGAGGATAGAATCCATGAACCTAACCCTATATTGAAGGAGGATCCCTTCTTGAAAGCATTGAAGGCTTTGAGTGGAAAATCACTTGAAGGAGTACCACTATTTAGTGGAAAGATGGAGGTTGATTTAGTTATGGATTGGATAGAGAGAATGGAAAACCATTTTGAGTGTGATGGAGTCACTGAAGCACATAAGGTAAAGGTGGCTAAATCAAGACTAAGAGGTTTTGCTAAATCCATTTAGACAGAGAGGGAGAAGGAAGACAAGCAGCCTATCTCTACTTGGAAGGGAATGGTTGCCAAGGTGAAAGAAGCATACCTACCTGAAGACTATGAAATTCAGTTGCATAAGAGGAGATAGAGTTTGAGGCAAAGAGATCAGGATGTGAGTTCTTATACTGAGGAGTTTCAAAGACTTTGCATGAGGTCCAATGTCATAGAGGATGAAAGTATCAAGGTGGCAAGGTATCTCAATGGTTTGAAGTGGAACATTCAAGAGGAGATGGTTCTCTTAAGCCCCAAAACAGTGCACCAATGTTATCAATTGGCATTAAAGATTGAAGAGAGGAGTAAGAGGAAGCAAGATCAGACTTCTAAGGGTAGAGGAAAAGGCAGAGATCAAAGAGATCAAAGAGGACAATGTGGTAGCTACCAAGGTAGAGGCAATGACCAAAGAAACCAACGAGAGTCAAAACTCACAAAGCATGGAGGTGAAACATCTACAAGAGGTGGATATAATAGGGGTAGAGGACCTCAAGGAGGTTCAAACAGAGGAAGAGGAGTAGGCAAGCAGGAGCCTTTCCTTGTATGTACCTACTCTAGGCCTTTCCTTGTAATACCTCCTTGGTGCTTTGCTTCACCAATCTAACCTATAGGTCCCTACTCATGACTAGGTGCCCCTGGTTTTTCTGACCAACCCCTCTTCTATCATTCATCAAGATCATACATTGACCTTCTTGCCCCTCCTAAAGTTTGGACCACATCCATTACCTCCACATAAAACTAGACATCCTTGGTCTTCACGGTTCCCACGCCGTGATATGGTTATGCAAATGAAAATGAAGAAAATTAATAATCTCCTTATCCATTGGCTAGAAGAATGCATGCTTAATGTTTTAATACATGATATCAACTCTCTCTTCTGCTCTCATGGTTGAATATCAAAATCCAGTATGGTGGGCCTCTAGAGTTCTAGTCATCTTTCTTCCTCTTCCACCAAATGTTGTCCTAATCCACATGTTTGCCAGCCTAATTGGATTTGTTTTTGAAATCTGAAGTTTCTCCTGAGTCACCAGTGTAGCTCTCTCTACCTTTCCAAACTCTTTCATTGCTACAAATTATCTTTGGGATTTAGTCATTTGTACCACATGGTTGATGTGCTTTGAATCCTTGCATCTAAGGGGTTTAAAACCTTAGGGGCCTTAGATGAGAAAAATAAGTAATGTTTTTCTTTTCTTTTTATGTGAGGACCTAGTAGTGAGATAAAAGAGGACTGTATAGAAAAATGAAAAAAGAAGACAAAAATTCATGGACCATACTATATCACCTACATGCTAGCTAACAAGGACATGAATGTAGTAGATTTAGGCATGATAGGGGTATTGCAAGGTATATTTGAGGAATATATAAGAATGAAGAAGAATTCAATGGATCAAATTAGTGTCAAATGTTTTCCTAAAAGACCTCCCACACCTTATTAGGGAATTTAATTATTTCTAAGCATTTTCCATGTCCTATGGGAAAGTTTGAGGAGGCTCCAATAGTTGAGAGTTTAATGAGTACTTATAACTTCTCTCCATGCAATCATGATTAGTTAGAGAACATATAGGGAAACTTGATGAGCTATGCAACAAATGAAGAGAATATAGGGTATTTTGACCTAGTCTTAAGCATCTCCAAGCATCTAGGAGATATTGAAGGAGTCTTGGCTGATAGATAGGGTCAAGGATAGAAGTTTTATTTTTGGTTACATTGACATCATGTAGGACATCCATAGTCTTATTCTTGGTTACATTGACATCACAAAAAATTATATAGGATGGAGTAGAATGTAGCTCTACCTTTGTCAGTTCCATGTTAAATTTTTATTATATATAGCTTGCTAGTGTAGGAATTCTAAGACAAACAATCATGGTAGGGCCATTCTTAAAAGATTTCAAATAATAACCTAGTGAACCCATGTACTCTTATGACTATATATACACAAATCTAGATTAAACTTAGAATTCATTAACTTTAAGTTCTCTTTATTCTATATTACCTCAGTGAAAGTTTGAGCAAATCTACTCGCACTCGGAGGTGTTTCCTTGAAACCTCCAACAACACCCTGTTCAACATCCAAAATCACATATTAAAATACCATTCGTAAAACAATGCTATTAACACATGTAATAAATTTATAATTGTTTACTAACTTTACATACCCCACTGATAGGTGTACTACAAAAATAAGTAGATTGACTGGTGTACCCGGGGTCAACACTATGACCCTGCAATTTTATTAAAATAATAAAACTAAATTAGTTAATCTTGCATTTCACAATCAAAATTTAATAAACTAAATTCAATGAACATGTTGAATTTTACCTGACTGTCAATACCATATGCATCATGTAGAATTTCAGCCGCCCTCTCCATCCCCATAGATGCATATGGATCAGGCTGCGTAGAAGCATATGAATCTTGTGTAGCACCCTCTTGAGGGCCAGTAGGGTCATATGAACAAGTGGCTCCGCAAGATCGACACACATGGCCTCGAAGGCCACCACTTGAAGACTCCCCTGGATTGCATTGTACAATGGGGCTAGTGTGGTGGATGACACTCCGAGTCAAGGATGTGATCACCTGCAAACTCTCTACATCAGCACTCTCCTTTGCAATTGTAGGCATCGCAATCTTCTCACGAGGTGGCCTAGCGATAGGTCGTCTCCCCTGTCATGTAGGATCCGGCTGTGCACCGGGCCTATCCTGTGTTGACCCCCCACCTCTCCCCTGAAACTCCCTCATATCAAAATAATTCAGGATTTGGTTCAATACAAAATCACAGTATAATTTCCTAAGAAAATATTGGGGGACTTCACAATTATTGCACGATGGATAATCAAAGACCATATACCATCTATCATAAAAATAGTTCCTAATCTCTTGGTGGTGGCACCAATGAATAGGAAACCTCTTTGCATTGAGGGTGAGATTTTGATTTCTTCTAGGGTTAGTGAATGGAGAGCACAAATCGCCTTTAGTAATCTTTAAATATTTTACTTGTTTATATGATAATTTGTCTACATAATATGCCTTCAATGTTTGCCTCCTATTTTTCCATCCAGATATTTGTTGAGTAATTGCATCTACATTTCTTAACAAATCCTTCAATGAATCTACTAGATGTATTTTTTTCTGTGGTTGAAGAATTTTGATCACTCAACCTACTAATAAGATCTTCAACTTCTTTTCTATTGTTTTCAATTTCACTCCTCAAATTTTCTTGAGTACCAGGAGGGTATTGAGAGAATGGTGGGGGAGGTTGATTTTGTTGTTGAGGCTGATTTGGTTGAGGATTTTCCTCCTCTTGTTGAGGATTTCCTACAAATTTAAAAAAAAAAAATTCATTTCTAAACTAAAACAAACAAAATCAATTTAAAACTAACAAATTCAAAAGAAATACAAAACAATACTTACCTCTTGCATCTCTTCGTCGTCGTGGTGCCATATTTGTGAAGAAATCCAATTGCTATTGATGAATTTTGAAGAAATCACCTCTCCAAGAATGCGAGCATGTATAACAGGGTTTTTGGCCGTGGGCGGAGCTAAAACATAGAAAAAACAAAATGAGAAATGATATTTGGATTTTCTTTTTTTTTTGCTTTTAAAAAGACAACGCAAACGCGTTATAACGAGAACGCGTTATGGCTTGTTTTTTTCTTGTTTGGCCACAAAAGTGTGACCATCTTGGTGCACTTACCCTGCAGTTAGGTGGAACATCCTATGCACCCCATTGGGTTCCCTGTCAACATTCTTATAGTGTGCTGATTATCTAGCTTCAAAGTGGTCCTGAGTTCACTTTATGTTTAGATGTTTATTACATATTCCTATCACACTCATGTATTTGATGTACTACTCCCACGTTGTGTTGGGAAAATGATGATGTATACTTATGTGATTGAACAATGTAATGCAATGAAAACTGATGTAATGTTATATTTTACCTTTGTAATTCTCATGTGTTTAGTGATCCATGGTAGTTGTTATTTTGATGTGTTACATCTGTGGAAATATACCCCATTGTATTCACATGATGATAATATGTTTCTTGTTATTGGGATTAATTTGATCTTTTATATGTTGTGTTTACATATGTGGTTGTTTCTTATTGATGAATTATAATGGATGTGTGATTATTGTAAATGTAAACTTTATCATTGTTTACAATCTTGGCATTCATTTACTAACATTATTGTTAGGGTTTAGGTTTTGTGATGTCTTTTTTGTGTACCCTAGAGGACGTAGGTTGATAGTGTATTTGTGTAATTGAATTCTATATATTGTAATTTAATGTGCATCTCATGTAAGTTTATTTAAAAAAAAAAATGTGTGGTAATTGTTATATTAGCTGGCCTTTGGGGTTTGTGCAATGGGGCATTACAACTTTGTATTAGAGCCAAGTTATCAAACACTGGGTACTCTAGATTCCATGATGGTAACCTTTTGTTTGACTCTTAAATCTAAGATATGTCATTTTCTCTTATGTCATCCTCATTTTTCAACCCTAGTTCTCCCTTAGGTGGTAGTTTATCCCATAGTGCAAAAAACTAGTGGAAAGGATAGGACCCTCAGTGTAATGTGCAATGCACCGATATCCTTCCTACTGGGGATGTATTATGGACTTTCGTGTGGTTTTGTGCTAAATTGTGGTGATAATTTGAGGCTTAGGGTTCATATTTAGGCCTAGGAGACCTCTATAGTAAAAAATTAGGATTAGTTGGCCCTCATATTTGAATTTGAATCTAATGAACCTATTTTGATTGTAGGCATGGGAAGGTCAAAATCTAGTAGAAGGAAAGGGAAGGCAGTTAAGAGGATCAAAAAGGAAGTTGCAGTGAATGGGAACCCTACACCTGATGAAAAACTCAAGGTTTTTGATGATGAAACCTTGGCTCATGCCCTTATCTGACTAAAGATAGAGAAGGGAAAGAAGGTTGTTGAATCTAAGCTCACTATTGGGGCTAAAAAGCCTTATGTAATCTATAACTGGTTGTTGGGGTGTGGACCCCATGTTCCTATTTTTTTGTAATGAGGAAAAGGAGTGTCTGCATGCACATCCTTCTTCTTCTTGAAACATTGTAGTTGATTCAAACAAGAACCCAGAGGAGTGTCCTCTAGCCGATAGTGAATAACCCACTAAGTATAGGGAAATACTATAAATAAGGATATATATAATCCAACCTTATTATAAAATAAATCCTTCTTGTGTGTACAACTTGGAAAACTTGTGTTTTGAAATAAAAGGTTGTGTTTTTATGCTTTGGTAAAGGTGCATATTACGATTTTGGGTTATGTATATTGTGTAATTTAGTGTTGTAAGATGTGTAAAATAGTAGTATGCTAGAAAATTTGGTTGTTATGGTTACTGTTATTACTCTTACTGTTTTGATGCTCTCTATGCTATATGTAGTTACTTGTTTAACTCTTTTATTAGACTTGGGTGATAGAATATTTGGTTTGAGGACTATGCTACTATTATTGATGAATATGATATGATGACATTAGAGTCCAATTATATAAATGGGTTATTTGATTATGATATTTTATTCCTATGCCTATTGAACATCTGATCAATGTTGATATATTATGTTTAAGTTTTGAATATCATTGTATATGATGTTAGGATTATTACATGATGCTATATCCTATGGTTTTGTTGTGGTCAAGTGAGAAGGATGGTGTAGCATTGCTTGTGTGCAAGTGCCCTATTATGTCGCAATTCCTTTTCACGGTATGTTTGCTTTTGATATATATATGCTCTCGACAGTGTGTTTTCATGCAGGTTTATAGGTACCTAGCACCAACTCCACCTATGTTGTCAGGTCTAAGTCTTCCTTACAATCCCAACAGGTATGAAGTGGAAAATGAAGTTGACAAGAAAGTCCTACAATCTAGTTCGTCACCCCGTCTTTATGTTGACAATGTCGTCTGTTGAAACCCCGTTCCTGTTTTGGTATCATTCTTCTTTTTGGGTCGTTTAAATTTATTTACTTAACTAATGATATGATTGTTGATACAACTGTTAGGTTGTATTAGTGTTCTTATGCTTGTGATTGACTTCTAGGAGTAAGTCGATGCTAAAGGGAGGAGGATGTACTGCCCCTCCATTTTGGTCGTTTTGGAGTTTGAGTAAGTTTGTTTATTGAGAACTTAATAGTTTATATGGTTTTTTTTAAATCAATTGATTAAATTAAAATTGATTTACTAAGGTAATTCAAATAAAATTGGAAATTAAGATAATATTTACCTAAATTAATTTTATGTAATATAAACGTTATGATCTATAATAAATGATTAAATTAAATTGTTTGGTTAAAATTAAATATTTTATAATCAGATTAAATTGCTGGGGTAAAAATCTTTGTTTAAATTATATTTTAATAATTAATAATTATTTATCATGTAAAGTTAATTATTTAAATATGGTAGAACATTTTGATTTGAAATAAATCTAAAAGAGATAAGATTTACAGTGTGAAGTGAAAAAGCTAGAAAAAGATGGAAAAAAGGCTAAAGCATGCACATGCACAACTTCACATAGGACGTTGATCAAGAAACTTGTTTTATTATGGTATTATTGCTCGACTTTTTTTCAAAAGAAATCGAAATCTATTTATTTTTGTTTTATATGGATTAACTTTAAAAAAAGAGTTTGGAATAGTTTATTTTGGTCTAGGAATGATTTTGCAACATTATTCTATAATTCAGACGCTAGGTATTGATTTTGGTTTTTGAATGAAAGTACTCTTACTCTGCAAATAATTCTAGAAGAGATTACAGTTTTAGCTTTCAGATATTATTTTTCAAAGAGAACTAATCTCGAGGAGTGAACAAGCTTGAAGGAGGATCTGGTGTGGTTGTGAAAGGAATTCTTTTTGACACATCCTTTTTCACTACCTAGCTAGGAGTTCAGGTCAGTGTTGTAACTGATTTTGATTTCCTTTGCAAGTTCTTCATATTATGAAAATGGATTCTCACCTTCTTGTCAAATGATTGCTTGAATAATGGCTAGTGAATCAAATCATTCTCTTAGCAAGATCACAATCATTCTAAGGAAGTTTATATTTCGGTTGGTTTCATTTAGACTCATCCTCAAAAGAGTATTGATATTGGTGTCTTTGGCTGTAGCTATCCATACTTAGTGCCTTTGTTTCAATCCATGGACTTGATTATAATTTTTGTCTTTGTTCTTAAGGATTTCAAATTTTCCTAGCTGCCTCCACAGTATTGGCATTTTGATGCTTATACCTTATGACGATGTTGCCTTATACACATATATAATGAGAGGAATTGAATCTTTTTTTTGGTTACCTTATATAGGTCTATATTTCTAATTGCTTCATGTGGTATCTCCAAAATCCTTTTAGTCACCTCTTGTTCATAGTATAGGCATAACTCTTTAGGTTGTATTCTTTAGTTTTTTTATACATTATCTTATTGGTTTGCAAGGGTGTCCCTTGCTCATAGGTGAATTTCATTGTGCATAGGGCCCCTGCCTTATCTCCCTATTGCTTACAATATTTGATGCTATAACAATTTCTAGCTACTCCTTTTGTGGTAAGGATTTTGAATTTGTCTCTTTGTATCCTTTATCGTTAGCATGTAGATCATATTCTTTTTAGACAACCAACTGGAGTGGTTTCTTCGAAACTCTTGGATGTCGACTACATTAGTTTTTTTAGGGGAGGAAATTTTTATTGTTAGCTGACCCCAGGCCTAGAATTTGATGGTCTATTTAACTGTTTTTTCAATTTAGACTGTATATTACAGCTACAAAATTTATTAGACCGTATAGTTTGACTTGCTAAATTTTTATTAAACCGTTAAAAATTATTATAAGCAAAATATAATATAGTATTTATATTTGTAATATATATCATTTTATAATTTTTGTTATAAAAAGATGAATTAATTTACAATAGAATATAACTTTTTTAAATATTTTCTAATATGAATTTAGAAACTTTGAGATTTTTATAATAGTTATCTCTTTTTATATTAATATATGTGATTTATATTATTATTATAAAAATATATATTAGTTTAGAATCTTTTCAAAATAGAATATAATTATTTTTAACTTTTAGAATATATTTAACAAGATTTGTTTTTAATATGAACTTAGAAACTTTTGTTAATTGTTAATTATATCAGTAGATTTTTATATTTATTATTAATAATTATAATTGCTTTATGATTTTTCAAGATATTGCATTTATAAAAGATTGTATATAAAAATTCATAAATTAAACATTTATTTTTTTACAGGCATTTAAATGACCAAACTGTCATAAAAAATTTATATGACAGGTAGGGGTGGCCGTCAAATTCCAGGCCTGGCTGACCCCTATATCACTAAGGTGATTTTGGTTGTTACTCCAACCATGCATGGCACCAATGCGAGCTAATAGCCATTCAGTTTTAATTTGATAATTTTTTCCCTTCATATTAAGTTTTGACATGCCTTTGAACTATGTTGTCATCTGTAGATTAGTATGTGTCAATTCCTTCCTAAGAAATGGAGATTAGTATGTGCATTGATGAGGTGCCATTCCTCCCTTGCATTTGATGTGTTAAATTGAAGGTTTGACCTAATTGGTTTTTCTTGAAAAATAATGTTCTCTTAAGCCGCCAACGTAGCTCTCCCTACCTTTCTAGACTCCTTTATTGATGCATATCATCTATGGGTTTTGATCGTTGGTGCTAAATAGTCGATGGGTTGGAATCTTAGGATCTAAAGGAAGTCTCCTTAACTGTCTTGCCACGTGTGTTTTGTCATAATAATAGGTTTGGCTCTTTCTTTTGTTTCAGTCTACGGTCAAGACTAGTAAAGGATGGCATGATGCTTTCACATAGTAGTCCATTTGGTATTCAAAGTTCTTGTGTTTAGGAACTGATACCTAGATCTAGCGTAGGTAGTTAGGTATGGTTGTTGCTAATGTGTTATGCTACCTTAAACTAGTTTTATCATTTACAAGGGGGGTACTCCTAGATTAAATCTCTGCATAAATTCATATTGAAATTGAGTTTTGAGTCTGTAAAATGACACCATGATGGAGTAGTGAATCTTTGTGATTGGTAGGTGAGAAATTGTTGAGTTTTAGTGTTAATTTATGAGTTTTATGTGATGTAATAGATTAATAGTATAACCTTCAATACAGAGGTCTAAACATTATAGGTAACGGTGGACTTAAAACTAGAAAATTCAAGAAACATAATGAGGAAATTGGCCATTCACTTACCTATAGAATTATTGGCAATGGATCCTTAAGATTTAATGTTTAGGGTCCCAAACACAAGTTGAAGATTCACAACATGAACCATAGAATATTATAGAACATTACAAAGTGAGAGCTTCTAGTGACATGTATAATTCTTGCTTAAGTGTTTTGATCTATGGTTTGATTTTGATGAATATAAATATATATGCCTGCTTTGATGTGCAGATTTTATAGTGCATTTAGTTCACTGTCCTAGGGTATAGTAATCATATATCTATAAATTGGATGTAACCATCTAGTTTCTTCGAGTTAAACTTATTAATTTATTTACACATATAGATATATCTTATGATTGTAAATTAAAAAAGAAAATGCTAATTTTATTTTATTCTAAGTTATGTTGTTCAAAATTGACTTATCAATATTATGTTAATTGAAGGATAAAATTATATCTCTACTAAATAAATAATCTTTTATGTGTCATTAAGGGGGGATGTTATATATATATATATATATATATATATATATATATATATATATATATATATATATATATATATAACTGTAGAAATTAAAAAGTTAGAATATAACTATATATTAATATACCACATAAATATACAATTTTATAAAGAATTAAGTTGTTAGTGCTAAGGAGAGTATGTTCGTATATGGTTTCTTAATCATTTAATGATTTTGTAATGTTGTACAAACAAAATTTAGGGATTGTTATTAAAACGTTCTTTAAAATCTATTGCTTGAAAGTGTGATTAAAGAATGAATTATTGAGTATAAATATATAATACGTTTACTTTATTAGTCGTCAATAATGATTGTTCTATTATGAGAAATAGAAGTGGTGTAATAAAAGAAACATTTAAATGGGACTCTACGGTTATAATAATTATTTAGTGGGGTTTGGATAAAAGAATATTTTGTCTTGAGTTAATTAGGGAATGTTTGTGTTTCGCTAGTGTAATGTCCCCTTCTCAAACCTGATCTTCACAGTGACCGTTGGCCTTTTTCTGGAAACCCGAAGGCTAGTCGGAAGGTAAAATTTAGGGTTTCCTATTTTTGAGGAGGTCATTGCTCAGAGATGGTGGATCTAATTGCGGATTCTTTCTGGGTTTTCAGAGAGCTTCGCAGGGGTATGTTCATCTCGGCATTTTGAGCATTTCCAGGAATTTACTATTTTTAGTAAATTCTATTTTTGGCAGCTAACAGGTTTGTCTCAGGCAGTTGACTTTCCCTTTCAGTTGACTCAAGTAGCGTATTCAGTTTCGGGCTTCAGAATGTAGTTTTGGAGAAATGAGATTATTTCACTTAAAAAATAACATTATATTTTAAATGTTATTTTATGACCTTGGTCTAGTCGAATAACTTAATGTTATTTTAAAAGGTGGACTTGAAGGGTGGCGCCATCATTGAGGGTATATTAAATTTATGTTGAAATTTATCAAAGTCCAATCTAGGCTTTAAGGAGGGTGCATTTATTTAAGTGATGAATTTAATGAAGTCAAAATTAATGATGCTTGGAAAAGGACACCATTTCTTGGGGTTAGGATTTTGACCTTGGAAAAGGTGTTAGGGTTTCAAGGAAGGTCAACAGAAGCTTATAAAAGACAGCCTTGGGCTCTCATTTGGTTATCTTTTGTCGAATATACTGTTATGCTGCCGGATTGGCTCTAGAACTGCTTCGAGGAATGAAGGCCTCCTAGCTTGGGCATCGCTTTGTGTTTGCAAGACAACATCTAGTGGTGATTCAATCAATTTGTGAGTTGCATTTAGTTTGCGCTTCATATTTAGCTTGCTGCATTCTTAGATCTATTTTGGTATTTAGTGGTCTCAGCATACTTCATTGTTTTAAACAGCAGGTTTCATGTTTTTATTCATATCTCAAAAAATACAAAAATACTAGTTCTGGGTATCGTCTCATTCTCTTTGTCTGTTTAGGGCAAACATATTCTCCAAGTTGTAGATTTTTTGGTTAAGGCTGTAATTTTTAAGAGAGGATCGCCCCTCTTGCTGGGCCGTACCATTTTGCCTCACCTTGGTTTCCGTGCAAATTAAATATTAGCATTTCAAAGCTGTTTCTTGCATTCATTTTAGGCGCATCTTCATTATCAGTGTTTTGCATCTAAGAATAGGCAATTTGGGTAAGAATCAATGGAGTTATGAGCTATTTAGCGAATTCTTATGTTGCTGATTAAAGGATTAAAAGTATAGATCTGTCAAAACAGCATACCGAAATCTGCATTTTCTGATTTGGGGTTTGGCATTGAGATTTACTTAAAGGCTTGTAGCAGATTTATAATTGAATGTACTCTCTGCAAAGCATCTGATATATTGACATTGCAGGCAATCATTATATATTGTAAACTAGCAGTAGTACTGACCAGTATTTCTTTAATATTGCTTTGTCATTATTTGTAATACTCATTCTTGCTTTCAGTACTAGTTTGAATAGTTACAACTCTGCCCTATGGTCGCTACTTCCCATTCTGGGTGAGCAAGCACATTCTGGGTGTTGAGTAGTTTTAGCTTTCAGCATTTCATTTCAAGCTTTGCTTTCTGTAATCACTCCGTCATATGGTCGCCCCTCACTCCGCATTGGATTGGGTAGCACATACTTGACGTTGAGTTCCCTTTCAAGCATTTAGAATAGAAGACCCTCTGACCAATGCTCGCCATCATCGGCGCCATACTGGTTAGAGTTATTTCCGTACATTTGGGTTTATCTTCTAACCTTAACGGGTACTTGATTGTAATGTTGTAATCTGATAATAATAAAAAAAACAAAAAAATTTGGCTCAGAATATTTCAGTGGTATCAGAGCCATGCATCCTGCCATCCTGTGAAATCAGCTGCCTATGAGTGACAGAGAACAGAGGTATTTGGCAAGATTATACAAGAGGGATATCGTTCAGACACAGTGGTATCAAGCCCCAGAAGGGCAAACAGCTTCAGAGATTTTGAGGGCTAATTGGGAGCCTTTACAAGAAACGGAAATGGGGGATAATGAAAGAAATGAAAGGATTCTTGGTGGCGGTGAAAGAAGTTCTGGCAATAGAGGTGACAGTGGGAAAGGTATAGACAACTCAGCCAATCTAGGTCAAGGACTTGATAAGAAGATGGATGCCTTGTTGGATATGTTTTCTCTCATGTTGGGGAAATTGGGTCCCAATATTCCACAACACAATACAGGGCATGCCGGTGAGCACAGTGCTTCCAACCAACACAATGGTCATGTTGCCCAACCTTCAGTGAGCAGCACTTACATTTCTGCTAGACCATTCAAACCCACGTTTGTGGCACCAGCTAACCCACATCCTGATCCCGAAGAAAATGCTTCATCTTTGGAGAGGCTGAGGGTAGGCCGTACGGAGTATGACACCCTTCCTGATGAGGTCAAACTTCACATGTCCTTCAATGATTACATGGAGTATAGGAGGAAGGATAGAGGCCAAGGGAGAATTTATGACCAACGAAGAACTCCAGCACAAGGAGACTTGTATCAAGCTATCAACAAGGTTACACTTACCCACTTCGATGGAAGTGATAATAATTCTGCTCGAGCTTGGATACAGAAGCTAGACAACTATTTGGCTCTTAGGCCAATGGCTGAAGAAGAAGCGATTAAATTCACCACGCTACACCTAGATGGGGTGGTGCATGAGTGGTGGTACCATGGCCTAGTCACCTTAGGTCATGGGTCTATCACTAGCTATGATGAGTTCACCAATAGACTCATTGAGAGGTTCGAGAAGAAGGACCCAGAAGTGCATTTTAGGGAGTTGGAACAGTTGAAGCAGTATGGCACTGTTGATGCCTACATAGCTGAGTTTCAAAGACTTTCAGTTATGGTCACTGGAATCACGGAGAGAAGATTAGTGATCCTATTCAGTGAAGGATTGATGGAGCCACTCAAGGGTTGGATCAAAGCTTTTGATCCACCGTCCTTACAAGAAGCAATGAAGAAAGCTAGAAACATGGAGTGGGATGCTCCCAAAGCAAAGTTCCATTCCAAACTAGCATTTCACAAGGGGGATAGAGGGAAAAATTTTCATCAAAAGCCTCACCATAAGGAGTTTAAACCACAGAAACCTCATGGCACAAGGTTGGATCTAGAGACTATCAATGAACTCCGAAGAAAGGGGTTATGTTTCCGTTGTTGGGAAAAATGGTCCCAAGATCATGTGTGCCCAAAGGGTGCTAAAATCCATCAAATTGAGTTCTATACAGCTGAAGAAAGCAATTCTGATTTTTCTGATCAGCAAGCTGATTTTGAGGACAGTGATGAAGAAAAAAATCCAGAAGAGTCTGAAAGTGAAAAAGAAAGTGGTGGTACATTGGCTCAGCTTTCGAGCTTCCAAAAGAATGAGTCTTTCAAATTTCATGGGATGATCAAAGGGCAGCGTATTGTTGCTTTAATTGACACTGGAGCAACACATAACTTCATAGACGAAGTTGTGGTGGCAAAGAAAGGGTTGCAAACAGAAGACTTTGAAGGTTTTAGAGTTATGGTTGCTGATGGGTTTCACATCTCATGCACCAAGAGGATTCCCAACATGTCAATGCAATTGGGCAATTACGAAGTCAAGGATGACTTCTATGTGGTTAGTATTGGAGATACGAATGCTGTCCTTGGCATTCAATGGCTACGATCTCTTGGAGAGATCTCTTTAAATCTGCAAACCATGGAACTCAAATTTCAATCCGATGGAAAGAAGGTGGTGTTGAGAGGAATGTCAAATGGTGGCCCTCAGATTGTGTCATTCAAGAGGATGGCAAGGTTGATACGTCATGACCAAGTGGAGTGGGCTGCGGAGTGCATGATTCTTCCAGCTAGTCCAGCTGAAACGAAAATAGAGCATCCTCCAGATATTCAGTCTTTACTCACCAAGAAGAGTAAAGTGTTTGCGGATTTACCTCCTGGACCACCTCCTGATCGAGGTTCAGAACACATCATAGAGCTCAAGGAAGGGGCTAAACCGGTGATCACAACTCCATATCGGTATCCGAAGAGGCAAAAGGATGAGATCGAGAAGAATATTCGAGAACTTTTGGAGATGGGTTTCATACGCCCAAGCAAGAGCCCCTTTGCATCTGCAGTGGTTCTTGTGAAGAAGAAGGATGGTACCATGCGCATGTGCGTGGACTATCGTGCTTTGAACCAAAGCACCATCAAGAATAGATACCCCATTCCCAGAATAGATGAGCTCATTGATGAGCTACATGGGGCTAAGTTCTTTTCGAAGATTGATCTGAGGTCGGGTTACCATCAGATACGAATGAGGGGATCAGATGTGGAAAAGATAGCTTTCAGATGTCACTATGGCCATTTTGAATTCTTAGTCATGCCATTTGGGTTGACTAATGCTCTGGCTACCTTTCAGTCTTGCATGAACTGTGTCTTTTAGAATCAGTTACGAAGATTTGTGCTGATATTTTTTGACGATATTCTGATCTATAGCAAGACTTGGGAAGATCACCTCAAGCACTTGGAGGAAATGCTTAGTATCATGGAATCTGAGAGCTTGTTCGCAAAAGCTTCCAAATGTGAATTTGGAATGGAGGAGTTACTGTACCTTGGCCACATAATCAGTGCTAAGGGAGTGAAGGTGGATCCGGAGAAGATCAAAGCAGTAGTTGATTGGCCACCTCCTGAGAGCTTGACTCAGTTGAAAGGTTTTCTGGGTCTTTGTGGTTTTTATCGAAGATTCGTAAAGGGGTATTCACAGAATGCTGCTCCTCTTACTGATCTCACCAAAAAGGGAGCCTTTGCTTGGTCAGAAAAGGCTCAATTTTTTTTTGATAAGTTCAAGAAGATCATGAGCTTGTGTCTAGTTTTGGCTATTCTGGATTTCTCCAAGCCATTCGAGCTGCAATGTGATGCATCGGGTGAAGGAGTGGGGGCTGTCATGATGCAAGACAAACATCCTATCGTGTTTGAGAGTAGAAAATTACGGGGTGTTGAAAGGACATACTCAATCTATGACAAAGAAATGCTTGCCATTATGCATGCATTAGCCAAGTTCAGGCAGTACTTGGTGGGGAACAAGTTCGTGGTTAAAACCGACCACAATAGCCTCAAGCATTTCATGCACCAGAAAGACCTAAATGAGAGGCAACAGAAATGGGTGAGTAAGCTTCAAGCTTACGACTTTGACATTGAATATGTCAAAGGGAAAAATAATGTCATGGCTGATGCTCTCTCCAGAAGGCCTCATCTTAGCTCATTGTGTGAGCTCACTGCAGATTGGAGAGACATGTTGCTTGCTGATTATGCCAAAAATCAGTTTGCAACCAGCATTCTGGAAGGTACTTTCCATGATGAAAGGTACCAAGTGGTTGAGGGATTGATCCAGTATAAGGGAAGAATCTTTCTGGTGGCTGATTCTAAGCTTAAGAAGAAGATTCTTTTGACTTTTCATGACATTCCAGTTGCTAGTCACCAAGGTTTTTTCAAGACCTATAGGCAGATCCGAGAAAGGTTTTCTTGGAAAGGATTGAAAGGAGAATTTCAACGCTACATTCAGGAGTGTCCTGTTTGTCAAGCAAACAAAAATGAGCATACATTACCAGCCGGTTTGCTGCAACCACTTCCTATTCCCAATCAAAAATGGGAAAGTATCTCGATGGACTTCATCACAGGGTTGCCCAAGGCCCAAGGGAAGGATTGTATTTATGTAGTGGTGGATAGGCTAACCAAATTTTCTCATTTCTTCGCCATTACCAGCACTTTTTCTGTAGCCCAAGTTGCAGATCTATTTTTTCGAGAAGTGTTTAGGCTACATGGGTTGCCAAAGAACATTGTGAGTGATAGGGACAGCAAGTTCCTAAGTACATTTTGGCAAGAAGTCTTCAGAATGAGTGGTACTGTGCTCACCCCAAGCACTAGTTACCATCCCCAAACAGATGGGCAAATAGAAGTAGTGAACAAGTGGTTGGAAGGCTACTTGAGAAATTATGTGTCAGAACAACAGAGAGCTTGGGTCAAGTGGCTGCATATAGGCGAGTATTGCTACAACTCTACTTTTCATATGTCAATTAAGATGTCTCCTTTTTTGGCACTTTATGGGTATGAAGCACCTAGTTTTGCAGATTTGGTGTTTGGTGACAGCAAAGCACCCCTAGCCAAGGATTTGTTGCAGCATAGTCAAGACATAATGAAATCCTTAAAGGATAATTTGTAGATTGCACAAAATCAGCAGAAGTTGTATGCTGATCAGAGGCGTGTTGAGCGTTCTTTCGAGGTTGGGGATATGGTCTATCTTCGTTTACAACCTTATAGACATTCTACTCTCAAGAAGAGTGGAGCTGAGAAGCTCAAACCTCGCATCTATGGGCCATTCAGGGTCATCAGAAAGGTTGGGGCAGTAGCTTATGAATTAGAGCTACCTTCTGATAGCAGAGTGCATAATGTCTTCCACGTGTCTCGCCTCAAGAAGGCACTTGGACATAATGTGGTTGCTTCTTCACAGTTGCCACCTTTGGATGAAGAGGGATAGTTGGTTCTTATTCCAGAGGAGATACTTGATGTCAGAGAACGTTCTTTGAGGAAAAGAACCATATGAGAATACCTGGTAAAGTGGAAGAACTTGCCTATGGAGGATGCAACTTGGGAAAGTGATGAGATATTGCAGCATCCTAGTTTGCGATTGCTTGAGGACAAGCAATCTTGGGGAGGGCGAACTGTAATGTCCCCTTCTCAAACCTGATCTTCACAGTGACTGTTGGCCTTTTTCTGGAAACCCGAAGGCTAGTTAGAAGGTAAAATTTAGGGTTTCCTATTTTTGAGGAGGTCATTGCTCAGCGATGGTGGATCTAATGGCGGATTCTTTCTGGGTTTTCAAAGAGCTTCGCAGGGGTATGTTCATCTTGGCATTCTAAGCATTTCCAGGAATTTACTATTTTTAGTAAATTCTATTTTTGGCAGCTAACAGGTTTGTCTCAGGCAGTTGACTTTCCCTTTCAGTTGACTCAAGTAGCGTATTCAGTTTCGGGCTTCAGAATGCAGTTTTGGAGAAATGAGATTATTTCACTTAAAAAATAACATTAAATTTTAAATGTTATTTTATGACCTTGGTCTAGTCGAATAACTTAATGTTATTTTAAAAGGTGGACTTGAAGGGTGGCACCATCATTGAGGGTATATTAAATTTATGTTGAAATTTATCAAAGTCCAATCTAGGCTTTAAGGAGGGCGCATTTATTTAAGTGATGAATTTAATGAAGTCAAAATTAATGATGCTTGGAAAAGGACACCATTTCTTGGGGTTAGGGTTTTGACCTTGGAAAAGGTGTTAGGGTTTCAAGGAAGGTCAACAAAAGCTTATAAAAGACAGCCTTGGGCTCTCATTTGGTTATCTTTTGTCGAATATACTGTTATGCTGCCGGATTGGCTCTGGAACTGCTTCGAGGAATGAAGGCCTCCTAGCTTGGGCATCGCTTCGTGTTTGCAAGACAACATCTAGTGGTGATTCAATCAATTTGTGAGTTGCATTTAGTTTGCGCTTCATATTTAGCTTGTTGCATTCTTAGATCTGTTTTGGTATTTAGTGGTCTCAGCATACTTCATTGTTTTAGACAACAGATTTCATGTTTTTATTCATATCTCAAAAAATACAAAAATACTAGTTCTGGGTATCGTCTCATTCTCTTTGTCTGTTTAGGGCGAACATATTCTCCAAGTTGTAGATTTTTTGGTTAAGGATGTAATTTTTAAGAGAGGATCGCCCCTCTTGTGGGCCGTACCATTTTGCCTCACCTTGGTTTCTGTGCAAATTAAATATTAGCATTTCAAAGTTGTTTCTTGCATTCATTTTAGGCGCCTCTTCATTATCAGTTTTTTGCATCTAAGAATAGGAAATTTGGGTAAGAATCAATGGAGTTATGAGCTATTTAGCGAATTATTATGTTGCTGATTAAAGGATTAAAAGTACAGATCTGTCAAAATAGCATACCGAAATCTGCATTTTCTGATTTGGGGTTTGGCATTAAGATTTACTTAAAGGCTTGTAGTAGATTTATAATTGAATGTACTCTCTGCAAAGCATCTGATATATTGAAATTGCAGGCAATAATTATATATTGTAAACTGGCAGTAGTACTGACTAGTATTTCTTTAATATTGCTTTGTCATTATTTGTAATACTTGTTCTTGCTTTCAGTACTAGTTTGAATAGTTACAACTCCACCCTATGGTCGCTACTTCCCATTCTGGGTGAGCAAGCACATTCTGGGTGTTGAGTAGTTTCAGCTTTCAGCATTTCATTTCAAGCTTTGCTTTCTGTAATCACTCTGTCATATGGTTGCCCCTCACTCCGCATTGGATTGGGTAGCACATACTTGACGTTGAGTTCCCTTTCAAGCATTTAGAATAGAAGACCCTCTGACCAATGCTCGCCATCATCGGCGCCATACTGGTTAGAGTTATTTCCGTACGTTTGGGTTTATCTTCTAACCTTAATGGGTACTTGATTGTAATGTTGTAATATGATAATAATTAAAAAAAATGAAAAAATTTAGCTCGGAATATTTCAGCTAGCATGGGTTTGATTAGTATATTTATTTTGGGGTATAACAAAATGTAATTTGATTGTTAAGAATGTTGTTTGAAATTGATACCTTGTATGCATAATGAAAACAATAGAAATAACAACCTATAGACTATATGGATTTATCACGAGGAAACATATACAAAATTTAAATATGCATATATATATATATATACACACACGTGTATGTAAATGTAAGTATATATTTGTGTGTGTGTGTATTTATTTATTAATTTGCAAATACATAATCAGTTAATCTATGGGAGAAAGACATTTGAATTGGATAAATTTAAAGAAGGGTAACTATTGTAATTAGTTAATAGGATTGATCTCATTAATCGAATGGGAGTATATTATTGGAAAAATTAATGTGTTATTAGATTGAAATGTTAGAGCTTAATTAATTGATTGATCTATCGATGTTTCATTAGAAAAAGTTATTAACGTTGAGTTGATGGATTTATGGAATAGTATTTAATTGTGATTTGTACAATATAACTAGAGCATAGTTTTTTAAGTATTGTATTTGTTGTGGCTCTACATACTTCTATCTAAGAGTATTATTGTCAAAATGAAATAGATTATTGGAGAACTTCTTGATTGTTGCACTACTTTTTGTGAATGATCTTGTCCTTTAACTTTCATTTTATGAAGCTTGTTTAAAAATTTGAGTTTGTTTGTTACATTCCTATTATTCCTTTCACCTTCCCTTGCATTATTTCCATTTTGGAAGGGATTTTGGGTTTGGTCATACATTGTGATCATGTCGAGAACTTGTGGCATTAAGTACCCATTATGGATGGTTAAGGGTAGTATTTGCAATAGGCTTCTAGAGGTAGTGGAAAAATTGTTTTATGTTGGTTTTCTTTGATTAGACTTGGAACATTTGATTGAATTATTAGTTTGAACTCTAGAGGGTGTTACGAGATGTAGTAGTGTTCTCTAATGTTATGGTTGTTTGGCGATATGGTTCATGCCTCACATTTGTATTTAGACTCGTGGCTTTTGGTGTTTTTCTGCTTGGTACACCCTTGGTGTTGTAAGTTTTGTTTGGGGCTATTAAGTAGAGTGGCTCTTCATGGGGGTTGATGCACAAAGGGGTAACTTGGATAACCCATAGAAGGGTTGGTTAAACAAGTGAAAACCTAATAAAATAAACTAATGGGATGGGTAGGTTAACATTAAATAAAGAAAAGTAAGATACCTCATCCACATTGTTAGTGTTGTCATAGGCTAAGGGTGGGCTGAGAAGGCCATCGTTGGCAAGGTCACTACCTTGTCCTCATGAGAGGCTAGCGGTCCCACATGTGTCACCCTATGGGGTCAGTGCCCAATGAGGGGTAGCCAAGATAACCATAGATGGGGGTCGACACCTATTGAGAGGTAGCTAGGATAGCCCATAATAGGGTCATACGATGACACTCGCTCATAGTACCCCTTTCCATTGTATTTATACATCTTTGGAAGCAATCATCTTGTGAGTAGTCATTGATGTTGTCATTGTCTTGTTTTGGTTGCTTGTTTGTGGTTGGGTCTCATGGTCACTTTTCGTAACTGTCTTGGATTGTGGGTCTTTCTTGTCAGCTCCTAGCATGGAGGTGGGCCTTCGGGTCCATGTGTTCAGGTAGAACATGCTACACACCATGTTGGGTTCCCTGTCAATGTTCATGCAATGCGGTGATTATCCAGCTTTGGAGTGTTCCTGAGTTCACCTTATGTTTAAATGTGTATTACTTATTCCTATCATACTCATGTATCTGATGTACTACTCCCACGTTGTATTGGGAAAACAATGATGTATAGTTATGTGATTGAATGATGTAATGCAATGAAAATTGATGTAATGTAATATTTTACCTTTGTAATTCTTATGTGTTTAATGATCCATGGTAGTCATTATTTTGATATGTTGCATCTATAGAAATATGCCCCATTGCATTTACATGATGATAATATGTTTTTCGTTATTGGGATTAAGTTGATCTTGTATATGTTCTATTTACATATGTGCATGTTTCTTATCAATGAATTATAATGGATGTGTGATTATTGTAAACGTAAACTTTATCATGGTTTACAAACTTGGAATTCATTTGCTAACATTATTGTATGGGTTTAGGTTTCACAATGCCTTCTTATGTACCCCTAAGGAAGTAGGTTGATAGTTTATTTGTGTAATTGAATTCCATATATTGTAATTTAATGTACATCTCATGTATGTTTATTTAAAAATAAAATTGTGTGTTAATTGTTGTATTAGTTGTCCTTTGGGGTTCATGCCATAGGGCATTACAATAGGTTTTAGGATATTGGGTATAGGTTTGAGGATATTGGGCTTAGGGTTTAGAGTACAAGGTTGAATGTAGGGTTTAGGGTTTAAGTATAGGGTTGAGAAATAAGGTTCAAGGTTTAAGTTATAAGGTTGAGGGTATAGGGTATAGGGATGAGGGTTAGGGGGTGTAGGGTTTAGGGTTTAAGGTATAGGTTTGAGGGTGAAGGGTTAAGTGTATAGGGTATAGGGATTAGGTTTTAGTATATGGGGTATAGCGTTGAGGGTATTGGGTTTAGGGTTGAGGGTTTATTGTTTAGGGTTTAATTATAGGTTTGAGGGTTGTAGGTTTACGAATGAGGGATTATTTTTCAAGGTTAAGGGTCAAGGTTAAGTGTATAGGGTGTAGGGATTAGGGCTTAGGAAATTGGGTATAGTGTTTAGATTGTAGGGTTGAGGGTATAAGGTATAAGGTTGAGGGTTGAGAGTGTAGGGTTTAGGGTTTAAGTATAGGGTTCAAGGTATAGAGTTGAGGGATAATGTTTAGGGTTTAGGGTATAAGGGTGAGGGTATAGGGATGAGGGTTGAGGGTGTAGGGTTTAGGGTTTAAGGTATAGGGTTGAGGGTTGAGGGATAGTTGTTGTGCATGTTTTGCACACATGCCCCGTCATAGGCAGGGACCCCCTTTTTTTTGCTCCCAACATGTTGCTTTGCTCATGTCTAGTTTTGCATGCCCTATTTTCCAAGCCCAAATTGGTCATGTTCCTTCAAATGATCATATTCCCTACCAAAATTCACCTACTTGGGGTATTCAAATCCACAGAAAAATGAGGTCCACTGTCCCCTTTTCTGACTTTGGGGGCTACCTTTTTTGGATTTGGGATGTGTTTGAAGTGCTTAAAGAACAACCAAGGTTTCGTCAACATTCGGTTAAGTTTCGGTGGTTCCAGAGCTTCGTCCCCCTTTAGATGTCTTGAACATCTATGGAGCCCTAGTAACCCAACCTCTGGAGCCTGGCCCCTCTGTGGCCGTTTCTGAGACTCCATCCATCTTTGGATGTTTTGAATATCCGTGGAGCCCCGGTGACCCGGCCTCCCGAGCCTAGCCCCTCTATGGCCATTTCCAAGACTTCGTCCCTCCATGGCTTTTTGGAAACATCTGTGGACCCCCGTCACTCCGGTTTCCACATTTTTTACTTTGGGGCCAACCTTTTTTGGATCTAGGATGTGTTTGAAGTGTTTAAATGAACTATCAAGGTTTCGTCAACATTTCATTAAGTTTCGATGGTTTCAGAACTTTCCCTTTGAAATTCCCTTCCCCTTTGGCTGTTTAGCAACATCCGTGGACCCCCGTTGCTCCGGTTCCCACATTTTTTACTTTGGGGGAAAACATTTTTGGATTTGGGATGTGTTCGAGGTGCTTAAATGAACTGCCAAAGTTTCATCAATGCTCCATTAAGTTTTGATGGTTTCGAAACATTCCCTCCTAAATTCCCTTACTCTTTGGCTGTTTGGAAACATTCGTGGACCCCTATCTTTCTGATTTCCATATTTTTGACTTTGGGGCCAACCTTTTTTGGATCTAGGATGTGTTTTAAGTGCTTAAATGAACTACCAAAGTTTCGTCAACACTCTGTTAAGTTTTGATGGTTTCAGAACTTTCCCTCCAGAATTCCCTTCCCCTTTGGCTGTTTGGCAACATCTATGGACCCCTGTCGCTCCGGTTTCCACATTTTTGACTTTGGGGCCAACCTTTTTTGGATTTGGGATGTGTTTGAAATGCTTAAATGAATTGCCAAAGTTTTTTCAAGGCTCCGTTAAGTTTCGATGGTTTTAGAACTTTCCCTCTAGAATTCCCTTCCCCTTTGGCTATTTGGCAACATCTGTGGACCCTTGTCACTCTGATTTCCACATTTTTTACTTTGGGGGAAAAAAAATTTGGATCTGGGATGTGTTTGAGGTGCTTAAATGAACTACCAAGGTTTTGTCAACATTTGGTTAAGTTTTGATGGTATCAGAGCTTTGTCCCCTTTTGGCTATTTTGAACATCTGTCGGCCCCCGATGACTTGGCCTCCGGAACCTGACCCCTTTGTGGCCGTTTTTGGGACTTCACCCATCCATGGCCGTTTTCAACATCCGTAGGCCCTCGACGACTTGACCTCTAGAGCTTGGTCCCTCCATGGCTATTTTTGAGACTTTTCCCCTCTATGGTCATTTTTG
Source organism: Sequoia sempervirens (assembly GCA_007258455.2). Lineage (NCBI taxonomy): Eukaryota > Viridiplantae > Streptophyta > Pinopsida > Cupressales > Cupressaceae > Sequoia > Sequoia sempervirens. The sequence continues at coordinate 102,824,288 of VDFB02252616.1, read as the reverse complement.
GGACTCCATCTCTCCATGGCCGTTTTGAATTTCTGCTTTTTGTAAAATTAGTCCAATCTTAAGGAAAGTTTTTTGGGTACTCTTCCTTCCCATTTTCCCATGTTCTATAATTGAAAAATCTTATTTTTGCTATGTTTTGTGGGGTTTGGGAACTTCCCTTCCAGTTTGTTGTCCCTCGTTTGATGCCCGCCCCCTTAGACCTGCATTAATGTTTATGATCCAAATGAGCTCCAAATATGAATATTATGATCTTTTGATGATGTGTGGATGGATCTAACAAGGATTTTGCAAGATTTGACTAATGTTTTGCTTGATTTTTGTATGAAATCACTTACGGTGTTTCATGTATGTGGGATTCAAGGAGGTTACCATCGGTCTGTTAGGAGACCCATTGAGAAAGCTGAACAAGGAATGCACATAGGTCCTGTCACCATTCATTTCATGATCTCCTTTCCTTGTAGAACCTATCAATAGGGTCGGCACTAGAAGAAGGCATGTGCTAAGGAGGCCAAGGATAAAAATGCAAGGGGATGGCCTTGAAGAAAGCATAAGGTAGTTGTCCACCCAAATCAGGGGCAACCAATCCATTGATGCCAATCATCGATGGGCTCATTTGATCCAAGGAAGAGCACTGCAAACACATCAAGTAAGAGGGCAGCTTTCAGGCAGTTTCTGCTATAGTAAAAAGAGAAATTATCCAAATGACGAAATTGCTACAGTGACTGGCACTAGATGACAAAATAGGGAAAAAGACAAGGAATGTATTTTAAAATTGTTGGATAATGAGGGGTAGGTGAAACCATAATGTAATCAAATATGAGCCATTCATTACAAATTGATCCTGGCCATTCATTTGGGCTTTAAAAAACTATAAATAGGGGTTTTCCCCTCATTTGTAAGGGTTGGAGAATTGATGTAAAGACATTTTGTAGCAATAGAAAGCAACATTGCATGATTTATGGGTGTTCCTTTTGAGTTTTCTTTTTATGTATGCATGGTTCACCTTCCATGTTAGTTTTAGTGTTAGTTTTCTTGAATGGAGATGATAATGGAAATTGTTGTTTTGGTATTTGATGAACTTTTAGCCCATACTTTTAGCACTTGTTGATGACAAATGGTTGTGTAAAGTTAGCCTGGGCTTCTTAATTTCAATGTTGCAACTTAGTTCAATTGAATGTGCATGATGTGCATATGCAATTTGAAAATCTGCAGTCCTTAGAAGATTGCAATGGTTTTGTGCAACTGTAGGTTTCTCTTGGCCAAGCAAAACCTAGTTTAGGGTGTTTTTCTATTGTAGCAACCTCCATGATCCCTGTTCATTTGTAGTTTTAGATTCAAGAACCTTCTCTCTTCCTTGCCCTTTTTCTTTTTTTTTAATAAGTACCTTAGGAAAGGTTCATTGCACATTGTAAAGCTAACTCCAATGATGAAAATGGGGTTCAAGACTACTGTTTGAACCTACAACAAATGCACAACAAATCCCCCATCTTAAGAACTTCATTTGCAAACCCAACTTCCCATGCTTTGTAACTCATCTATAACACCACCTTGTGATTCAAGCAAATCACATCAAACAACTAGGATATTTCAAGCACTATCAAGACCTAACATTAGAGACATTGGGATAGTGTTCTGCAATCTGATTGTGGAAGATTTTCTTTCAAGAGAGGTAGTGCACCTATACACTGTCTATGTTGAGAAGTGCATAAAAAACACATCAAAAAAATTGGCGCTCGAAGGAGGGCTTGATACGTTGGGAATTCAAAGTTGAAGGTTGGAAGTGATTCATTCCATGCCCTCCTCCTCCTAATGCCATTAATAGAACTAGCGCTAGAAGAAGGGCATGACATGTTGAGGCTACAAAGCTGAAAGTTGGAAATCGAAAAGAGAACTTTCAAAGAAGAAATATGAGATAGGGATATCTCTTTTAATGCTAAAAATTAGAAAATTCTAAGGGAAAGTAGAAGCTGAGTCAAAATGGAGTAGCATGCACAAATTGACATCACTCAACTACATGTAGATTTGAACAAGAGACTAAAGAAGCCATTGCAGAAATTTGCATTAACGGATAGATGTCAAATCCATTGCACTCATAGGTACAACGAGCTAGGATGTCTCACATTCTTGAGCAGAATCAAAAGGATCTTGTAGGGAGAAATTCCCTTTTGGGAAATCTGTCAGCGTTTAGCCCTTGCAGACTTGGAGGAAGAATTGCAAACCATGGTAGCCAAGGCATTCAAGGAGCTCATCCAGGAACATTTGAGCAACAAGGATGGTCCAAGATTGGAGGAAGTACTAATGGAAAGTTGGTGTAAATTTCACAATGCACCACATTCAAAATTTATGTGTCGATCATGTAACAACATCATCACTCAAGCTAAGGGTTGTTTGAACAAGTTGGAGTAGCCAACTCCCAATGAAGAGAAGTTATCCCATGAGGCAAAAGAGCTATCAACATCTGGAGGAAAACAAGGTAAGGATGAACCAAGAAATTTGGTACAAGTTGATGTTGGAGCAGTAAAAATTGAAGTTGAAGTAAAGAGGAAGAGGCAGATTTCACTAGGATAGTAAGGTGCCTTGGTGAAAATCTGATTGAAACTAACTTAGAAGGTCTTCCCTCCACTAATCAAAGGCAGTCCTCCACTCTAGAAGAAGAGAAATTGGTAGGTGACAATGAACCAATGAAGTTTACAGCCATGGATGTTAAGACAGCTAGCTCAGATGTTGAAAATCAGAAAGAGGAAAGGGATGACAACCTTGGAGCAGCAAAAAATGATGATGAGAGCATAAGTGAAATTGGATTGAGATACCTCTCCTTCATAAATGACAATGATTGAGAATTTGAAAATGCAGATTTGGAGGAGTGGGAACAACCACTCACCACAGCTATTCACCATCCAACTTCCCTCCCAAGTTATGATGAGGACCCGATCATGGAGAGATATGACCAGCTTGTCTCCAAGTTGGCAAAGGATTGGCCAGAGCTAAAATACCAAGTGGATTTGGAGGTGCTACTATTGCCAAATTGGTGTAGACTTCATGATTCATCACACTTTGAATTTTCATGCGGACTGTGCAAAGAGGCTATCAAACAAGTTAGAGGACAAGCAAGGTAGCCAACAACCCGACCTCGTCTACTTGCTACCCATATCGAAGAAGAAGACACAAAGCCTGAATAGTGTGATGGCTCAATTGAAGGCGGGCCTCAAGATGATGTTGGGGAAGCAATAGAAGAAGGAAAACAATATAGTCTCGGACTTCTAAGTGATGAAGTAGATCAAGTGGGAATGTTTTCCACCAGTCACCAAGAAGTTCTTCCTCTTGAAAAGCATTTGCACACCATGGATGATGGTATTTTTAGTGAGTCTTTGGAGGGAAATTGTGAAATAGACTTTGGTACCCTCGATAAGGTGCCATCAATTGATGACTTCTTTCCATTGGGAGCTGCACTACAAAGTTATGCTCATGTCGAGGAAGAGCACATCCTAGAAGATGGTAGCAATGAATACATACTCCTTGAGCCCCCCAATAGTGATGCACTAGAGTTTCTAGATTGGGAGAGGAGCTCCTTCTCCATTTACAATGATAGCGAACAAGAGGAAATGAGTGAAAGTCATGATGAGATGTGTGAACAAAAAAAGAAGAATACAAAGGCGGAGGTGCTAAGATAGCTACTAACAGAGATGAAGCACTCGACTGACTACAAGATGCAACTTGGAGCCCTTCCACCATGATTGTTGTTGATCCTCCTTCACATTCAAGGAGCTACAATAGGGCATATTTTTCCATGTCATTATCCCATGACATTGAACATCATAAAAAGGAGGTTGATACTTGGGGAAGGAGATGAGACAACATACTGTCATTTGAGGACAGCAACCAAGTGGATCCCAAGTTTGTAGGTGATCAATGTGGAGAAGTATTTCTTTTTGAAGAACTGCCAACGGGGTTGAAGGTCCCATTGGTGGATTGGAAGAGTTGTTTGTTGCCCCATCCTCCCAGCCTTATGCAAGCTTAATGTCTAAAGTGTTGCACCCTCCACTGCGCCCGCTCGAGGCTACCGATGCAATGATCAACGATGTTGTGCTTGCTCTCGACTGTCCAACGCTGCCACCTCCATGTGACGACATCCAGGTTCTATCCTTTCCTTGCCCCTATTATTTCCCATAACTGCACTTATTATTTTGATTATGGGAACGAGGGAAAATGAAAATGTTTATGGATTAACCATGGGTTCAATGAGCCTCCTCAATTGCTGATTTTTCATGATGACACGATTGAACTTGAGTGCTGCAACATTGAATTTATTTTTTCAAAATATAAAGATAAATTTGCATGGCTAAGAATGACAAAAATAGCCCATTTTCTTGTGCATGCACTGCAAAATACAATGAACGTTAATGTTGGCTTGCCTTTCCTGAGCATAGTGCTTTGTAAATATCTTTGTACATAGCCCATTTTGAGTAGTGTAGGTTTCCTATAAATACTCCGCTTTCCTACTTTCCTTAGGTTAGTTGGTATGTGTAGGTTGCTTGCTTTGTTGGTTGTTTGCTTTTTGTTTGCTTTCAATTTGTTGTTGCTTTGCACAAGGTCCCTCTACTTTTAGCTAGGCACATTTGTGCGCACAACAACCATACTTATCACCTGGGGTTGTTCTACGCATTTTTTTGTCAAAATCTAATCAAGTCTTTAGAGTGGATGGTGAAGGTCTTCTGTTAGTGTCAAGTGATATGGGTGTTTGATTCAAAGAGGATAAGTTGTTGGTTTAGGCTGACTCTGATGTATTCTGAAATCTTATAGCTCTTACACATCTTAAGAATTCGACAGTCACTATAGGGCCTTTTGTGAAGTTTAGTTAAGTGAAAAATCTAAAATTTTGCTTCAGTGCCATTGTGATTCTTAGCCCTAAGCGTGAGCTTCAATGCTTGCAGGTTGAAATAATAGAGCTGAAAAGAGAAAAGAAAGAAAGAAAGAAAACATTGAAAATTAAAAGAAAGAGAAAATTCAACTTTTCAGGGGTATCCGAGCAACTCTACCGGGGCTATGGACACCCAACTGGCAGTAGAGCAATGTTCAGGAGAATCACAGTGACAACCTTGTCAGGGCTATGGATACCTAACTAGCAGCGAGGCAATGTCTCAGATGCTTTTGGAGTTAGAATAAACTATGTAGCTTAACTTCATGGAGCTTAGGTTCCTATAGCAACCAAATGATGGGAATTAATGCAGTTCCACACACTTGGATTTTCAGCATACTGAAGGTTGGGTTGGCTAATGGTTTTGATCCTTTGATTGGGCATCTAGTTTGTTTGCCCTAGTGTGAAGGTCAGAACCAGAGATTCTAGGTTCGTGATTCCAGTTTGTCATCAAAATTCTCTAGAGCATTTCCCCAGTGAGTTGCCATTTGTTGTGCATGTTTTGCACACATGCCCTATCATAGGTAGGGACCCCCTTTTTCTTGCTCCCGACATGCTACTTTTCTCCTGTCTTGTTTTGTGTGCCCTATTTTCCAAGCCGAAATTGGTCATGTTCCTTCAAACGATAAAATCCCCTACCCAAATTCACCTACTTGGGGTATTCAAATCCACAGAGAAATGAGGCCCACCATCCCCTTTTCTACCTTTTGTCTTGTTCTTCCTGTTTGGAAACATCTGTGGACCCTTGTTGCTCCGGTTTCCACATTTTTGACTTTGGGGGCAACCTTTTTTGGATTTGGGATGTGTTTGAAGTGCTTAAATGAACTGCCAAGGTTTCGTCAACATTCGGTTAAGTTTCAGTGGTTTCGAAGCTTCATCCCCCTTTGGCTGTCTTGAACATTCATGGAGCCCCAGCAACCCAGCCTCCGGAGCCCAGTCCCTCCATGGCCGTTTCTGGGACTTCGTCCCTCTTTGGTCATTTTGAACATCTGTGGAGCCCCAGCAGCCTGGCCTCTGGAGCCCAGCCCCTCTATGGCTGTTTCCGGGACTTCGTCCCTCCGTGGCTATTTGGAAACATTCGTGGACCCCTGTCACTCTGGTTTCCACGTTTTTGACTTTAGGGCCAACCTTTTTTGGATTTGGAATGTGTTTAAAGTGCTTAAATGAACTGCCAAGGTTTTGTCAATGTTATGTTAAGTTTCGATGGTTTTGGAACTTTCCCTTAGGAATTCCCTTCCCCTTTGGCTATTTGGCAACATCTGTGGACCCCGTTGCTCCGGTTCCCACATTTTGGACTTTGGGGGCAACATTTTTTGGATCTGGGATATGTTTGAGGTGCTTAAATGAACTATTAAAGTTTCATCAACACTCTGTTAAGTTTCAATGGTTTCAAAACTTTCCCTTCAGAATTTGCTTCTTCTTTGGCTATTTGGAAACATTCGTGAACCCCTATCACTTCGGTTTCTACATTTTTGACTTTGGGGCCAACCTTTTTTGGATCTAGGATGTGTTTGAAGTGCTTAAATGAACTGCCAAAGTTTTGTCAACACTTCGTTAATTTTTAATGGTTTCAGAACTTTCCCTCTGGAATTCCCTTCCCCTTTGGATATTTGGCAACATCCGTAGACCCCCGTCGCTCCAATTTACACAATTTTTGACTTTGGGGGAAAAATTTTTTGGATCTGGGATGTGTTTGAGGTGCTTTAATGAACTACCAAGGTTTCGTCAACATTTGGTTAAGTTTCAATGGTTTCGGAGCTTTGTCCCCCTTTGGCTGTCTTGAACATCCGTCGACCCCCGACAACCTGACCTCTGGAGCTCGGCCCCTCCGTGGCCATTTCTGGGACTCCGCCCCTCCATAGCCATTTCTGAGACTCTGCCCCTCCACGGTCATTTTGAACATCCATCAACCCCCAGTGACCCGACCTCCGGAGCCCAACCCCTCCATGGCCGTTTTTGGGACTCCGCCCCTCCATGGTCGTTTTCAGGACTCTATCTCTCCATGGCCGTTTTGAATTTCCGCTTTTTGTAAAATGAGTCCAATCTTAAGGAAGGTTTTTTGGGTACTCTTCCTTCCCATTTTCCCATGTGCTATAATTGAAAAATCTTGGTTTTGCTATTTTTTTGGGGTTCGGGAACTTCCCTTCCAATTTGTTGTCCCTCGTTTCCTGCCCACCCCCTTAGACCCGAATTAATGTTTATGATCCAAATGACATCCAAATATGAATATTATGATCTTTTGATGATGCATGGATGGATCTAACAAGGATTTTGCAAGATTTTACTAACATTTTTCTTGATTTTTGTATGAAAGCGCTTACGGCATTTCATGTACACAGGATTCAAGGAGCTTGCCATCGGTCCGTTAGGAGACCCATCGAGAATTTTGAACAAGGAATGCGCGTAGCTCCTATCACCATTCATTTCATGATCTCCTTTCCTCGTAGCACCCATCAATAGGGTCAGCATTAGAAGAAGGCCCATGCCAAGGAGGCCAAGGACAAATGCAAGGGGTGGCCTTGAAGAAAGCATAAGGTAGTTGTCCACCCAAATCAGGGGCAACCAATCCATTGATGCCAATCGTCGACGGGCTCATTTGATCCAATGAAGGACACTACAAATACATCAAGTAAGAGGGCAGCTTTCAGGTAGTTTCTGCTACAGTAAAAGGGGCAATCAGCTAAATAACGAAATTGCTACAGTGATTGGTACTAGATGACAAAACAGGGAAAAATACAAGGAATGTATTTTAAAATTGCTAGATAATGAGGGGTAGGTGAAACCCTAATGTAATCAAATATGGGCCATTCATTACAAATTGATCTTGGCCATTCATTTGGGCTTTGGAAAACTATAAACAGGGGCTTGCCCCTCATTTGTAAGGGTTGGAGAATTGATGTAAAGACATTCTATAGCAATAGAAAGTAGCATTGCATGATTTATGGGTGGTCCTTTTCAGTTTGCTCTTTATGTATGCATGGTTCACCTTCCATGTTAGTTTTAGTGTTAGTTTTCTTGAATCGAGGTGATAATGGAAATTGTTGTTTTGGTATTTGATGAACTTTTAGCCCATACTTTTAGCACTTTTTGAAGACAAACTATTGTGTAAAGTTAGCCTAGGCTTCTTAATTTCAATGTTGCAACTTAGTTCAATCACATGTCCATGATGTGCATATGCAATTTGAAAATCTGCAGTCCTTAGAAGATTACACTGGTTTTGTGCAACTGTAGGTTTCTCTTGGCCAAACAAAACCCAGTTTAGGGAGTTTGTCTATTGCAGTAGCCTCCATGATCACTGTTCATTTGTAGTTTTAGATCTAGGAACCTTCTCTCTTCCCTACCCCTTTTTTTTTTAAATAAGTACCTTAGGAAAGGTTTATTGGACATTGTAAAACTAAATCCAATGATGAAAATGGAGTTCAAGATTGTTGTTTGAACCTACAGCAAATGCACAACAACTCTCCCATCTTAAGAACTTCATTTGCAAAGCCAACTTCCCATGCTTTGTAACTCATCTGTAAGACCTCCTTGTGATTCCAGCAAATCATATCAAACAACTGAGATATTCCAAGCACTGTCAAGACCTAACATTAGAGACCTTGGGATAGTGTTCTACAATCTGATTGTGGAAGATTGTCTTTCAAGAGAGGTAGTGCACCTATGCATTGCCTGTGTTGAGAAGTGCATAAAAAACACATCAACAATAGTGTTCAAGGTTGATGGTATAGGGTTGAGTGTATAGAGTATAGGGATTAGGGTTTTGAATATTGAGTATAAGGTTGAGGGTATTGGGTTTAGTATTTATGTATAGGGTTGAGGGATAGTGTTCATGTTTTAGGTTATAAGTTTGAGGGTATAAGTTATAGGGATAATTGTTGAGGGTGTAGGGTTTAGGGTTTAAGGTATAGGGTTGAGGGTTGAGGGATAGTGTTCAAAGTTGAGGGTATAGGGTTAAGTGTATAAGGTGCAAGGATTAGGTTTTATGATATTGGGTATAGGGTTGAGGGTATTGGATTTAGGGTTGAGGGTTAAGGGTTTAGGGCACAAGGTTGAATATAGGATTTAAGGTTTAAGTATAGGGTTGAGGGTTGTAGTTTTACGGTTAAGGGATAATGTTTAGGGTTAAGGGTCAAGGTTAAGTGTATAGGGCATAAGCATTAGGATTTACGATATTGGGTATAGATTTTAGGATATAGGGTTGAGTGTATGAGGTATAAGGTTAAGGGTTTAGGGTTTAAATATAGGGTTGAGGGTATAGAGTTGAGGGATAATTTTTAGGGTTTAGTGTATAAGGTTGAGGGTATAAGGTAAAGGGATGAGGGTTGAGGGTGTACTGTTTAGGATTTAAGGTATAGGGTTGAGGGTTGAGGGATAATGTTCAAGGTTTATGGTATAGGGTATAGGGATTATAATATTAGGTATAGGGTTTAGAGTACAAGGTTGAATGTTGAGTTTAGGGATTAAGTTTAGGATTGAGGGATAATGTTTAGGTTTTAGGTTATAGGGTATAGGGATGATGGTTGAGGGTTGAGGGTTGAGGGATAGTGTTCAAGGTTAAGTGTATAGCTTTAAATTTATAGGATATAGGGATTAGGGTTTAGGATATCAGGTAAGCATTGAGGTTATTTGGTTTTTGGTTTAGGATTTAAGTATAAGGTTGAAGTTTGCAGGTTTACAGTTGAGTGATAATGTTCAAGGTTGAGGATATAAGGTTAAGTGTATAGGGTATAGAGTTTTGGATATTGGGTATAGGGTTTAGGGTATAGGGTTGAGGGTATAAGGTATATGGATAAGGGTTGAGAGTGTAGGTTTTATGGTTTAAGTATAGGGTTTAGGGTTCAATGTATAAGGTTGAGGGTATAGGGTTAGGTGTAGGGTATAGGGATTAAGGTTTAGAATATTGGGATGAGGGTTGAGGGTATTTCATTTAGGATTGAGGGTTTAGGATTTGGGGTTTAGGGGACAAGGTTGAATGTAGGTTTTGGTGGCACTATTTTCAACTTTCTCCATCCCCCTTGTGAAGCCCATCAATTATAATTGATATGAGAGATCTTAATGGTGCATCATGCTCAAGAGCTTTTGTAAGTTTCAAAATTCCCTTATTTGAAGATCCATTTTCAAGCCCCAAAAGTAGCTAACTATTATGGTTTCAGACTTTCAATTTATCACTTGCTTTCTTCCCTACATCCTTCCTCTATTGCTCCTAACTTCCTTCTTTTCCCCTTCTTTCCATCTCTTTCCTAGGAATTTCAAGTTTCACCCTTTGGGATTAACCCTTACCCTCTACCACCTTCTTTTCCTTCCCACTTCCTAGCCCCTGATCCCTTCAAAAAATTAACTATGTGTTTATTTTTTGGAGGTTAGGATTTGACCTTTCCTCTTACCTTTAATAAGGTAAGAGGTATTCATTCTTCACAACCCTCGATGTGTCCTTTGAAAGGTGATTAATTTTATTCCTTTCAAGGATTGTGGATCGGGTTTCCCCTTTACCTCTTAACATTGTTAATGTAAGAGGTAAGTGATCCTTTCAACCTCCAATCTCTGATGTCTCACCTGTCATCAGACTTTGGCTTACACTCCTTACTCTCTACCTTAACCTCATGGAAGGTGGTAAGAAGCACAGCCAACATCTAAAGCTCAATGCTAATGTTAATGAAGTGTATGAGTTATGAAGAACACCTGAAGCTTAATTTCTGATAAGGACAATTTTTGGGCCTGTGAACAATTTAATGATATTCTAGTTGTTGTTTCAAGCCCAAACATTTCACTTTACCTACGATTTGACATGTTTTCATGAGAATTCCATTAATGTTCCAACAACTCTTCTAGAGAATTTATTTGATCTTTGGGAGGATGGAGATGATCTTAAATGTTGTTTCTACCTACTTCCATTATGATGAGTTGTTTTCCATGCTTCTTTATGGGTTGCAGACACTATTTTTGTCAGAGATATCTTCCTTGCCATGTTTTTTTGTTGGTTTTCTAGGTTTTCTTCATTTCTTGTATGTGGGCCTAGTGTGGATCTTAGGATCATTAATGATGGATTGCTTCTTATATTTGGCCAAATTTTTCTCTTGATGTAGATATTTTGTAACCTTGTGTAAACCCCAGTTGTGTTAGGGTTTGTGTTTGGTAGTTTTTGAGTTATGCCTCATTTATAAAGAAAAGTTTTGTTATTTTTCTAAGGGTTTAGAGTTTTGTTCTCCTTTCCACAATTTTGAGGTTTTGGTCTCAAGATGCTATGTACAGAATATTGTTGGATGATAAAAGGGGAAGATCTATGTTTGTAACCCATTACGTGACACTACCTCTATATCTTGTAAATGTGGCATATATGAATATGCAATATGCTATGCAATTGTCTCTAACTCTTAAATGTAATTTATTTTGAATCTTAATAGAAAAGTTATTGTAGGTTTTTCAAACACATTTGTTGTTTGAACCATTTATCTATTTGCTTGGCATTCAAGGAGTGATGCATATGCTTGAATGAAGATAGTAAAGATATTGTGTTTTCAAATGGATTTGTAAGTAGAGTTGCATAACAAGCTTGTGTAGGTTAGGTTATCACAAGGTGGTTATCTATTCAAAATACCCCCAATATATGTTTGGTGTTTTCATCATAAAATGCATGACATATGACTTTGTAGCCCAAGGTAGGCACTAGTCTTGCATAGTTTCCCTCCCCCATCCTTAGAAACAAACTTTATATTCAAAAAACCTTTTCTCTTCTTTCTTAGTTTAGATTCTTTTTATGTTTCCTACTTCATACCTAAACTTAAATGATAATAAGGGGTGTAACTAGCCCTACAATCCCTTGTCATCTAAATGAAGCTTATTTTCTTGACACTATGATAAGACCACAACTTCTTGTATGCATCCAGTTTCATATAGAGATACCCACCTAGGTCCTGCAAAGCCTGAAGTGTAGGGAAGAAAAGTGTTAATACATCTCTCATTTATTGGCCCCTAATCTTGAAGTCCTTGAGCATAAGAGTTGGGTGTCCTTTAGTGGGTTTTCAGGGTTTAATAGGGAAAAACACCAATAGATTAGCAACTATGTTGTGGATGAACTAAAGGAATCTCTGGGTAAGAAAATGAAAATCATCTCTACCTCATCCAAGACACCAAAAAATTTGGTGAATCTAGTAGGAAAGATAGAGGTGTATCCATTTGGAAGGAATCCAAGCTTTTCCAATTTGAAGTTTTGGGTCTTAAGGTCCAAGGACCTTCATACTTGAAGAAAGAACCTATTGCAGAATTTCTATTGTGTTCTTGAAGTTTGTTGCTCTGCTGGTAGAGAGAACTCAAAAATAAATTTGATCTTTGAAGGAGCTTCATGTTGTTTAAAGATCTTATCCTCTTTGAAGAGGTGGGGACTCTACAATTGAAATTTTATATCATCAAAAAGGTTGGTTGCAATAGTTTTCAGGTATATATCACTATTGTATTTTGTACGAAGGTCAATTATTGAAAAGTTATAGTAAATATTGTCCCTTATTCAGTGCTTTAATGTATTAGGAAAAAATGAATTGAGAAATTAGATATTCTGAAGAAGGTAGTTACAAAGGCAATAAGTTCATTAGAAAATTTGTATAACCAATTGGTTTCCCTCTCTACAAGCTACTCTTCCATGACTAAACTATAGTCATATCCTCAGAGAAAATGTTTCTTTGTAGAAAGATGTAACCCTCTAGATTTTAGTAAAATCCAAGGTTATCCACACTCCGTCCTAAGAGAAATAATTCAATACTTGCCTAAGTCCATAGGAGGTTATGAAGAATCAACATCAAACCATCTATAGGTTTGATCCAGTTTGATCCAGTGGAATGTCAGATAACAAAGGAAGATGTTGTCATGAAATTTTTTGTAAGAACTTTAGAAAATCATGCTAAGGACTAGTTTTATAATTTTTATTTGCATTCTATTTTTTCATGGCATGAGCTTGAGATACTATTCATGGATCAATTTGGTGAAGTGAATAATGAGTGTCTATCTAACAATAGGCTTCTGCACAGTCAAGAATTTTCTTAAGAAGAATGTGAACCTATGGTTGAATTTATTTCACCCATTGATCCATTATGTGATATAAAAAGATATGAGGGTGAATCCACATGTTATTTTCATGATAGATTCATGAAATATTTGTTTGCTATACCAAAATTAGATCTACTTGATGAATCAATGTGTATTGATTTCTTTTGTGAAAGACTTGATCCAAATTTAAGTACAATACTACAAAACTTGAAGCCTTTTGGACTTAGACAAATATATCAATGGCTTTCAATTGTTGATAGGATGATAGGTAAGTATGGAAATGGTTTCCAATCTCGATTGTGTGATGGTACTTATTCTAGGCTTGCTAATGTGATTTTGGATGGTATAGAAGAGAACAACGATGCATCTTGTTGTGGTAAAAATATTGTTTTTGAATAGACCATAGAGGATTTGTTTGAAGAAAAAAAGTGCAAGAAAAACATCCAAGTTGTAAGGTATGATGAAGTGACTAAAATATTTGATGTCATGCCTTCTATATCAAATGAATGTGACAAAAACAACAGAAATAGAGTTTTATCTCTCTATATCAAATGAATGTGACAAAGTGTGTGGTGATCTTTAGCTAGAGCAATCATTTGTGGAGAGTTGCAATGATGCAATCAATGATGATTTCTAGTTTCATAGTGTGGGATATGACATTGTTGATTGTTGTAGTAGCGAGGATAAAGAAGAAGATGTGTATGCAAGAGATTCATTGGATGAATCAGCTTAGGTAGTTGATTGTGTTGGGTATACATATGATGGTGATGTAAGTGATGAACAAGAAACTACTTCCTTATTTGATTTCTTACCTTCTTCCGTCCCTTTTTCTATTTTTGAAGTTGTCACTAATTTCTTGCATGAGGATAGCATAGATGTGTTTGTACATGAAGATGAAAATGTAAAGATAAATGCTGGTACAATTGATGGTTTCTTTTATGATGAGTTTGAACTTGAGGAGTGTGATTGTGTCAGTCACATGGATTCCTATGAAAAATTATTTTCAAGGGGCGTAACTCATAGTATTCCTCATGAGTAGTGGACTTCAAGCTAGTCATGGCATGGTAATGGCATTGAGATGAGCTTCACATATGTGTGCCATAGGTCTAATTTTGTGGCACATATGTCTCAAAAAAATTCCAAGAGATTGAAATAAAGAGACAATTTGAAGAGTATAGTTCTTCACACAAAATGTCTCATGATTTGAAAGGATGTGTTGATGAATTTTGCATCAACATGGATGGACCCAAGCATGTAACTTCCAGTGGTTATGAGCAAAAACAAAGTAGTGATTTTTTGGTTGCTCATGTTTCTCATATGCTAGAGGTTCCAATTTTTCAATTTGACTTGTTAGAGGATGAGTTTCCCTCTACAAGTCAATATTATGAGGAGGCATATTTTTATTTTCTATGTGAATTAGAGGCATATTATATTTTCCTCAATTCATGTGTGGTGGTTAGTAGGTATGAAGGTGCATGGTTTCATATGGTGTTGACCATAGTTCTCAGTTTTTTCCACCTAGTACAAAATTTAAAAAATGATATGTTGCAGTGAGGTGGCTTACAATATGTGGTTACCATATAGCAACAAGATCCATTATGTAGCATGTATTCACTTCCTGAGGGGTAACCACATTTTTGTGCTTGAAATAGGATGCCCTTGCTACTATGGTGTGACAAAAAAAATCTAGGTTAAGGGAGATCAGCTCCTTTGGAATGTTGGTGTTTGACAGAGGCAAGCATTGGCTCTTTTTTTCATTTGGTGGCCTAAAGCCATCAAATGAGTTTTGGATGTTGGGTAGTTTCGGATCCCAATGATTTTTTGGCACCTAGCCTACTTCCCTAGAGATTTGGAATCTTTCCATCTTGTACTGAAGCATGCATCCCCAACTAGAGCCACTGGTGGCATTATGTTCAACTTGTGCCACCCCCTTATGATTCCCATTAGTTATGACCAATCTGAGATATCTTAATGGTGCATCATGTTCAAGAGCTTTTGTAAGTTGCAAAATTCTCTTATTTGAAAATCCATTTTCAAACCCAAAAAGTGGCTTAGTGTTGTGGTTTCAAACTTTCAAGTTGACATTTTCTTGCTTCCTTGCATCCTTCCTCTATTACTCTTGATCTCTTTTTTTTCCCCTTCTTTCCATCTCTCTCCTACGCATTTCAAGTTTTTCCCATTAAGCTTAACCCTTACCCTCTATCACCATATTTTCCTTCTCTCTTCCTAACCCCTGATCCCTTCCTTCAAAAAATTAACTAAGTGCTGATTTTTCAAAGGTCGAGATTTAGCCTTTCCTCTTACCTTTGTTAAGGCAAGAGTTATTCATTCTTTGCAACCCTTGATGTTTCTTTCAAAACATGACTAAGTGTCAGATTTCCCCTTTACCTCTTAACATTGTTAATGTAAGAGGTAAGTGATCCTTCTAACCTCCAACCTCAAATGTCTCACCTTTCAGTAGACTTTAGCCTTTGCTCCTTCCTCTTACTCTCTACCATAAACTCATGGAAGGTGGTAAGAAGCATGCCTGACATTTGAATCCTGATATCAATACTAATGAAGTGCATGAGGTATGAAGAATTCCAAAATCCCAATGTCCAATAGGGACAATTTTTTAGGTCTATAAACCATTTAATGATATTCTAGTTGTTGTTTCAAGCCTAACCATTTTGCTTTACTTGTGATTTCACATTTTTTCAAGAGAACACCACTAATGTTGTAGTGACTCTTCTAGTGACTTGATTTGATCTTTGGGAGGACAAGGATGATCTTAAATGTTGTTTTTACCTACTTTCATTATGATGAGGTGTTTCTCATGCTTCTTTATGGATTACAAGCATCCTTTCTATCATAGATTTCTTCCTTTTTGTGATTTGTTGTTGGCTTTTTAGGTTTTCTTCATTGATTGTATGGGGGCCTAGCATGGATGTGAGGATTATTAATGATGGATTACTTCTCAAATCTGGCTATATTTCTCTCTTGATGCAAATATTTTTTAATCTTTGGTAAACACTAGTTGTGTTAGGGTTTGTGGCTGGTAGTTTTTGATTTATGCCTTGACTATAAAGGAAAGTTTTATTGTTTTACTAAGGGTTCAAAGTTTTTTTCTCTTTTACATGGGTCTAAGGTTTTGGTCTAAGGATGTTATGTACAAAACATTGTTGACCGATAATGTGTGAAGATCTATGTTTGTAAGTCATTACGTAACACTACCTATGTATCTTATAAATGTGGAATATATGAATATATGTTGATATGTAGTTGTCTCAAACTCTAAAATGTAATGTCTTTTGTATCTTAATATAAAGTCTATTTTAGTTTCTTAAAATACATTTAGTGTTTTCAAACTATTTTTATTTTTTTTCATTCAAGGAGTGATGTAAATACTTGCATGAAGACAGTAAAGATATTTTGTTTTCATATGGATTTATAAGTAGAGTTGCATAGCAAGCTTATGTAGGTCAGGGTATCACAAGGTGATTATCTATTTAGAAGACCCCCAAGATATGTTTGGTGTTGTCAATATAAAATGCATGGCATATGACTCTGTAGCCCAAGGTAGGCACTGGTCTTACATATTTTTCCTCCTCCATACTCATAAACAAACTTTATATTCAAAAATCATTTCCCATACTTTCTTCTAGTTTAGATTTGTTTTATGTTTCCTACTTCATACCTGAAATTAAATGAGAACAAGGGGTGTAACTATCCCTCTAGTCCCTTTTCATATGTATGAAGCTTATCTTCTTAAAACTATGGTAAAACCATGGCTTTTTGTATGCAACTAGTGTCATATAGGAATACCCACCTAGGTCCTACAGAGCTTGAAGTGCAGGGGAGAAAAGTGTTAAATCCATCTCCCATGTGTTGGCCCCTAATCTTGAAATCCTTGAGCACAAAATTTGGATGTTCTTTAGAGGGATTTTAGGGTTTAGTGGGAAGAAAACAACAATAGGATTTAGTTTTTAAGCATAGGGTTGAGGGATAATGTTCATGGTTTAAGTTATAAGGTTGAGGGAATAGGTAACAAGGATGAGGGTTGAGGGTGTAGGGTATAGGGTTAAGTGTATAGGGTATAGGGATTCTAGGATTTATGATATTCAGTATAGGGTTTTGGAGATTGAGAGAGAGGGAGAGAGAGGGAGAGAGAGAGAGGGAGAGAGAGAGAGAGAGAGAGAGAGAGAGAGAGAGAGAGAGATGTGATAGAGGGAGAAGTAGAGAGTGAAGAAGGAATGTGGAGAGATTGAGAGAGAGGCATAGAGGGATAGGTTAGATAGAGAGAAGTAGAGAGGGAAGGTTGGTGGAAGGAAGGAAGAGGGATAGGGGAGATAGATAATATTAGAGAGGGAAATCTGAGGGAGGGGGAGAGAAGTGAGATAGAGAGAGAGAGAGAGATGAGGAAGGGATAGAGGGAGGGAGGGAGAGATATTGGTGCTCGATATAGATTAGAGAGGAAATGAGAGAGTGAGAGATAAATATGGGAGAGAGAGAGAGAGAGAGAGGAGGAAGGTGTGGAGATTGAGAGAGGGAGAGAGAGGGAAGGAGGGAGTGAGGGAGAAAGAGACAAAGAGAAGTATATAGGGAGAGAATGGTGAGATAGAGAGAGATAAATAAAGAGGGAAGGAGGAAGGTTAGGAGATTGAGAGAGAGGGAGGGAGGGGAATGGAGAGAAAGAGAGATGTGAGAGGGAGAGTTATCTATTTAGGGTGGGAGGAAGATACCTGAGAGAGGGAGAGGGGTTGGGAGGGATATTTGGATGGAGAGGAGAGAGAGAGAGAGGGAGGGAGGGAGGGAGGGAGGGAGGGAGGGATGGAGAGAGAGAGCTATCTAGTTACGATGGGAGGGAGAGACCTAAGAGAGGGAGAGGGGGTGGGAGGGATAGTTGGAGGAAGAAACCTAAGAGAGAGAGATTTATCAATTTAAGGTGGGAGGAAGAGACCTGAGGGAGAGTTGGAGGGAGATACCTAAGAGGGAGAAAGAGAGGGAGGGAGTGAGAGAGATTTTTTTAGGTATGGTGAGAGAGATGGAGGGGGAGAAACCCAAGAGAGAGAGAGAGGGTTGGAGTGAGAGAGAGTGGGAGGGAGAGAGGGAGAGAGAGAGAGATAGTATTTGGTGGCTCCAAAGTCAATGGTTGACAAGTTAGACTACTAAATAGAAACTTATATATTATAATTTAGAATTTGTCAATTTAACATCAAAATCACTATATTGAACTATAATATATCTAAAATACAATTATTTTTTACTTGAAGTTTCGCTATTTTTTCTACAATACGTTCTACATATGATTGTCCCATAGGATGATTAGGATTCCTAGCATATTAAAATGGTCTCGGATTCATCACATTGTTCAATTGGGCAGAGGACTATAGGAGGTAAAATAAAAACTGATACAAATTAATATATAATTGTTGACAAATAATCATGTATTTAATAAACATATATCTACTCCTATCTAAACATATTTATCTGTAATATAAAATAAACACATATAGGTATTGTGATGTTTTTTCTCTTGTTCTAGAAGAGCTCATGATGAATGAACTAGCTAAGATAGTTTCCTATATAAAAAATGACAAGAATGTAAGACAATTTAAATGCACATGTACATATAGTCATAATGTCGAGAATAAGTATAAGTACTAGATTGTTTTATAAAAAGACAAGAATACATAAGACTATCAATCTATGTACATCTATTTAATCATAATATATTTCAAAAATTAACATCTAATTCACAATTTAAATGATATGATACACAATTATAAAAATTGTAAACATGTATGTGCAAAATAGTATACCATATACAAAATCTCTAGACCAAATGCAATGGTTGATCAAGTACCCTCTTGGACCTGTGAAATTTGATCCTCTATCAACAACTATTAAGTATTCTGACACAAATATAATATACATTAGTGCTAATATCTCTTATAAAATATGAGATAAAAGATAAAATGCACTATGAAATTACTTTCTTATTGGTACATCCATGTCATCTCTCACACCAAATATCTCTCATAGAAATGCTCCACCCCATGCTCTCTCATCTCCTACATCTAAAATATGATGGAACTCGTAGGTGGATGTGTCCATGGGAAACTCATTAGGTTGTCCAAGAGGACCCAAACATAACTAGTGGCACATAATACAGTGATGGGGCACACAAATATGTGGTGAAGAGGAGAGTATACCAATATCAGATGATGCAACAATTGTGTCACTATCATGCAGTTGTGCAAACTATGAGCTATGTGTGATTAAATCACCAGTCAAAGAATGTGTGGCCATGATACTCTGATGTGTTGCATCCACAACAATATTTGGGTAAGATGTTGGAGGTGGGGGACCAATAGGCAGTGGGGGAAGATGTGGGGTTAATCTATGTGCCCCAAGTATATCCTGAGGCATTCCTCTACCCACACCTTGGAAATATTGCATATCAAAGTAGTTGACATGCTTACTCAGGACAAATTCAACATATAGTTTTCATAGAAAATATTGTAGGACATCAAGATTGTTGTTGGGTAGTTTATCAAAAACCATCCACCAACAATCCCAAAAATTATCTAGGATACCTCGATGTGTGCACCATTTAATCAAATATTTAGGCTTGTGCACATCAATGGATTGTCTAGTTTTAGGATTGATAAATAGTTTTGTTGATTGGGCTTTCGTAATGTTCAGTTCCCTCAATTCATCATATGATATGCCAGTGACATATAGTTTCCTCATGGCCTCTCACCACTCTAAAAACTAATATGCTAGTTAGTGAGAGTTTCAACATTGGATATTGTTGAATCTAATATGTTTTTCATTTCAGACAAATGAGGGATCCTATCATATAACTAACAAATATTTCTCAATTCAATTAAATTTCCATGGATGATGTCATGGATAGAGGGAAAATTTTGTAAGGGAGTATTTGGTGTTGGAGGAGGATTAGGTTGCACAGGGTTTTTATCTAGAACAGGATTGGGATTCTCAACCATTGGAAAACCTATTTGACGTTGAAAAGTCTTAAAATTAATAATTTTTTTAACACAAACTAATATGCATGTTAAAAAACCTACTTTTGCTCTAAAATTCTTGAAAAATAATGCAAAAATAAACAAAAAATGAAGAACAAACATTAAAATCCAAAATACATATGATTGGAGGGAGATTTTGGTGGTTGAAAATAGCTAAAAATGGATATCCATTTCATCTCAATCGCTCACAGTCGTGTAGCAGCAGGAAATAAGGGTAAAAATAGTTTCAACCTGCTATTTTTTTATTAATAGCAGAGGAAACAAATATTTGTTTCCTTTCAAATGATTTTTTAAAGAAACTATTGGGTTCATCCCTTAGTTTATAAGGGACGACACCCTACTATATTATATATGAGTTAGATATTAAATATAAAATCTAATTTATAATATATATTATATATTATAATATATTTATTTATTATATTATCCATTTATCATACTATATATTATAATACATAATATATAATATAATAATATAGATTATATGTTATATCATATTATACTATTATATATTATATTATCTTATTGTTATGTATTATTATTATATAATATATATTATATATTAATATGCTTTTTTAATGATTTTTTAAAGAAATCGTCAAATCCATCCCTTAGTTTATAAGGGACAACACCCTGCTATATTATATATGAGTTAGATATTAAATATAAAATATAATTTAAATAATATATATATTATATTATATATTTTAATATAATATATTATGTAATATAATATATAATATTATATATATATATTTGAAAGGTGATAAGATTGATTTTATTGAAACGAAAAAGATTACATAGCAAAAATCCCTTTGATAGCGATTTAAAACCATACCCAAACCCACTAAACTCCTCTATAAACCTTGAAATAGCCAGCAAAACATAGCACAAATAGAACTAAGAGTTACAAACAAAGGATCATAAATAGAGGCTCCACATGCAAAACAAGTGCACAAGCCTAAAACCTTCAAACCTACAAGGTTCACCTATTACCAGGTCAAATATGGCACTCATATTGGCATGTGCTTTGTCTAGGACTTGAGAACCATTGCAAAGGAATCCTTCCTTTCTCCCCTTTCTTTTTTTCCCTTCACCATTTTCCAACCGTCCTCTACCCTTGTCGCGACCTTTTTCCAATCCTATGGCTTGTCATAAGGACTCTTAAGAACTCCATCCAAAATTTCATTTGAAAGTTGCCTTTGAACTTCACCTTTCTATTTCCCCATAACTTTCTCTTGCGACTGCGCTAAGCCCATTTTCTCTTGACAATTAGGTGTGGCTGCCCAGATTTTGGAATTCAGCTCCTTTTCTCCTACATTGAAGATAACATTTTCTCTATTCCCAACTAGATCTCCATCCCGTGCAACACCAATTCTATTTTGAAGTTGGTCCTTCCCACTATCTACCTCCTCCAATGCTAGCTCTTCCTAGTCTCCTTCCTCCCTACTTTTTTTTATGGGCTCTTTGGCTTTTCTTCCATCTTCTCTATTGTATAGTATTCGGAGCCAACATCCTTCCACCAAAATGCTACTTTGGTAACTCTATGTTTGGTAAATTCAATAGCCAAATGTCTAGTTTTGAAGCACACTCTACATCTAAAGGGCATCCCTTCATAATCCAAGGGTTGCGCCCAACATCCTTTTGAATTTTTTAACCTTATTTCCTCTGGAGGCACCTTTGCTAGGTTCATTTCCACTAAAATCTATGTAAAGGTCGAGTGCACAAGGTTTGAAGACCCTTCATCCACCATTAGGAAGCTTCCTAGAGAGTTCCCTATAGCCTCTAAGTAGGAAACAAACCAAAAATGCAGTAGAAAGTTGGGGAGTCTTACCTAGATAGGATCCTTTTCAAACCTTTTAGTGTCTGGATTAAATGTTGGATGCCATGGATTTAACATCAGAGGGTATTTTTCTTCCCACTCCCAGTGGTATTCACACAAGATTTTATTTCTATTCTGCTCTTTTTCAAAAACTACAATAAAAAATCCTTTAGCCATGGCATATATTTGCACATGCCCTTCTAAGATAGGTTGCTAGTGGTTAGAGATCCACTCATGGAGGCCTATTAAACTGGGCCAAAACCCCATGAATCTTCTGATTAAACCCAGCCTAGAAAAAAAATTCATTGAGAAGCACCTCCTATGTGAGCACCTCATCTAGCTCCATTGTGATTGAACTACATAGCAGAGGAAAATATACAATCCTTCCTCCCCTTTCTGAAAAGATTTTGTTTTGTTCCTTTTGGGACATCTTTGGTTCCAGTTGTTTATTCCCAGGTTGAGTCACTTTAAACCCCTGAATAAAATCCCCGCCTTCTAAAAAATGTGCATCACACTTCTGGATTCTAATAGCTAAAAAGTCTCTTCCATTCTCCTCAAGGTCGTCATTACTAGGGCTTTTCTCACAACAACCTCTACCTTCTAAGCGTTCCTCACACTGTAGGCTACCTACCTCCCCTATCAAAGGTTCCCACTGATGACAAATTTGTTGGGCTACATATATTCTCCCTCAGGGCTTGTACCAGTAGAAACCCCTATTGAAGTTGCATCCTAGACTGGACCATTGCCGCCTGCATCATAAACTTGACCATTTGCATCCATAGGGCCCTTCCCTGAGGAGATGAAGCTACTTCCTCAAAGGCTATTGGCTATAATTTCTTGAAGTATTGGCTTGCAATATATAATGTATATTATATTAATATATATAATGTATATTATATTATAATATATAATATATATTATATATTAATTATATAATATAATATTATATATATTCAGAAGTGGTTAACAAATATACAAACTTGCCTCTAGGGCTGGTAGAAATTGTACAAAAGGAAATTCTAGTAGACTAAAGGGTAAGGTGTCTTCAGCCTCTACAAGCTAGATAAAAAACTTATGTGTTTTAGGTTGTGCATCAATGCTAGCTAGGATGGCAGGGAGACTTCCATTTTTTTCTGAGATATGATACAAAATCTCAAAAGGGATATGAAAGGATGGGGTGATAATGGAATTTTAGAAAGGACGATGAGGTAGACTAGTAGAAGCTGATGCAAGATCAAAAATTCTAACTAGCAATTTTGGGTAGTAAGTGTTGGCTTGTTCGTAAAGAAGGTTGAATTGCCTATTTAAGGATATCAGGCCTAGTTGTATTGGCACAATCCTTTCATATAAATTTCAAGGAGTAAGGTGAGTTCGATGGCTGAAAATTTTGGAGTTAAGTATAGATGTGAGAATAAAATGCATGAGGATCAAATAAAATATCTATTTCAAAAGGCTGATGAGGAGGCACGTAAGGCGATTTCAAACATAGTGGAAGAATATCTATGGTTTGTTTTCCATGCCCGTGATGGAAACGTGTATGGTCACTTTTTTGTTGTGTATATGCAAGTTTTAACATACAAACTATGGGGAATTCACACTACAGAGAGGGTGGTCAGGGAAAACCTCATGAATGTTGTAATGGAGGCAGTGGAGGGAATGATAGATGCTCCAAGCTCAAGAGTGATGTTGGGTATTTTTCATTTGGATGCAAAGAAAAATAAAGTTAAGATGCAAAAATCTTGGAATCTATTCAAGAAATGGGTAGAAAAGAAGAACAACATGGATGAATGTTTATCCTTCTTGAATGCTAATCCTGGGCTAATGTCCCAAGGTGTTGTAAATAGGCTATTAGATATTGTTGCAAGGGTGGGATTCTTGTATCATTAGCTTTGATTACCCCTATTATTCTTGTAACTAGTTTTTGAAAAGAAATCAAAGGGAGCTACCCCCTTGGTAGTACTTACTAATATATATATATATATATATATATATATATTACATAATATAATTAATTATATAATATAATATATAAATATATAAATCATATATTATATATACAATATAATATATGTGGTGAAAATTTTATTGAGAATAGGCAAAAAATTACAATAGAAGGGACAAAATTCCCCAACATAGTAGAAAAATATCCAAATACAACCCTAAGGAGAAACCACAGGTATCTATAAGGCCCCCATACCAACCATCCTCCCAACACCAAAGAGCACACAACCATACGAGCTCAACACATCTAACTTTTATGATCCTCTTGAAGAAATTGTGCAAGTTGTTGGAATTTTTACTAATCAATCTAACCCCAACTCCAAACAGACCACACCCCCATTTCATTAGAAGCCCGTTTATCCAAACAATCAACAACTTTGCTCCATTCCCTCAGAATATGCACAAAGGAAATGGAAACAAAATTGGAGGCAAGAATCATTGAATTCTTGAAATCTTGTTTGTTAAGTAGAGAGACAAGAATCATTGAATCCATCGCATGTATCACTTTCCTCCACCTAGCTCACAAGCTTTCTCCAAAGCGTGAAGAATAGCCCATGCCTCCATTTGATTATTGGAATGAACTTGCATTTAGATGGAGAAGATAAAATGAAAACAACCCTTACTATCCCATCCCACCACCAATACCCACAACACCAAGATTAACACGAGAAGATCCATCTATGTTAATTTTATAAAATCAATTAGAGGTGGACTCCACTTGCCCACCTGGCTCACCCTCTTGGACACCTTCATCCTGGAACCAAGTTGAGATTGGAGCATCAAAGTTCTAGAAAGCTCCAAAAAAGAGAAGCTATAATCATTTGAGGAAAAAGGCTCCCTCACATCAAACTTAGCCTCAATAGTCTCCTTAAGCATACTTTTGAACTTAAGCCAAATCTGGAGGGAAACCCACTTATGATCCTAAAAAAATTATCTATTTCTCTCCAACCAAATCTACTAGATAATTAAAGAAGGCCCAAATGCCAAGCCATGGCCAAGAAAGAAGCAGAAGCCAGAGGAGGGCCCAAATTTTCCCAAAGATCATACAAAGATGAAGCTTGAACAAAAAGTCTCTTCCACAAATTCCACCACATCCTCCAAATTTCAAACAAGAATGGGCATTGAAAGAAGCGATTACTAGAGTTTTCCTCATTGTTTCCACACAAAAGGAAAAGTGGGGGGCCACAAAATCTCCTTTTCCTAATATTCTCCCAAGTGAGGCATTTAATAAGACTTGGAAGCCACACAAAAAAATTATACTTGGGCCAACCATTCGTATTCCAAATTCTTTTCCACTAGGGATTCTCCATCAGATCTCCAAGTTACCCACCTGGAGCAGCATAACCCTGAGCCATTGTGTACTTCCCCTTAAGATCATTACCCCAAGCTAGCACATCACTCCCCTCCAAAGAAAAAAATGAGTGCAAGTAGCAAGGATTGAAGCCAGGGAACTTCTCACCTCCATAGACCCCTCATTAGGCCAAGTAATAGGGTGTCACCACTAATACACCAAATAGGTCCCCACATAGTAAGAAATCTTAAAGTTATCAAAATTGGACCATCAAGCCTCCACAAAAGACTCACTTAAAACCTAAAGATGAGGGTGAGACAAAAGGATGGGTGGATTGCCATCCCAAGAATTAGACCAAAAGTGAGCAAACTTTCCTTTATTAATAATCCAAAAGAGACCCACCTTAATAAGTGTGGAGCCTATGTTTAAAGTATTCCAGATCATGGAACCTTTTCCAATTAATTTCATGTGTGGAATGACCTCATCAGACACACCAACTAGATATTTGTAGTTCAAAATAAGAACCCATGGCTTATCAGAAAGAGTAAACCATCTCTAAAATAATTTAGGAGCAAGAGCCAAAATATTATGCTCTAACTGCCTAAGACTCAAACCACCACACTCCTTGGGTTTACACACCTGGTCCCAACTCACCAAGCTCCACTTTTGCTGATCCAAATTTTTGGCCCATAAGAATTTTTGAGAAAAAGAATCATATTCTTTAAGAAAGCTCTTGGGAGTAGACAATGCCATGAATTTGTAAAGAGGGAGAGTCTACAAGACAAATTTAGGGAGATTCAATCTTCCTGCAAAAAATAGCCACCAAAAAGTCCAATGATTAACCTTTGATTTGAATTTATTGAGGATCATCTTCCAATACGTCTTGTTCATGTTTCCCAGACAAAGGGGGGTGCCCAAATAATCCAAAGGAGGGCTACCAATCTAAAAATGAAGAATGTGGGAAATCATGTTCTGAATCAATCTAGAGTATTAAAGAAGATGATGCTATATTTTCCCTCATTAATCTTTTGACCCAAAGAAACCATATAAATATCAAGACCCTTTCTAAAGTTAACTACTTCATCAATTTTTTCCAATCCCATCAGCATAGTATCATCAAAAAACTAGAGATGAGTAAGGGATTCTAGTCCCTAGTTCCATCTCCAACCCTTAATTAGGCTAGTATCCTTATATCGCCTCAACAATCTCCACAAACCCTCAACCAAAAGAATAAAGAGATACAGAGAAAGTGGATCTCTATGCTTGAGACCTCTCAAAGCCAAAAAGGTAGGAGAGGGTAGTCCATTAATCAAAACAGAGAAGGTGGCCGATGACACACAACTCATGACCCAAGAAATCCAATCCGTATGAAATCCAAAGGCTGCAAGCATACGTCAGAGAAAAGACCATCTAACTTTGTGATAAGCTTTGGACATATCTAATTTAATAAACATTGTGTTCTTCTTAGAAGATGACATGGAATGTACCACTTCCATTTCCACCACAATCCCATCAACAATCTATCGACCTTTGACAAAGCCCCCTTGTTCCAAAGATATCAAAGAAGCCAAACAAGTTTTCAACCTTTCTGCCATCAACTTAGTGATAATCCTAAAAACCAAATTACATAGAGTAATAGGCCTAAAAACATCAAAGGAATTATCCCCCTCTATTTTAGGGATAAGATCTAGGAAGGTTGAGTTAAAAGCACGAAGCATCTACTTACTAACTTGAGACTATCTAACCACTTCTAACAAATCCAATTCTAGAATGTCCCAAAACTCCTAGAAAATCTCAATCAAAAAGTCATCAAGGATCAATGTCTTACCTTTCTTCATCTTGAAAACAATGCTCTCAATCTCCTCCAGAGAAACACACTTTAGAAGAAAGTTATTCATCTTCCTGGAAATGACCAAAGGAATGCACTCAAGAACAAAATCCTCTTCTGGCACTACCATTGGAGAATCCTCAATGAAAAGGGCAGAGAAGAAACTAATTGCCTCCTCCAAAATAGCCTAAGAATAGAGAATGTCCCCATGACCAGAAATGATAGAAGTGACTAAGTTACCATACCTACGCTCTTTCACACAATTATGGAAAAAAGTGGTATTCTTACCCCCCTCTTGAATCCAATTAGTACGATTTTTTTTTTTCCAAAAAATCTTCTCCCGCAGCTCCCATTTAGTGAGATCCCTAGAGAGTCTAGTCTCTTCTTGAGCAAATCAACCATCATGCCCTATTCCTTAATTTTGAAAGTGATGTTATCCAAATGAGCCTAAATTTATTTTTTCTCTAGGAAGACATTTCCAAAAGAAGCTCTATGCCATTTTTTGAGCTTTTATTTAACATATTGTATCCTTTTGAAAAAGGAAAACATAGCAATACTAAAGGAAAGCTTCCCCTCAGACCAGCATCTCTCAACCAACTAGTGTAAGCTAGGATTACAAAGCCACATGAGCTGGAATTTAAAAGGAGGGTTCTAGGGAATAGCAAATCGAAGGGAAGAAAAATTGATTGGCCAATGATCTGAACCCTTCCATTCCAAGATTTCAAAAGAACCCCAACAATCCCCAATCCAATTATTTGAAACCAAGAATCTATGTGGCCTCTCAGAGATAGACCCATCCCCACATCTTCTATTGTTCTAAGTAAAAAAACCCTTCAAAGGCTTCACATCCACAAAATTAAGTACAAAAATATTATTACACATCAAGGTCTAAACAAGACCCAAACAACCCATCCCCCTAGATTTTTCCTCAAGGAAATAAATAGAATTAAAGTCTCCTACAAGAATCCAAGGACAAAAAGGTGTCAAATATTGAATGAATCTAATATGAGACCATAACATAGCCTTACCTATCAAATCATTAGGTGCATAAACATTGGAAAAGAGAGAAACAACACCCAAATCAAAGCAAGATGCAAGTACCAATAGAGAATTCATGTTGGCAACCCACCAAAGGGGAACTATCTTACATGGATTCCAAAGACAGGCAACATCTCCAACTAATCCTTGGGCACCAACAGTCTGGGAAATACCTCTCTTCTGGAACTTGGAAGAAACATTACTCATATCATCCACAGAAAGTTTAGTTTCTTAGACAAAAATAATATTAGGATCATGATCATAGATCAAATCATGTGTAGCCTTCCCTTGCATTCCATGAAAGCATAATCATTTATGTAATGAAGCAAAGTGAGAGTTCAACATCTTAACAAAACTTGATTCCACTAAAGACTCACCCATAATCTTCACCTTTTTCAAATCCTTTTTCCTACCCACCTTTGTCAACTTATCTGCTACTCCTTTCTTTAAGCTCTTCTGATAAATTCCCATATGAGGCATATTTTTATTTTTATCATCTTCCTTAGACCCAAAGTCCAAATCCAAATCATTAATTGCCTCATTATCAACATGTTCCAAAGGTGTTTCACACATGGGGTTTGAAACCATAAGAACTCCTAGACCACCATAAAGCCAATTAAGAACCTCTAAGGTCTCAACAGGAATAAGAACCTTTGAACAGTTATCCTCTAAATTTTGAGAAAAAACCATTCCATGTATAGGAGCTTGGGGGGAAAGACAAGGTGGGTCCATATCTTGCATAACATTATGCCCAAAATAAAGATCATGCTCCATTGAGTCCAAATCTTCAAAAATTTTGAGGACATCAAACCTCTTAACAAAAGTTCCTTTCTACATGGCTTTATTTTCATGAGCAACACCAATAGCCTTTTTTTTTCCTTAAATCACTGGAATAAACCCCTTTGAATTAGTCCCCTCATTTTGAGTTGGGGCTTTACCCTTTGCTTTAGATTTGGATGCATGCCGCTCAAGCTGAGGATTAGGATAGCTACCTCTTGACTTGGGACAAGTAGGTATCCATACTCATGACATAATCTACATTAAATAATATTATATTATATACTATATTATATTAATATATATTATATTAATATATATTATATTATATTATATTAATATATATAATATAATATTAATATTATAATATCATAATATTTTATAATAATATTATATATCTTAATATATATTATTATTATAATATATATTAATATGGGTGTGTAGGATCATGATGGGCCAAAAAGTGGCGATATGATGGGTATGTGGCTAATGACTTTTTTTTACCCAAAATTGATGAAACAAAAAGGGTTTTTAAAGGAGATTCTCAACTTTCCACCAATATAAATTATGTTATACTTTGAATTTAATAAATAATTATTATTGATTTTCTATTTGAATTACAACTCAAGTCCTAATCGATAGGCTGATTGAAAAACATTTATAGCTTTCAAACAGTATCACATTTTTTGAATTTGAAACATGTCTCACATTCTAGCTTCACATACTATAGGATTAAAAAAAAAATCATGAATTTTTGACCAAGTTAAAAGGTGGTTAGAAATATGAGTTTTTTATATTTTTTAAAAGTAATAAAAAAATCATAATTAATTATTTACTTGGGAAAAATTACAAAAAAATATGCATCACATAGGGACATGAGTCCTCTACTTATATCTAAAATCTTATAAAAATATTATCATTTTATTGTGGTTAGGATGGTTAGATAGACACCTACTTCTTATTTTTTTCCCTAAAATTTAAGTGCTATTGCATTGAAATTTCAAATTTTCACCAAATAGATATATTTTTTAAAAAATAAACCTAGTAGTTTAGAAACTACATTTAATTTTCTACATATTCTATTTTTACATATTTTTGAAATAATATAGATAACTTATTCAATTTTTTATGTCAAGTTGGTTAACTCTAATTTTTATGAATTGTTCGCCACTTAAGGGCTTGTTTTTTCCATGATGATCCTCCACATACCCATATATATAATATTAGTATAATTTATTAATATATTTTTTTGAATAGTAGAGGAAACACATATTTGTTTCCTTTTAGATATTTTTTTTAAGAAACCATCAGGTTTGTCCCTTAGTTTGTAAGGGACAACATACCTATTATATATGGGTTAGATATTAAATATGAAACCTAATTTATAATATACATATAATAAATTATTCATTTATCATATAATATTTATTATAATACATAATTATATATTATATTATACTATAATATTATAATATTATATATTATATTATACTATAATATTATAATATTATATATTAATTATATAATATGATATTGAACTATAAATTTTTGTAGGGGCTTCTCTCTCACACTTCTAGGGTTTTCACCTAACAGGAGAAAGATATCCCACAAAAACTTGGAGGTTCACTCAAGAATAATGCTAGTATGATTGAAATATGCCTAGATGCAATGTCCTAAATGCAAAGAACTAACAAAATATGATGAATATTAATACAAAACCTAAGATATGCAAGTCATTTGAAAATAAAGTGATGTATGCAAAGTGACCTAAAAATGCAAGTAAACAATAACATAAATGAACAAGATTGGAGAGGTGCACTTGGAAAATGAAATGTCATGTGGAGAGGCTCTGGAATTCTATAGATTTTATTGTCAAATCCAACTGGGACACTTACACCAAGCTGGGTGACTTAACCTTGTTTTAGAGAGATTCTACCGAAATGGGTTTATGCCAAATGGGTACTCAAAAATACAAAAAACACTTTTGAGGCCTAACAGTGGGACTAATTCACCATAGATGATGACTTAGTCCACTTGGGTATCTCAAAAAATTTAAGGCAAGAATCTATAGCTTTCAGTCTACACTTCCCTTCCTGACAGGTGTTTGGTTCAGATTCTACAAAAAAATGGTTGAAAGAGGTCTCCAAGCTTCAATTAGGGATTTGTTGAATTGAATGAATTTGATGAGTTAACAACACCTTTTTAACACTTTTCTCTTTGACAAATTTTCATACAAGACCTGCAAAACATACATGCAAAGAGGGGGAAAAGGGTTAAAGGTTAGAGAATAGGGGTTTGCCTTGGTCAAACCCCAATTTGGTAATCAAACCTTATAAAATGAAATGAAATAAAGAGAGAATGGTGAATGAACAACATGAAATGTCACAAACACACCAAACCCTTGATGTTGAAATCTGAATACATGCAAGAATATTCTCCAATGGATGCTTGATAATGCTTAAAATGCTTAAGAATGATTAAGTAAATGAATGAATTGCTTGAATAATGAATGGTGGTTAAAATGAGAGAAAAACCCTTTTATTTATACTTGATCTTACAATGTTCCCAAAAATAACACATCACAAGTTGACCTTAAGGTTAAGAGAATAAAATCCTGCCAGAAAATTAAAATAATTTTTATTTTTGTGCCTAGAGGGACTAAGTAGCTGCAGGTGGCGACTTGGTCCCACTAGGAAAATTTTACTAGGTGTCATGGATTTAAGTGTATTTAATGAGATTTAATGGGAATATTCTCAAAAATACACTTAAGTAGGGTTAGGAAGTGCATTAAAGGATCATTTAAACATAAGAAAGGGTCAAATTAGTGATGAAAAGTCTAGAAAAGTGTGAGAGTTTGTTACAACTCTTTACAACACTTTGAAACATGACTTGGTACGTGATAAAAAAGGAGTTATTTAAGTGAATTATAATGAAAGGGTCCTAGAAAAGTGTGAAAGTGGGTTACAACACTTCACAACACTTTTACAAGACATCCTAGAATTCTTAATGTTTCACAAGGGTCCAAGACCTAATGTGAATGTGTTGACCACATTACAAAATTAAATCTAGGCAAAATCAAGCCAAAGTCCATAAGAAAGACTCAAGTGAGCATAAAAATGTCCAACTATACATTTTTTGGTGACACAAATATATATACATATAAATCATATATTATATATAATATAATATATAATATGTGTTGTATATTATATATTAATATATAAAAATATAGTATATATATATATATATATTAATATATTTTTTAATATAATTTTAACATGTACTTTTTACCCAACCCTAGTAAAAGTCAAAGTGGAATTTTGCATTTTTGGACAAATAAAAAATATTTTTTTGTCATATCACCACTTTTTGGACCCCCATGATCCTACACAGACCTATATCATGTATATCAACACTACATTATGTGAACTTGTAACAACAATAAATAAAAATCGCATCATAAGATAGCAACAATAAGGCAAAAATCAACATAAGGGCATCACATAACACAAGATTTACGTGGAGAAACCCTTGCATGAAAAACTCCACCAACAAGAGAGGCCAAGTATGCATTATCTACCAATAATTGAGATTTCAATAAATGTAAATTTGAAATATTAATGTTCAAACAAAAAGAAACAAACAATGCAAGCTTCTATTCCAAACTAAGCAAAACCTCTAGATAGAGCTCAACAATAAAAGCAAAACAAGGTAATAACATCAAAAATTGAATTCAAATGTTACCAAAGCCTCCATTGTTGAATTATGTTCTCATTGAATAATTGGGATGTGGATGTTGTTAATTTATGTAGCTTGGACAAGTGTCTCCAAACCCAAGAATATTTAATTAATTAAAAAAAATCTAGAGACTTCTAGAAAGGAGTTTGTTAGAGTCTAGATAATTAATTAATTAATTGATTCCTTTAGAGACTTCTAGAAACTGGTTAGTTAGGGTTTGTTATACTCTAATTAATCTTATCCATTGATTGAGATTAAATCATGGTAATTGGTTTTTCAATGAGGAGAGTTTAAAAGGGGATCAATGGGCATTTGGATAACACACACTCGAGAAAGAATTGTAGTGATAGAAAATAGATTTGCAATGATAGCAAGAGTGCAATGATAGCGTTGAGGCAACAATAATGGAATTTCAGTAGGAGAAATTAGGGGGAGAATTTTTGGAGAATAATTTTTCCAAAGCTCTGCTAGTAAGAGGCAAGCAGTTTATGTATCTCTTGATTTGCTGAAATTTAATAAAATTTCTCATCCACTGAACTGGTTTTCCCTTCAGGGTTCTTTCAAGGACAATTTTTCCAAAAATATTGTGTTTATTATTTGTGTGTTTTCTATTCTATTCCTGTGATTTATTTGTGAAGTTTCAGTTGTGATATTTTTCAATATTTGTTGTAAATTATTTTTTGTAATCAAATAATCTATAGATAGGAGATTAATAAACAGTAACTACAATAGAATTTTCAAATGGTATCAGAGTTTATCTAAGGGTAGAAAAGGCTCAATGCATGAACAAGAAGGAAAATTTGAGGGTTTATAAAACCCAATTCTACCCATTCAAAATTATTATTATTATTATATCTTTTGAGATGGCCTTAGCAGGTTTAAGAGATCGAGATAGATTGGATGGAGCCTCAAATTTTGGTGTCTAGAAAGCCAAAATTTCTTTATTGTTAGAAGAGAATGGTATCAAGGAATATGTGACTAGTGTTGTAATTGTACCTACAGATCAAACACAACTCTTAGCAAATAAGAAGGAAGATGTCAAGGTGAGGAGGTTGATTCTTGATGGTGTTAAGGACCATATTGTTCCACATCTTACAGAGTTAGATACAACAAAGAATATGTGGGATGTCATTCTGAATCTATACCAAAATGCTACCACTAATTGGAAGCTTATTCTTAGAGAAAAGTTGAGGAATACTCGAATGAATAAGGGAGAAGACAATACAAGTTACCTCACCAAACTTATACTTGTCAAGGATGAGTTGAAAACTATTGGAGATAAACCAGATGATGAAGAGCTAGTACAAATAGCTCTAAATGGGTTTACTACGTAGTGTGATGTCTTTGTTCAAGTTATCAATGGACAAAACAACCATACCGAGTTGGGATTGACTATGGAGTGACTTCACTCAAGAGGAGCTTAGACTAAGTCTTGTTAGTGGAACCAACAGTAAGAGTTAGAAAAGTGGGGTAGAATAAGAAATTTTTTCCCTAGCAAGAAAAGGGAAAGCGAAGAAGGGGTCTAGCAAAGGATCAAATATAAAAAGTGAGAAGAAGGACTTTTCTAAGATCAAATGTTATGGCTATCATGAGTTTGGCCCCTATGTCAGCGATTTCCCACAAAGGAAGAAGAATGAAAAGAAAGGAAAGAAGCAGACAACAACTTCAATAAGCACAGATGAGCTTTCTAGTAGAATGGAGAATGAGTTTGCACTCATAGCTTGTGTGGTTAGTTCAACCTCATAGGGTGTTTGGTATATAGATAGTGGGGCATCATTTCATATGATAGGGGTTAGAGATTACTTCTCCAGTTATAAGGAGGACATTAGAATCCAAATTTATATGTGGAACATGTCCAAACTCAATCCAGTTGGGAAAGGAATTGTTCTATTTCAGAGGGAGAATGGAAATTTGATTAGCATTCATGATGTGTTGCATGTGCCAGGCTTGGGTATGAACCTAATTTTTTAATTTTTCCTTCAAGATAAAGGCTACAATGTACTCTTTAGAGGGATGAATGTGTTAATCAAGCACAAGGATTGGAAATCACCCATAGCTATTGGATTTAGGAGTGGTTGTCTTTACATGTTTCATTTTGATAGTCATAAGGCACTCATGAGCAATAGAAATCCTAGAGATCAAGGAGAGCTATGGCATAGGAGGATGGTCCATATACATCATGGAGCACTTAAATTGCTTCGTGAGATAGTGATGAGTGTTCCAAAAGTGAGCACAGGGCATGATGATGTATGTAAGGGATGTGTATTGGGGAAATTTTTGAAAGTAGCTTTCCCAAGGAGTGAGACCAAATCCAAGGGTGCTCTTGATCTAGTACATTCAGACATATGTGGACCAATGTTGATGAAGTCTCTCGGAGGATGCGAGTACTTTGTTACTTTTATTGATGATTTCTCTAGGAAGACCTAGACATACTTCTTGAAGACCAAGCATGAGGTCTTCTATCACTTCCAAGAGTTCAAAGCTCTTGTGGAGAATTCAATAGGTAGGAAGATAAAGGTTCTTCAATCAGACAATGGAGGCAAGTACAAAGGGAAAGTGTTTTAGGAGTTCTATACTAGGGAAGGAATCAAGAGAGAGTGGATCATTCCTTACAACCTGGAGCATAATAGGGTTGCTAAGAGGAAGAATCATTATATATCATAGGCAACAAGGGAAATGTTGTATGACCAGGATATGTCAGGTTACTTATGGTCAGGGGCATGTAGTACAACAATATACAAACAGAACAAGGTTCCACATAAGGTATTGAGAAAGATGATAGCATAGGAGGTGTTCTCAGGGAAGAAGCCAAATGTAAGCCACTTTAGGATATTTGGGATTTTGTTGTTTTGTCACATTTCAGGGCATACATGTTCTAGGTTAGATTAGACTATAGAGAGAGGGTACTTTGTGGGGTACAACAAAACCTCAAAGGAATATTAGATATTTATTCTAGGGGCTAGGAGGATTATAATTAGGCATGATGTCAAGTTCATGGAGGACAAGGAATTTAGGACCTGTCCAAATATTTTCCAACAGATGATCAGAGTAAGCAGCCAACATAAGCTCTAAGGATTGTTCAACTAGATCAAGGGTAGTGAAGCTCAAGTATAGTTACTAGTACAAGCATCGGCACATGTGTTGATAGTTCATAGAGTATGGAGCAATAGATGCAGTAGATCTAAGAGATGCTTTAAGAAGACATGGGGGTTGATATTTCATCATCTATAGTTGGCAATAGAAACCATAAGGTTCAATAGACACATAGAGATACTCAGGAGTTTGTGGGAGCTCCTAGGACAACCAGTAGAAAATAGAGACAACCAACCAAGTATAATGACTATATGGCATTAGTTAGTCAATTGGTAGATAGTGAGCCTTCCAACTATCAGGAAGTTGCATAGTAACAAGTGTGGTGAGATGTGATGGTTGAGTAATACACCTCAATAGTGCAGAATGGTGTGTGGGAGGTTGTTGCTAGATCGACAGATAGGGTGGTGGTTGGATCATGCTAGATCTATGAGATCAAGAATGGTGTAGATGGTAGCATTGAGAAATACAAGACAAGGTTTGTGGCCAAGGAGTTCTCTCAAAAGGAGGGAATAAACTATGAGGAGACATTTGCTTTGGTGGCCAGGTATACTTATATATGAGTCGTGATCTCACTTGCAACACAGATGGGATAAAAGAATCATCAAATGGGTGTCAAGATGGCATTTCTTAATGGTGAATTGGTAGAGGAGGTATACATAGAACAACCTAAGGGCTTTGTAGCACACATGAGTGAAACCCATGTGTGTTGATTGAAGGGAGATTTATATGGACTCAAGCAGGCTCCTAGGGCATGGTATGAGCGCATTGATAGATACCTATAGGGAATGGGCTTTGTGAAGAATGAGGTAGATGCTAACCTCTACTACTTGGTGGTTGGGGGTGAGGTTCTAATTCTTGTTCTGTATGTGGACATCTTGTTTTTAACAAGTTCATTGCGGCTCATAGAGAAGTACAAGATGGAGCTTGCAATAGAGTTCAAGATGAAGGATTTCAAGCTTATGCACTACTTTCTAGGCATGGAGGTGTGGCAAAAAAATGGAGAGATTTTTCTTAGAGAAGGGAAATACTATATCAAAATCTTGAGGAGGTTTGAGATGGAGGATTTCAAATCCATGTTTACTCCTATGATCAAAGGTATACTCATCTAGGGAGAAGGATGTAAACCCCACCTTATATAGACAATTGATTGGGTCTCTCATGTATTTGGTCAGCAAAAGGCTAGAGATATCCTTTGCAATAAACTATCTTAGCCAGTTCATGATTGAGCCGAAGAGAGTGCATTTGATAGCAGCAAAGCATGTGTTGTAGTATTTGCATGATATAATCGAGTATGTGATCAAATATGCTCTAGGTAATGGTATTAGGTTGATTGGCTATATTGAGGTAGATTGGGCAGGCAATACAATTTATAGAAAAAGAACTTCATGGTGTTGCTTTAGTTTGGAATCAAGAGTTGTCTCTTGGTAAGTAGGAAGCAAAAGTTTGTGGCTCTGAGTTCTACATAAGAAAAATATATAGAAGCCAGCATGGCGACGTATGAGGAAATATGGCTTTAGAAGTTGTTGGTAACCTTTTTTGGTTATAGGGTTGAGACTATAATGATACACTATGATAATCGGAGTTGCATTAGGCTATCTAAGAATCCAGTGTTTCACAACAAGTCTAAGCATATAAACATTGGGTATCACTTCATTAGATATTATGAATAGTGAATGATTGTTCAACTACAATATATACCTATAGATCAATAGGTAGTAGACATTTTGACAAAGGAATTGGGGAAGGTGAAATTCATCTTATTTAGAGATAACTTGGGGATCATACAGAACACCTTCCTCACTAAGAGGGAGTGTTAACTTATGCAGCTTGGACAGGTGTCTCCAAACCCAAGAATATTTAATTAATTATTTTTTTCTGGAGACTTCTAGAAAGGAGTTAGTTAGAGTCCAAATAATTAAGTAATTAATTGATTCCTTTATAGACTTCTAGAAACCAATTAGTTAGGGTTTGTTAGAGTATAATTAATCTTAGCCATTGATTGAGATTAAATTGTGGTCATTGGTTTTTCAATGAGAGATTAAAAAGGGATCCATGGGAATTTGGAGAACACACACTTGAGAAATATTTGCAATGATAGAAAATAGATTTTTAGTAATAGCAAGGTCATAGTGATAGCATTGGAGGTAGAAATAATGAAATTTAAGCAATAGCAATTGGGGTAAGAATTTCTGGAGAATAATTTTGCCGAAGCTCTGCCAATAAGAGGCAAGCACTTTATGTATCTCTTGATTTTTTGAAGTTTGATAAAATTCCTCATCCGCTGAACTAGTTTCCCTTCGAGGTTTTTCCAAGGACAATCTATCCAAAAATATTGTGTTTATTATTTGTGTATTTTCTTTTCTGTTCCTATGATTTATTTATGAAGTTGCAGTTGTGTTATTTTTCAATATTTGTTGTGAATTATTTTCAGCAGTCAAATAATCTATAGATAGGAGATTAATAATTAGTAACTTCAATAGAATTTCCATAGATGCTTCTTGCTTGAATGATACCAATTTTGACAATATATATTTATCATGAATGATAATGAATCATTTGGACAACAGGATGCTTGAATTTATAGATTTTGGGAATGGATAATGGAAGGTCAAGAATTGATTAAGGGATCAAGGGTGGAGAATGGTTGAGAGGAATTCCCTAGGATCTAGGATAGGATGAAGGGTGGAGATGAAGGTAGTTGGAATGTGAATGGCTAAGATTAACTTATCAAATTTAGTAAATAGTTGTGAGGATGAGAGAAATTAGGGACATGTTCACCTAAAAGGCCTATAGCTTTGGGATGTGTTGAGAGAATAAGGGGACCATAAGGACAAGTGTTCTTGTTAGAATCCAAGATCACCTGCATGCAAGATGAATACCTGTCACATGCAAAAGATATGAAGAACCGAAAAAGATGTTCTCTATAAACCTCTCTGTAAAAATGCATTAAGAGAATCAATTATTACAAAGTGATCAATCCTTATGAAGGAGATCAAGAAACCCTAAAAAGGGAAACCCTAGTGTGCACACTTAATAATTAATAATTAATTATTAATGTGCCTAAGTTTAGCTTAAGTAATAAAGAGGAATAAGTGACTTAATTAATTAAACAATGTGATGTAATTAATTAAGCATAATAACTTATTACTCTAATACCCCCCTTAAGATGAACTTAGGAAGTAGCTAAAACACTAAGAAAAAGATGCATGAAAGCAAAGATGGGTCTGGAAAACAAGGCCAAGTAAGGTACCCATGTACAAACAGAAGATCTCTACAAAGTGGAGAAATAGAGAAAACCTCGTGGGAACAAAACTCTACTCCAAAAAGAGATCAAAGGTGATTGAAGGACTGAAAAGCCTCCAAATCAAGGAAATGTCCTGAGAAAGAAGAACATGCAGAACATCATAGAAGCATGAAGAAGCTGCAAACTCTGTCAAAAGATGACTACTATGGTGCCGAAAAACCTCCTCTGAAGATATGATGATCAGGATCAAGAAGAAAATAATCTGCATGAGTGCCCCCAACGACACTACTCGAATCAGATGGCAAACAAAGGAAAACACCTGGAATGAAGATACAGATGGCACAAGTACCAATAGTCTGAAGAACACTAATCAATAGAGAATGGAAGATCCCTTCCAAGGAGAAACCAAAGAAGCATTAACACCAATAGTAGAAACCCCCCCATAATGCTGAAAAGGGAGAGGCGTGACAGGTACACTGAAACTGAATGCCGGAAAGTAGTGCATGAAGAGGAACCAAGAGCATCTGAAGGTGCACAAGAAATCACCTACAACTGAAAAAGTGGTGTGCAAAAAAAAGCACACATACATGAGGCTGGAATCATATGGATCCACTGTTGTCGTGGAGGGACACTCATCGGACAAAGGTGTGATGGCAAAACAAAGGCACTACACAACCCCCCATGGCACTTTATAATACAATGTGAGTACAAAATATGGCACAAATTGATGTGCAAGAAGTCCAATACAACACATACAATGTTGAGGCACTTTATCTCAGTGCGTTTACAAAATAGAAATACATGCAAAGTGAGCCCATAATGTCTACAATGTCTAAATAGGACAACATGCATAAACCTGGGAAAAATACAGAAAAAGTGCATGGACAGCAACATAGAGCTCCTCAATACCTTTCCAACACCGTAAACGAGGCAAAAATTAGACATCATGGCAAAAAGTTATGAGCTCGGAAGTCCAAAAAAAACATCTTACTTCAAACAGCAATAAATGCATGAAAATAGTAAAATATTGAAAAATAAACAGCACTACTATAAAGTGCTCAGAACCAGCTTTCCGACAATATCTCGTTTGCCCGATTTTGATACCGTATGCCCAAGTTATGGCCAAAAGAAAAAAAACTGCTCTTTTAGAAAAAACTAGGGTTAGGAGGGCAAAGAGGGCTGGCCGTACGCTAACATCATGCTGACGTCATCAGTTCATGAGCTTAAATTTGACGGCCGTCTGGCCGTCGTCGCAAAAAATTGGCCCCCCTGCCAAAAATTCAGAGCCCTTGGTTCGGCATATGACCGTGGGCTGAGCTCGGAGGGGCCGGATTGGGCCGGGGGCTTGTGCAGAAGACCCTGGTTCCCCATATGACCAAGGCTGGGGGCTCGAATCGGCCGGGGGCTGGATCTCAGCTCCCGGATCTCCATATGACCCTGGCTGGTGAAGAAGGGCTCGTTGGGGCAGAGCAGATGGCCCCCGGTCGTAGATGTGACCGGGGCGGAGTGAATGGAGCCCGCAGGGGCTGGCGCTGGCCGGTGGAGGAGATGGGCGGCGCCCCCAGTGGCGGCGGTGTTTGGGTGGCTGCCCAGTGGCCACCTGGTGGCCATCGGGTGGTGGTTCTTCATTTGAACTGGAGCCACCAGCACGAAATTTGAGAACTACCATTTTTTGACATTTTTTCGATTTTTGAGCCTCGATCTGCGTGCTGGGGAGGTCGTATGGCCCCTCAGACAAAAAATTTTTGCCTCCCGGATCAACTGCACCAAATTGGATGATTTGACTGGCGTTTGTAGGGTTTTTGGCTGCTGCGAACGTGATGGCGTTGTCCGTTTGAGCCCAAAGTGAGCCAAAAAATAGGCTACCCCCAGATCTTACAGAAAAGATGCCTGTGGAAACCCTTGCACTCGAAACTCACAGAGAGGCCATATCTTCAGATCACGAATAGGTAGCTGCAGGTCTGGAGCTCTGATACCATGTTAGAATCCAAGATAACCTGCATGCAAGATGAATACCTATCACATGCAAAAGATATGAAGAACCGAAAAAGATGTTCTCTGTAAACATCTCTGTAAAAATGCATTAAGAGAGTCAATTATTACAAAGTGATCAATCCTTATGAAGGAGATCAAGAAACCCTAAAAAGGGAAACCCTAGTGTGCACACTTAATAATTAATAATTAATTATTAATGTGCCTAAGTTTAGCTTAAGTAATAAAGAGGAATAAGTGACTTAATTAATTAATCAATGTGATGTAATTAATTAAGCATAATAACTTATTACTCTAATAGTTCTTAGGTGCCCAATATTATTTGAATGTGTTGAAAAAATATTGGGAGCACAAGGATGGGTGATATTAGGTCCCTATTATTCTTGGAAAGTAGTAAGAGAAAATAGACTTTATTAAATAATAATATTATTTAATTATTTTAGCCACATGGATGAGGTGAATAATAGGAGGAATATAAAAAATAGACTTTATTAAATAATAATAATATTTAATTACTTTAGCCACATGGGTGAGGTGGATAATAGGTGGAATATAAAATTATTTATTTATTTATTTTTGAAGAGATGGAAAAGGTGATAAATTAAATAAAATGATTATTTAATTTAAGTGATGGAGTTTAGGTAAAAGGGATATGTCCTAGGTTAATTAGGACTCGGTGATGGGATGTAGGCTTAGGTGGTGCAATCAACCAACTAGGGATTAGGTGATAAGTTTAGTGTTGGTGAATGGACTTAGGGAATATTTTAGGTGTCTACACATCCAATATGGCAGCACTTTTGTACATGTGAATAACTAATGCAAATTGAAGACCAAGAGCTCCAAAATTGGAGTTTTGATCTTTGCAGTCATCTCACAAAACTCTTGTTTATTCAACCAAATAGTTGAATACTCATAGCAAAACAAACAAACCCATTTTTTTTAATTGCAAATCATTCAGCATAATTATAAGTGCACATAAAACTATTGACATGCCAATTTTTTGAGATTAATTTGTATATGCAAAAAATTTCCAATCTCTCAAAAAACTTGTACATTTGAATGTCCCACCTTCATCTAAAATAATATGGGTGGATAAAAAATTATCTACCCATAATACCATACTAGAAGTCAAGCCAAAATGCCAAAAAAATCATTTTTGAACACTACGATTTCAAGAAACTTGGATTTTTGGATAATACAAGAAATATTATGAGAGTTCAAATACAATCTCCCAACAGTAATAAATACAAGTAATGAAATGGAAGTATGTTGATTTAATTCAATACATTCTCCAAAAGTTGGTACATAAGTAAATAAAGTGAAACAATGCAACAATATTCATCTACCAACATTTTGATTGTCTTCAACATCAGGAAATCTACAACAAGACACCAAAAATTAGCTCCAACATCAGAAAAAATCACACCCAACTCTCATATCCCTTTCATGCACACCCTCCTTGGTTGGAATAGGTCCCTTGAACTTCTCTGCAACTTCTGCTTTTTCAATGTTTTTCATGTTAAATCTCTTCTCCAAGTTGAGTGTGGATTCTTTTTGGCATCATGGCTTCCTTCTTACCTCATTTCTCCTTCTTGGGCATGGGTAACCTCCCTCATACAATTTTTCCAACAAAAATCAATTCATTTTCCCTATTTTCACTTACCCATAATCCCACTCCACTACCTCTTTTCCTAGGTGCCTACATTCTTCCAATATCAACTTAATGCTAAATTTTAAATATGCAGACGAGTTACAACATGCCAAGAATGGCCTCCTCTTTCCTAGGTGTGGGACTTTTGTAACTCCCCAAAACTCAAAGAAAAATCAATTTTAGCACCTACATATCTAGTTTGATTTAAATTTAAATCCAAATTAAGTAACTCTAATTTCAAGGAGTTGAGGGAAGGATGAAATTAAATTCACAACATGCCTACAAACACAACTAAATCAAAAAATCGAATGAAAATGAAATACATCTTTTTTTTGGTGTGCAAGATTTCTTGTGCACCTGGATGCTCCCACATTAGACAACTTAGGTATAAGAAATGTTTCATGAGTGAACCTCATGATCATTTGAGGAACATGTGTTTATTCTTCATCCATTTAACTATTCCTTTCAATCTCTACATCCAAGAAGCTGATTTTATAGATTTTTAAAGAGGTCTTAAGCCTCAAAAAGGTGACCAAAGATGACCCTTCATTCTAAATTCCCCTTACCCATGGATTACCTCCTTAGAATGTGAAAGGAAATTGGTTTTGGCTCCAATACTTTCCTCCAACTTGGGCACCTAAACTTGGAAAATAAACACAACACTAAATACAATAAAAGATAGTTTACCAAGAGATTTTAGCATTATAAATTATTTTTTCTCATGATATCACACTAGGTTTGGCAGCCTCTTTGGTCCTTGTCCTTAATTATGCTTGTGATCTACCTTTTTTGTTATATTTTTTGGAAACTAGATTAAATCCTTATTTTTTGGGCTTCATAGAGAAAATTATGCTTGGAACCTAGTGCTCTGCACTAGTGTCCTTGATATTCATGCCCAAATTATTAAATTCAAATTTTGGCCTTAGTGTGATTTAAAAAATAAATTTATTTGTTGTCCTTGATAAATAGTTATTTCAAAATATGTTTGAATTCATATATAACTTATTCCCCCCTTTATAACTATTTACGAACTAGACAACTAAGGTATATGGAATCTTAATCCTAGCATTCTCCCACTTGACATCATACATTGTAAATACACCCATAGGAATAACAAACAACGGAAAAACATCCCTTAGTCAATCTTGTTCCAACTAAATCTTCACCATGTTCTTATAATCCAAGATACCTACAAAAGAAACCATGATAACCACCATCAAGAAAAAAAAACTTACATCCTCCAACATGCCACCTATGGAAGAAAAAATAAACATGCCAAGGTGAAACATATCAAGTGTCACTAAAACCTATACCAACATTTATGTGAAAACAAGAATCAAATTAAAATGATAAAAAATTCTTTGAGTATCTTCCTTACTTATACTAGCTAGAATAGCAACCACAACCAATTGTAACTCATCCAAGCTAATCATAACTCAAACCATGGTATAAAAATCATAGATATAACTTCATTCCATCAACATAACAATATAAAATCTATAATTAATTCTTTTTATGTCCATCCCCCTATCTCAAATATAACATACCAATGCACAAATGACCACAGATAAGGCCAACTAACAAAGTTTGCATTAACACTGAAATAATCACGTGGATATTGACAATCCAAAATCCAAGTCATCCCATTGCAATAAAATGGGTGATAAAACCAAATAATTTCATAACTCATAGTTCTTAATCTAATGAAACATGCAAACTCATCATCACATCA
Source organism: Sequoia sempervirens (assembly GCA_007258455.2). Classification (NCBI taxonomy): domain Eukaryota; kingdom Viridiplantae; phylum Streptophyta; class Pinopsida; order Cupressales; family Cupressaceae; genus Sequoia; species Sequoia sempervirens. The sequence continues at coordinate 102,780,098 of VDFB02252616.1, read as the reverse complement.
ATAATCAACAAACCAAGATATCAAAGACGATAATCATCTACATACATTGAAAAACTCCCACTGCACAAGTGATGTTAAATATGGAAATAGATCAAGGTATACCAAGTCTACTTATAGTACCTCACATAGATGATGTGGCTAATTCCTTTATTACATAGGGTTAAGGAAACATACAATTATATGCAAATCCTAGAAACAAATATGTTACAATACCTCTCTCACTACTTGTCCATAACTCCCAATTTCTTCACACTCAACCATGTGAATATAAACATCCAAGAAGAAGAACAAGAATAAAGAGAGAACTTTCAAAACAAACCATATCCTTTTTCCACACTAACATGTACCAAGATGTGAAAAGTAAGATCTCCTTCACCATTCCCACTCTGAAAGGATATCAACATCTAGCAATGTCTAAGGGCTAGTATGAGATTACCCCTAGGGAATATCAAATCTTTACAATCAATTTGGGGTTTTTGACTAGAGAGTAAGAAATATAAGAAATCAAATCCAATGTAGATTTTGCTACATCTAGGATGCAAAATTTCAAGAAAGAAAAAACTTTTTTTTTAATAGTAGAATCACAAGGATATTGAAGTAGTTCACGTGCCCTCTACATTCTATAGATCAAATTAATAATGCCCCAATACTCTTATCTCATGATGAAGTATTGTCATTGGATAAAATGAATAATATAAGTATACTAATAGGAGAATGGATGATGAAGATTATTTAAAGGTGAAGACATTCTTAAAATTAGTGCAAAAAAGTGGGAAGAGACAACAATATGAGAAATAAAATAAAAAAAAGTTGATAGATTAATGCAAAACTATATTATAACATAATGACTTAGAATTATCTAGAGTGGTGGCATTGGAGATCCTATGTGATAAATTTATCTTAAAGGATAATATTTTGATAAAATAAAATAAAATCATATCAAAATATGGATTGAACAACTAAAGTGGGAAAAATAGTTTTGATTATAAGGGAAAAACTGGTTTTGAAGGGACTCGAAACCATTTACAACTTTAGGAACAAAATGATGCTCAAGAGATTATAAACTAAAACACTAGAAATAGCCCAAATATAAACTAAAACACCAGCACCAAAACCCATAAAACCTAAAGATACAAAATATTGCCCAAAAGATAAATCACTAAACTACAGTAGCAACCAACAACAAAAAAATAGTAAAACAACAGGAAAGAAACTGAGTCCCAGCAGCAGAAAAACATAGAAAAATAAACAACAGGACACCACTTCATGTTGCTTAAGGTGTTAGCCACCTCAAGCTCTTGGATCATTTGTAGCCCAATCATGTCCAACAATTCTTTCTTCTCATCTTCAAAGGACTTCTTCCAATCAACCAACTCTCTAACAACTGGGGCCTTACCATTGTCCTTCACACCTTTTTTCCCTCTACCTTTGGCCACATGTTCCTTCTCCATTAACTCAGAAAATACAATTGGTCCTCTCTAAGCTCACTAATTTTGTGAAACAAGACCTCCAAAGAATCTGCACTATTCTTTACTGAAATCTGACAAGCATGGAGAAGTTTCTTTATGTCTACATTAGTATCCAATACCTTGGCTTCAAGACCAGCCAAGCATTGCTCACATAGGGATTTGAAATCATAGAATGATCCTTCAAGATCAACAATTCTATCAATTAGAATATTTGAGGCCAAGTCTTACTTTGATGTTTACCCTATTAAATTCTTGGAGCATCAATTTAGCTAGTTTGAAAGTACCAGTGGCCCCCACCCTCACCATGTCAAGAAGCTCAAACATAGAGGTGGAATCATCATTGAGATAGGAGAAGTCCTCCGACAGGGGATTAACCTTTAGAGGCTTTGACTTCACATGCTTCTACTCACCATACTCCTCTTCCTCAACCTTATTCTTACCCTCTAGTTCCACAATAGGAGAGATACAAACTAGGGAGACATCAATTTCCATTGCCTTCTCTTCTAGAACCTTCTCCTCACAGAGCACCAAGGAATCCTTAACCATAAACTTTGAGGTCTAGTTCTTCATCTTGGCTATGTGCTTATAATACCTTGTAGGCTTCTCCATGACCTCCGTTGTCACCACATTTTCTTGAAGCCCATCTTCCTTACCATCCACCTCCATATCACCCTAGCCAATGTCTAATGCTTCATTTCTAGGAGAAGAGTCCTCAAATCCCACCTTTGTATCCTCACCATTAGAATGGGATCTTGAAACATTTAGAATAAGACTCTTAGAAAACCATGAGCTTTTAGGGTTACCTTGCTTCCTCTTTTTTGAGGAGGTAGCCATAGGGGATGGGGTCCCATCCTCATCATTTTCATTCCACTCCTCTTCATCAACAACGTTGGTGTCCAAGCCAAAAGATTGAGAAACCTCACTAGGAATCTTCTCCTTTCCTTTACTAGAAGAGGTTTGGATAAGGGTTTTTACATGCTCCATAATTAACAGAATGAGACCTTCATGAAGGATTAGAGCCCTCCTATTTTTTAAGTGTGCATACATAGAGACTTTCATGGAAGAGAAGAGAAAAAATAGAAAGGAAATAAAAAACTTGTGCCTAAAGTGGTTTAAAAGAGTTAAATGATGGCCAAGGATTGTCATGAATCTACCCTATAGAGTCACATACCACATTATTACTTTCACAATATTCACCCAAATCTTCTTAAGGGATGTTTCCTCATAGCCCCAAGTCTCCATCTTAACCATTCAATCTTTATAATAATGGTGTTAAATTCCCATGATGAAGAATCTTACAAATTTTCTTCTTCTTTCTCAGGCCCCCAAAAGAATGAGGCTCACTTATGCTTCTATTGCCTCCCATATTCACAAAATCCAAAAGCAGAAAACCTTGGAAATTAGTATTTTTTTTATAGAAAACAAGCCAAACAAAACCCACAAAGCATGTGAGGGGAGAGTTGGTACTAATGGTTAAATGCCACCACCATAAAAGCTCAGCCAAAACCATCATTTCTCATTAAGATCCTAGCTTCCTCAAGAAGGAGAGAGCCTTCCTCCTATGCTCGATACTCATTAATCCTAACAACTTCATTGGAGAAAAAATCAGCCAATGAATTACCTTCTTGGTAAATGTGAGAAACATGAGTTTCTACACAAGATCTTAATGTGATTATAGCATCCTTCATTAATTGACAAAAATTCCAGTTGGGCTTATGAGTGCCACATAATTATGATGTTTAGTGAATCATCTTCCACCCATAGTTTAGATTAAACCATGTACACAACATACTTAATACTTATAAATGTATCCTTCACCTCAGCACAATGATTTTTCTGATTTCCCAACAAGAGTGCCACTACACCTAAGAGTTTGAAGTGGGAAAAATAGTTATTTCAAGAATTTATGGAGAAAATAGAAGAGATAAAAGAATCAACAACATAATTGAAGAATAAAGATTTAAAATTCATTTAGAAAGTGACATGATTAAGGTTTAACCTCAATAATGTCCAAAATTATGAAGCTTTTTTAGCTAAATTTAGAAATATATTCATTAACACTTTGGAATGTTCATAAAAAAAATCAATGCTGAGTTCATGAATTGAGTTGTAGATAGCTTGGTATTAATAAATAAATTTAATAGAAATATGAGAGCCAAATTTGTGGTATATGCGAAGATTTCATCCATTCACAAATATTAGAAATACTAATGGAAATTTATGCAGGATCAGGATAATAGTGTTGTGAACAAAGTTATAATTGCTTACAGAGAATTCAGAAGAAGTGAATCCTTAACGAGTGACAATTTTTTTATAGAATCATACAAAAAAGTAGAATGATAAGTTCAAAGTTAGAGTATGTAAAGTATGAAGTTCTTATGTAGATTTTTGGTTGGTAACTATAAAAAAAATTGCACTAGATTCTTTTGTGTAAAGCACTTGCAAGAAGTTTTGTCTTGATTTATACATTTTGAAATTTCTAGTTAGCAATTTTTTGTCACCATTGAATTTGTATAAAATGAATTTGAGATGGCTAGTTGGTAGTGAAAATTGAACCAAGTTGTTATATAAATTTTCATACAATTTTATTTTGAATTTTAGATTTCACGAGATTTACTTTTGACTAGAAAGTAAAAAAGGCATAAATTTATGAAGAAAACAAATAAGTATTTCTAAAATAAGTTATTTACTATAATCTTTTGTACAAATTAAAAAAAACTAAATGATACAAAGTATAAATAATAAAGAAACTTTAACACTTAAAATGCTCCATCTACATCCATTTTATCTTTCATGGCTTTGTAGATGCAAAATGCTTTGAGGATTGGGGTGATTTTGTCACGTGGTTACATTGTTTGTATCAATGTCTTGTCTAAGTTCTAGAGTTTGTGACAATCTTGATGAAAGTTATAACTCTTCTTGAAAAAGAAAGAATTCTTTGAAAATTGATGGCGAAGCTCTATCATGGTTTCAAAAGATTTTTTGAATCTTGATCTTAATTTGTCACAACATTTTCAAAACATGAAGTACTCTCCAAAGGCTCCATAAATGAAGCATTATCAAGATATCATGTAGTTTTTGAAATTGGTTTTTGGCGATTCAATGATACTTTGAATAACTATCTTGTTGAGAAAATAAGCATTTTTTTTTTCAAAAGAGTTTTGGCATTTGGTGAAGGGTTTAAAACTTGGCTTAGCTTCTTACTAGGTTGAACAACCTTGTCAAAATTGGAAAGCTCATTCATAACCATTGAGAATATTAAAGAGAAGACCTCATGGATAACTTGGTGATGATATTGTCGACATTGAAAAATGTCCTAAGCAATATCATACACTCAAAACAAGCTTACTAACATCATTTCCTCTTTAAACCCATCTTCTTTTTGCTTAATTAATTGAATTAGCCTAGCTAATTAATTAATTACATCATTTTTGTCCATTAACCTAGTTCATCAAATTGGGTTAATTCACTCCCCCTTCACGCTAACATTTCATCCTAGTAAATTAAATAAATCAAAACATTTAATTTAATTCCCTAAGTCATCTTATTTAATTAAATAACCATAATTATTTAATTAAATATCATTTCATCTCTCTCCCCCCCCCCATTTATTAAATTATTTAATAAATGTTACTTTAATTCTTCAATTCCCTAATTGCATGATTAAACTTTGTTTAATTAGCAATTAAACTAATTTTCCTCCATAAGAGGAATATTCCTTATCCCTTTTTTGCACAATTAAGAATTTCTTTTAATTTGCAAAATGCCTTTTATCCTCACCCATGGGAATATTCCAAAATAATATTCTTATTCCTCCATCATTTGAAAAAGGTATATTTTCACTTAGCTTCTTATACAAGTTTTAACCTTTAACCTTTTGAACAAGTCACCTTTGACCTACGTGTGTAGGTCAAAAGTGTGTTTGTTTGAAGAAAATGTGAACCCTTGATTAAATCCCATCATGCATTGATGAGAATCCATGATCCATGTCTTCTTTCTTCCTCTATCCTTGATCATTGATAATATTTTCAATCTCAACCCCTAATGTCTCATTTGCTCTCTTATAAATAGGTCAATATTTGGAGATAAAATGATCCATCTTTCAATTGCAAACTCATGTTGTTGAATTCACTTGCACTCACACTCTTAATTTACTCACTTTTTAGCTTGTTTTGGTTCATTTTAATTGCATAATAGCTTAAAACATCCATTAATTGCTTCCTTGCATCCATCTTAGTTTGTTTATAAATTAGGGTTTCCATATTTTAGCTTAGATTTAGCTTAGTTTAGTTTAGAAATTGCATAATTAGATCAATTTTAGCTTAAAATCATGTTAATTTAGCTTGCATCATGTTCAATTTAGCTTAAATTAGGTTTTCATCCATGCATCACAATGGTTTCATCAAATTCTCTTCTATAGAATTGACTGAAACATGCTCATTCATCATGGAATTGGGAAAGGGTCATTGTTCCACATCAACACGACACCAATTCCAAAATAGGATAAGTTTCAAATGGGTTAGAGTAGGAATTTAATTGTTTTTATAGTTTGTAACTTTCAATTTCAATAAATGCTTATTTTAGCTTTTCTATTTGAATGATCATGTTTTGCAGATTGAGGTTTAGTTGATAGATTAAAAGCATCAATTCATCATGGATTAAATGTAATCGAACCACCCTGACAATCCTCATCTCACAAATATGAAATGAAATTCTTGTATGTTCTTTTTCAAACTAGTTTTGAAACCATCATAGGCTAGTGATAAGGTTTGTAGATCCTCTCAAAAATGTGATAGTTGAGATGATGTGATTACATTGTTCATCTTGACATTATCTTGTTACTTCAAATGTTTTTTTTTTTTTTTGCATTTTTTCTTTTCATGTTAATAATCTATGTGTTGAGTCATAGGAAAATTTAATAAGTTTTAAAATTTGTATGGGTACCAACAAAGTTGTGACAGCCTTGTAGGAGTGTAACAATGCTATCACAACCTTTTTGTATTTAGAATATGGTGCTTTTATCAATGCCATGTCTAAGTTCTAGAGTTTGTTACTATGCAAATGTAATTTCAAACTATTATTGAGAATGAAAGATCTTTTTTGAAAATCGATGTTAGAGACTTATCATGGATTCAAAACCTTTGTCATATCCCAACTAGGTTGTCACAACCTTGTAGAAGTATGGATTACTCTCCAAAACCTCCACAAATGAAACATAATCAATTTTTTATACAATTTTGGAATAATTATTAGATATCCAATGATATTTTGAGTTACAAATGTTCTACAAAATAGGTTCCAAATTTGGTAAAGGTTTCAAACTAGTGTCAACTCTCGACCAGGTTGTCACAAACCCATCAAAACATGACAAATAATTCATAACCATTGAGAATATTAAAGAGAAGGCCTCATGGATAGCTCAGTAATGATACCAACAATAATTCTTCTATGTTATATTTTCAAACTAGTTCTAAAACTATTATCAACATGAGATAAGGTTTATAAAACTTCTCAAACAAAAAAGAGGTCAGTGATGAAATTAGTACATGCAAGTAGGAAGAGATCTTGTTGGGTGCCCAAACTGTTGCTTGACTTCCTAGAACTAATACCCACTCACAAGATCAAGATTGTTGTCATACAAGTGAAATCAACTCATCAACAAAACATGGAGGATAAAATATCAACTTTATGAGAGTCGGTTATCTCTCTGATGCTTCAAGCTCAACTTAGACTGAGGAGGGTGTTCCTAGGGATATAACTTAATAGGTATTTAAATCAAACAAAATGAACAACTAAAAATAACTAAAACAAACACCAATAAAAGGGACTCAAGAAAAAATAAACATAAAAAAATTGAATCCCAATAGACCTTGTGGATAAAAGTTGATAAAATTTTAAAGGATATTGTTTTAAATGATGAATGATAATCATTTTGTGGAGAATATCTTCTCAAATTGGACAATGAGAATAGGTGACTTTTATGGATATAAAGTATTGAATGGAAAATGACGACTATTAGACAAAATATGGATGAGTTTACCAAATTATTGAAACAATGTGGCTAGTTAAAAGCTAATATCTAAATTGACTTCTTATCTATGTTGTCAAATATTTGAATAGAAGATGATTCTCAAGTCAAGGATACTTAGTGCATTAAGGAGAGTTTCAAGGTGATTATTTAAAATATTTTTGGTAAACATGTATTCAGTATGGAAATGATGAGACAACTAAGCATCAATGACACTAATATCATCATTGTGCTGCACATATCTCAATGTTTTAGAGTAGATTAGAAAATGCTTGAAGTAAAAGAGAAATATAAAATCTCGAGACAAAAAATGTAACCATACTAAGGCATGATAGCATCGCTCCAGCTATCAAAGAGTTTCACGTAAGAGTACATGTAAAAGATTATTTTATTTGTTGAGATGCTTTGGTATCTAGTTTTGAGCATGAAACAAAATTCTTATTTAAAAATTATTGTTAAGGATATTTTGTACAAGCATAATTATAAACAAATATTCTATGGTATCTTATGGTGTTGCTATAGAGGCATATTTAGATTATTTTGCATGGAGTTGATTATCTTCTAATATAATATATTTTCTACATGTTGCAAATGTTCTTATGCTTTACTATAGATAAGGATGACTTGAAATCCTTGTCCAAGTTTGACAATATTTTCACAAATTTATTTGTTTTTTAAAGAAAAGCTTGTTTTAGAGTTCAATTTAGGTTCTAGAATTTGTGTCAATTATTAATAAAATTTCTAATAATTTTTTAGGTATCAAAGAAATTATTTTGAAAGTAATTTCATAGATTGAATTTGGTGTGACACTCATTTCATAGTGACTAGGTGAGTTCATCACTTTCATTTACAATTATGACCTTAGTTAACTATGTAAAAATATTATTTATACATTCTTCATAATATGATAAGTTATTTTTTTATGTTTGTATATTTATAATATAAAAGACTAAAAATAACTCTAAATCTTTACTACAAGATTTATTGTATAGTCTATGTGTTATAATACAAAGCTCAAATACATGCATCTCTTGAAGCCCCATTTGGAGAAAATTAGTAATGATTGCCACATATTAAAGACTCTATTAAATTTCAATATTGAGAATAGTTATTAACCTTTAATTATATATGAACTAGGGTTTATTTCAATATTAATTTCCTTCACAAACTTGAATACTATTTTTATAAGCATTACTAACCTTTAATTCATGTTTTGTAGGGTAGTGTTAGGGTTCATTTCCTTTTAAAATATTTGATTTATACAAGTTATGGTGGATGCATGTATACTAATTGTAATAACTACCTATTGGTGGCTTATTATATTTTTCAAAAAATATTCTTAAACAAATGACCTAATAATACTACAAAATTTCTACCAAGACATCCTTTATGGCTTATAATATTATATGTGATGGAAAAATAATTATTTTTAAAATAATTATTTAAAGATTGTATAAATTCCTGTAATATATTTAAAATTTTATGGTTTGTTTTAACCATAAAGTGCAAATAGTGGAAGCTAAAGGTATAAAATAACAAAGGTTTTTGAATAAGGAATTGTTTATAATCTTTCATGCAAGGTGAGAACAAGAATCAAAGGCTAGTTTTTCTAAGATAATAGGTGTATAAAATGCATCTAGTTATAAAATTTCATAAAATGTTAGGTTCACAAACCAATGAAATTATATTTTCAATCAAACCAAAATTTTATTAATTTGAGAAATGATCATAATATAAATCAATACATAGACTTAAATAGTTAAAATAGTTATGATGTCATATTAGAAGGATAATAACACAAAAATATATTTCCAACACACGTAATAATAACAAATTCCTTTATTTTATGTAGATTGGGAGATGGAGCAGACGACTGCTAGGGAAACAAGCAGGAAATAGGCTAGGGTGGCCATTTGAGTTCTACAAAATGTGTTGGAGGTGGGGAGGATGAGGATAGGAATGGAGGCGACTCGGATGTTGTGCAGCCTAAGGGTCCTTCTTTCCCTCTAGCAAATATTTTTTGGTTCCTCAGTATTTTGTTTTCTGAGGAAGGTTTTGATGGTGCAAGTGAGGACATTGATGTTGTTGGTTGTTTTGGGCCTACAAAATTCCAACCCCCTATGTTGTCACAATTTCATGTTGACTAGGGTGAGCTTGTTGCTTTGACTAGTGTGACTACCCTTCTATAGGGTTTGCATGTTGCTAAATTGGTGTTTGGGGGTTAGTCTCTTGTCCCCTTTCTATTTGGAAGAGCTTGTGGGGGGAGTGTGTGGCCAGTATGTCCACTCTCTTCTCTATTATGTAGTTGCTTCTTGGGTGTTCTTCCATTGTTGGATTTTTGGCTTTGGGTTGTTTTCCTTGTTGGGTGATTTCCTCTATGGGCATGTGGTTGGTTGCTTTTGGAGGCTTGTTGCTACCTATGCTCTAGGTGTAGTCATGCCTTTTCTCTTGGAAGATCTATGTTGTTGGGTCCTTTGGAGTTTGGAGGGTTTTTCCCCTTTTGGGCCAGGTTTGGGAACTCTTGCCCATTGTTGCTCTCACTGATGGGGATGGGTTTGGTGGGCTTGATGAGGGTGGGGCTTGTGCTTTCACTATTATGAAGTTGATTCTCTATGACCTTTGGAACATGCTCTTCCCTATGTTGGTTATGAGTATTTATCCTTGAAGGGATCTTTTGATGTTTTGGCTAAATGTTCTTGTGCTCTTGGCTCTATTCTAAGTGTGTCTTATGGTTATAGGACTATTATATTTTGTCATTTTGTTTTGAGGATCATGAGAATTTTTTGGATTGAGCTACTTTATTTTATGTTTCTTAAGGATCAATTGTTTTGGTTTTTCTTTGGTGGATGAAGTGCTTCCTCCCTTTTTTGTGGTTTAGTACCTTGCTTTTCCAAAGGGTGTTGTGACTACCCTTCACTCTGAAGCTTTCCCTCTGAATCTACAACTAGTTTCTTCTATGGAGGTGGAGACTACTCCTATTGAGACAGAGCCATCTTCTATTGAGGTGGAGGTGAGTGTTGTTGGTTTGGTGGGGATTTCTTTCTTCTACTGGTTCCTATTGAGGTGGAGCGAGTGTGGGAAAAAGAATGATTGATGATTTAGAGGATTGGATTCCCATTTCTTCCTCTCCTATAGAGGGGAGCTCCCTCCTATTAAGGTGGAGTTGGGGTTGGTGATTTTGGTGAGGTGTTGTTGCAAATTGGCTAATGTACTCCAGTGGTTTGTTGTGCTTTCTAACTCACCTAGTAAGGTGGGGTTGTTGGATTTGCTAGAGTTTTTGGTTAGGGGTGTGATGGTGTTCTACACCATTAATTTGATTATCTCTTTTTTCTTAGTGGTGTCTTCCATGAGTGGTTGGTTTGCTAATTCTTGAAAAATTTACAAGCAGTATTTTTTATATGTAAGGTTTTTTGGTCTCAATTTAAACCATGTTGTAAAGGGATCTCAGTCCCTTTTTTGTTTGTATGATGCAGCCTGTGTAATCATGTTTTTCTTGTGGTGGTTGTTGTTGGGTTGATATTGGTATGCATTTTATCTTCTTTGTAGCATGCTTTTGCTTAACAAGGTTACAGGCTCCTTCAAAACCATTTTGTACTAGGTTTTGGGTCCCATCAAAACCTGTTTAACCCCTAATAAAAAAAAATCCTTTATTTCAAATGTTTAATATTGTAAAACATGTAAACTTTCAAAATTTATAATTGAATACACTCATTTTATTTTTTAATCATTCAAGATGCCCTTCATTGTAATTTTCTACATATATATAGCCTCTTTATTATAACCAATTCTTTAAATTAACTCCTACATAAAAGGTTACAGTTTCATTGAGAATTTGGAAACTAAAAACCTTATAATTACTATTTAGTCTACTTAAATTAAGAACTTCTCAATAAAAAATAAAATATTAGTATGTGGGAGAATGATGTCCTTATCTATGTCTTATTTGTCTTTTGTGGGAGAAGAGCCTAGGACTAGAGATTGGTGTAATTGAGGCAAGATATTGGATTTATAAATATGGAATGCTCTAATAGATGGAGAAATGTGATGTTGCTCTGGTTTGGTTACATTGCTTGTCCTAAACTTCCATATCGCTATGCTTCTCTAAAAATTCTCCATCCTACTCTAAAATGTTGTCATATGTGCATAAAAATGAATAAGAGTAGTGTTGATGTTACTTAAATTTTTCATATTTTACACATTAAATGCCTACTTGTCCAAAATATTTTCAATCACCTCCTCAAAATTGTTTTGAATAGACTACATGTCCTTGACTTGTGAATCATTTTTTATTTTAACATCTAGATAAATAAATAAAAATTCAATCTAGATATCAACCATCAATGGATTACATTATTTCAACAATTTAGTCTACTCTTGTATGTTTTGTGTGATAGTCATTACTCTCCATTCAATTCCTTTTATCCACATAAGACACTTTTTTTCATCAGCACTTGAGAATATTTTTGTGGACAATGATTTTGGGTTACCCACACTTGCTTTGCTCCTTCTAGGGTTTTTCACCTAAAAGGAGAGAGAAATAGGGTCCAAAATGCAATTGTATAACCTCAAATTTAATGTAAATGATATTTATTATGTCTAATTATGATGCACTAATGTACTAATCTGAAAATGAAATGATCTAATGATGCCAAACCTAAGAAATGCAACTTGTTTGAAAACGCAATGTGATGCAAAAATGCCTAAAAATGCAAGTAAATGATGAAATAATAAAATAGAATTAGAGAGGTGCACCTAGAATCTAAAACTTGATGTTGGGAGATTTTGGAATCCTAAAAATCTAACTGAAAATGTTGACTAGGACACTTATGCCAGGCTAGGTGACTTAGTCCCAATTTCAAGAAACTTTGCCAAAACAAGAATCTACCAAATGGGTAACCAAAAATGTAAAAATCAATTAGTCCACCAATAGTGGACTAATCTGCTAATAGTGGCAACTTAGTCCACCTACAAATCTTAGTAATTTCGAGGCAGAATCTTGAAGCTTTAGGTCTACACTTTCTTTTATGATAGGTGTTTGTGCTTGATTCTACAGAAAATGGGATAAAAAGTGTCTCCAAGCTTGAATTATGGTTGTGATGACTTGATTGATTTTATGAATTCTTGACCACTTTTCAACACCAATTCCTTTGACAAATTTTCCTACAAAATTCTACAAACACACATGCAAGGAGGGGAAAATGGTTGAGGGTTAGAGAATAGGGGTTTGCCTTAGTCAAACCCCACTTTGGTAATCAAACCCTATGAAATGAAAAGAGAATGATAAATAAACAACATGCAATGTGGTGTATAAATTTGAAGATATGCAATGAAGTGCTCCAATGGATAACTTGAGTATGCTTGATTGCTTGAATGCTTGTGAATTATTAAGTGAATGGATGCTTGAATACTTGATGAACTAGGAGATGTAAAATGAGGAGAAAAACCCTTATTTATACATGATTTTACTAAAATTTCCCAAAAATAACACATCACAGGCTGACCTCAAGGGTTAGAGGAAAAAATTCTATCAGAAATTTAAAATTATTTTGATTTTTGTGTCAAATAGGACTAAGTCACCCCCATTGGTGACTTAGTCCCACTTAAGCAAATTAAATGGGTGTCAGGAATTAAAGGGCATAAATGTTTTCCAACAAGAATATCCTCAAAAACACACTTAAAAATTGTCGAAAAGTGTATTAAAGGGTCATTTAAACATGAGAAAGGGTTGAATTAGTGATGACAAGTCTAGGAAAGCATGAAAGTGGGTTACAACACTTTACAACACTTTAAAATAGGACTTGGTAAGTGATAAAAAGGAGTTATTTAGGTGAATTATGATGAAAGGGTCCTAGAAAAGTGTGAAAGTGGGTTACAACACTTCACAACACCTTTACAAGACAACCTAGAAGTGTTAATAATTCAAAAGGGTCTAAGACCTAATATGAATGTGTTGACCACATTACAACATTAGACCTAGGAAAAATCAAGCCAAAGTCCACTAGAAGGGCTTGAACATGAAAAAGTAGAAGGATTACTTTTCCATGTCCACAATTAGCCCCCACTTTAGTGAGAGGATTAACCTTCTTCAAACTCGCACTAAAATAGCCAATCATGCAACCAAGAGGGTCTGAATGCATTAATGCTTAATGAGATGAGATAACAATAATCAAGAGGGGTGATCAATCCCCCAAGATTATGATCCCATGGAAAATCAAACATGAACACAAAGGAACACACATGATGATGAGAAAATATGGAAGAAAACTTCAATCATCTATCCAATTCATTGTGGATTAGATCTAATTTGTTTGTTTGTAAAAGAAAATGCATACTCACTCTGGGGCGATAAGACTTATGGCTTTCCGTTAGGTGAGAAAGCCCAAGTATACTCACTATGGGGACATAGAACTTTTGGTTATTTGTGGGGTGAGAAGGCCCAAAAGGTGAGAAACATACATTTGATTGGTATGCACTCACACAAGTAGGTGGTTGTGGGGAAAAGTCGTATTGTTGAATGGACTTTCTCACACAATCATATCAAAGCTATACCTCCTATTAACTTTAATAAGGCACCACAAAGGACAATGTCGGTTCGTGCTTCATGAGACAAGCAAAGCTTCATATGCTTAAAACTCATGAACAAATGTAGAGGTACCATAGGCATGCAAGTTGTGTTATGCAAGGTGGCCATATGAATGCAAAATGTAAAAATGTAAAATGTAAAAGATGTTCAAATGAGTCTTGTTAAGTTCATGTGAGATCTATAACTTAGGGAACATTGTGTCTAATGTCTTCAAGAGAGAACCAATCAAAGAATAGAATATTCACAACTTAGGGAATGTAGTGTGTCGCATCAGGCCACTAAGAGGAATGTAATATGCTAATATAGGTCACACTTATGAGGAAATCATAACCAATGTCATCCACAAAGTGGCAAACACGTCATATGAAGTGACAAGGCTACACTATGAACCCAGAAAAAATGAATTATGTCAATGTATGCCCCCACTTTAAAGGAACTGCTACACACCCTTCTATGAGAAATTAATTTAAATTAGCAAATGAAAAATACAAAAAGAAAGAAGACATGAGAGCCAACTTGGAAAGCTCCTATGCCAAGTCATACATTTCTGAGTAAGGTTGTGTCATGTAAAGGAAAAAGGAAAAAAAGAAAGAAGGGTTTCCCCCCTAGAAAGGAACACACCAAACACATAAGGGATCTATGGATTTGGGATCAGTACATTCATTACTGCAATGTTTTTATGAAAGAGCTCAAAAGTGTCATCATTCCCAAAATACATAGAAATTGAAGAATGACACAAAGAGAGTGAAAACAAAACAAAAATAAAATATGTTTTGGGTTAGCATGGAAGAGGCATTATGGTCTCAACACTTTGCATCATCCCCAAAAAGGAGAAACACAAGTGAAAAGAAAAGAAAAGGAAAAGCTTTTGGGTCAACATAAAGGAGACATTTCGGTCTCAATGCCTTGTGTCATCCCCAAAAGGAAAAACACAAGAAAAGACAAAGTAAAAGAAAAAGGGACCTCTTGGGTCAACATGGAAGAGACATAGGGCATCTCAATGCTTTATGTCATCCCCAAAAGGAAAACACAAAAAAAAAATGAAAAAGGAAAAAGACAATGTATGACATATAGAAGAATAAAGGTACAAATAGAGGAAGTTCACAAAGAGAGGGAGAACATCAAACACACATGACGGGGGAACATGATATACACATACAAAAGGAGAAAAAGTAAAGAAAGAAAAAAATGAAAAAGGCTAGCAAGGAAAATGGAAGTCAACCATCTAGCAAGTTATCTGCCTCCCAATCATATTCAATGTATTGCAAGGGTTGTTGACTATCCAATGGGGAAGTTACAAAAGTTGAACTAGGAGAAGTACCAGGTTCTTCACTTGGTGTGAGAGATTTATCATTTAAGCTCATGGAAGAGGAAAATAAAGAATTCAAATCATTATGCAAGTCTCTTAATCTATCTTAGAAATATCCTCATCATCATCATCACCTAGATTAATCATGATGGGGGGAAAAATGTTAATCTCCAAGGAAGGATGTATCAGGAATTGGGGTTGTGGGATTGGATCATTTTATTGTGATTTTTGTAACATACTATCTTGTGTCGAGTTGGGAGGAGGAGGGTGTTAAGATATTGCTTCTATCAAAGGCAAAGGTTGATTTTCTTTGTTTGCTTTTGTTTGCAACTAACGAGCAAGAAGTCAACAATGATTCCTATGCTCCCTAACACCATGATTTATTTTGATTATATTTTGAATTTTTTGAGGTGTAAAAGCGGGTTGATCCACCATAGGCTCCTTTTCTTCTTGAGGGGGAAGAATGAGAGAAACTTAAGGAGATGGGTCAATCACTTTCTCTTTTTCTTTATAAACATGTTTTATGTGAGGGGGAATGATGGGATTAGTTTCATTATCTCATGGACATTTGAAGGAATAAGGGGAAGTATTTAGGGGTCGTTGATCTAAGTTTTCTTGTTTGGGTTCAAGTTCAAGCATTGTTTCATCAAGGATTGGGATAACAAAAGTAGATGGGAATTGGTTATAGAGGGACAATTCAACAATTTTCTTAGCTTTAAAATTTTGATAAGCAATGAAAAATAAGTCTTTGTGAGGCGTGATGGCCTCCATGGGCTCTGGCCAAAAGGCTTCTAATGATAAATTTCATTTAGAATATAGAGGGTTAAAGCCACTATGGTGGATAGTGAATATGTCATTGTCATGCAGAAACTTTAAACACTTGTGTATGATTGAAGGAACAACTTTCATCAAGTGAAGCCATGGATGGCCTAGCCTTAGACGAAACTAATCTGATTGTGGAATGATAGAGAATGTAACATCCATTGTCTTAGGTCCTATTTGTAACGATAGAACAATCGATCCAATCATAGGGCATGCGAAACCATTATGTGTTTTGATCCATGCTCTTGGTTTGTCATAGGTATCTAGATAAAGTTCATGTAATACCAAAAATTCCTCCATGATCACATTCTCACCACAAGCAGGATCTATGAGTATCCCATTAGTGAGCTTATCATAAATACATCCAACTATGTAGAGAGGACCATCGGGAAGATTTGGAAGAATATCTTTAAAAGTGAAAGTAATATCAAGATTTTTCTTAAGTTGGCCCTTACAAGGGATAATGTTTATCGCTCCTACCATTTCATCCATAGGATTAATAGTGGATGTATTAGGATGGGCAATCTCTTTATGAACAATCATCACATCATTATTTTGAGTTTCACTAGCTTTGACAAATGACACATTATGTTTAGGCATGGGATTGGTAAAAAAATTCAAATTTTGGTTGGGTGGGGCAATGGATGTATTTCCTTTTGCATTAACATTTGAAATGGAGAGACAGCCAGAATCATTGAGGTTTTCCACTATATGTTTAAGATGCTTACATTGTTTTGTTTCATGTATGTTTTGTCTATGATAATGGCAATAGGCGTTAGGTTGGAAGGTTGGAGGCAATGGTTTAGTTGTATCTAATGGTTTAACAAGAGGTAAAGAAATCATTTTTTGTTGAATAAGTTGGGTTATGGTGTTATGAAGGGTGTCTAGTAAGGGTGTAAACTATCATTTTGGATCTCCATAACTGTAAGGGACTTTGGCATTAACAACTATGACTTGGTTGTTGGCAGGTTAAGGTGGTTGTTGAGGAGGGGGATTGAATTGTAAAAAACCTTTGTTTGGTTGGTGACATGGTTGTGAATTGTGTGAAGTGATAGGTTTAGATTTCTCAACTCGGCTAGAAGTGGATTTTGCATCATGACTAGTAACCAAGTTGTGATAGTCACAAAGGGTTGTGCATAAGTGCATGAAATAAGGGAATTTCATCATGGTCAATTTAGCCTAAATTTGAGTTTGCAAGTTTTTGATAAACATCTTTTGGAGATGTGAATTAGGAATCTTGACATCTACTTGAGCATACAATGATTGATAGTGTGAAATAAAATCAATTACATTTTCATCCACATTTTGTTTACATTTCATTAAATCAACCATTGTGTTTTTGGGATTCATATGGACTTGGAGATGACTTATAAAGGCATCAAAAAGTTAATTAAATGATCAAATTGAATGATTGGGTAAATTTGAAAACCACTCCAAGGCAGTGTTCTTTAAGGTCTTAGGAAATAGTTTATCGTCAAGGACAAAATCACTACATAAGGTTGTATAGGCATTGATATGATTAGTAGGGTCTCCTTTACCTCTATACTTCTCAAACCTAGGAATATCAATTCCTTGTGGCATCAGTGTTTGTAAGATGTCCAAAGATAATAGGATACTATGAACTTAGTAGGTGGGTGGTGTGGTTTGGTTTTGGTTTATGGTATATATTTGTTGTTGCATGGAAGAAATAGTTTGGAAGAGTTGTGTAATGAGAGGGTTAGTATAAGTGGTATGAGGTGGAAGAGAGAATGGTGATGGAGTGTATGTAATGTTGGGACAAGTGAAGGGGACACTAAGAGGGGTGAAGGGGGTGGAGGATGGAACATACCATGCCACAAGAGAACTAGGAATGCTAGTTGGAAGAGTGAAAGGAGTCACATAAATAACTTGTTGCATGGTTGTTGTAACTTGAGGAGTGGTATAAGTAGGTATGGATGCTACAGTTGAAGGAGGAATGTGAGATCTTCCTTGACAAACCATAGTGTTTGTTGGTTGAGATGTGTTAGAGACATGCTTTTGGTATATCTCAACAATTTTTTTCATGACATCTAAGTCCTCATCACTTTCAAGCACTTGATGGATGTTGTCTATAGTAGGAAGGGCAATGGTGGAAATTTTTTCAAGACATAAGTTTTGTTGCAAGTGTGCTAGATCCTCATGAATGTTAATGACTTTATCTTGCAGAATGGAACTACTTTGCATGTCAACATGCATTGTTTATGAAGGTAAAGGTGTACCAGTGGTAGTATCCATTGCTAATGCACCATTTTCCATGCCAAGAGTAGGAGATCGAGACAACCCAAGGTCCACAACGAGTGTGTTATTGCAAGATGCCATGAGTCAAGAACTTCTTCTCACTAAAGTATTAGCAATAGGGTACCAAACACTCATACAAATACCACAAGAGGTGGGGTGGAGGAAAATGCAATGCAATCTAGGATTAAGAAAATATAAATAACAAAAAAAATCAAATTGAAATAGAAATGCAATACCAGAAAATACAGTACAAAACATGCCTAGAAATTAATAGAAAATTTAGTGCAAAATGAGCCAGAAGACTAAGTCACCTAGTGTGGCGATTTAGTTTCACTAATGATTGTTCTGAGATTTTTAAGAAATTTTGAATGCAATTTTATGCTTTGTAGATGCATAGATGCAACTATAGTATGAAATGAAAAAAAATTCTTATTTTTCAATGCAAAAATGCAAGTTATTTGAGCTTTTCACTAATGCAATTTTGAAAACCCTAGGATGCAGTTTGAATAATGCAATACCTAATGCAATGCAAATGAAACCTAGGATGCACTTAAAATCAAAAGTAAAGATGTTCAAAAGTCAGGTTCACCAAAATGTGGACAATGATTTTGGGTTGCCCAAACTTGCTTTGCTCCTTCTAGGGTTTTTTACATAAAAGGAGAGAGAAATGGGGTCCAAAATGCAATTGTCTGCACTCAAGGTTAATGTAAATGATATGTATTATGTCTAATTATGATGTACTAATGCACTGATCTAAAAATGGAATGATCTAATGATGTAAAACCTAAGAAATGCAACTTGTTTGAAAACACAAAGTGACATTAAAAAATGCCTAAAAATGCAAGTAAATGATGACATAATAGAATAGAATCAAAGAGGTGCAACTGGAATCTAAAACTTGATGCTAGGAGATTCTAGAATCCTAAAAATTTGATTGAAAATGTTGACTAGGATACTTACACCAAGCTGGGTGACTTAGTCCCAATTTCAAGAAAATTTGTCAAAACAGGAATCTGCCAAATGGGTAACCACAAATGTCAAAATCACTTTTCAAGCCTAGAAGCAGGACTAATCCACTAGTAGTGGTGACTTAATCCACCTAAAAACCATAGAAATTTTGAGGCAGAATCTTGTAACCTCAGGTTTACACTTTCCTTTTTCGATAGGTGTTTGCACTTGATTATGCAGAAAACGGGATAAAAAGTGTCTCCAAGCTTGAATTATGGTTGTGATGACTTCTTGACTACTTTTCAACACCAATTCATTTGACAAATCTACCTATGAAAGTTTTCAAACACACATGCAAGGAGGGGGAAATGGTTGAGGGTTAGAGAATAGGGGTTTGCCTTGGTCAAAACCCATTTCAAATGAAATGGAAAGAGAATGATAAATAAATAACATGAAATGTCATAAACTTACCACACCCTTGATGTAGAAATCTAAATATATGCAATGAAGTGCTCCAATGGATAACTTGATTATGCTTGATTGTTTGATTGCTTAAATTCTTGTGAATTATTAAGTGAATGGATGCTTGAATACTTGATGAACTAGGAGATGTAAAATGAGGAGAAAACCCATTATTTATACATGATTTAACTAAAATTTCCAAAAATAACACATCACAAGCCAACCTTAAGGGTTAGAGGACAAAATCCTGCCAGAAATTTAAAATTATTTTGAGTTTTGTGTCAAAAAGGACTAAGTCACCCCTATTGTTGACTTAGTCCCACTTAAGCAAATTAAGTGGTGTTAGGAATTAAAGGGCATTAAATGTTTTCAAATGGGAATATCCTCAAAAATACACTTAAGTAGGGCTGGAAAGTGCATTAAAGGGTCATTTAAACATGAGAAAGGGTTGAATTAGCGATGACAAGTCTATAAAAGTATGAAAGTGGGTTACAACACTTTAGAATACTTTAAAATAAGACTTGGTAAGTGATAAAAAAATTTATTTAGGTGAATTATGATGAAAGGGTCCTAGAAAAGTGTGAAAGTGGGTTACAACACTTCACAACACCTTTACAAGACAACCTAGAAGTCTTAATGATTCAAAAGGGTCCAAGACCTAATGTGAATGTGTTGACCACATTACAACATTAGACCTAGGAAAAATCAAGCCAAATTCCATTAGAAGGGCCTGAACATGAAAAAGTAGAAGGGTTACTTTTTTTGTGTCCACAATTTTTCTTATACCAAATTTATCATTATTCATCAAAGACATCTATTGAATATTATGATCAACTCTTATCCACATGTTCTCTCCTTGTTTAGAGGTGTTAATTTCATCTTCAATCTTTTTCTTCCTAGTGTCAATTTCATCATATATTTTATTTCCCTCTTTAATAAATTTTGACCCTTTATCCATTATTTGTTCTATCCAATCCTCAATTATTTTACCATAAGATTAATATTTACATATTTTCTCAAGTACTTCCTTTCCATTGTTTTAACTAGGATAAAAAGAGGTTTCCATCTTTTCTAAAGGTTGGGATAAAGTATCAATAATGGATTTGAGGAAAAAAATCAAGGCCCTTACCTATTACTTAGGTTAATCCTTTGATTGATTATATTTCTTTGTTCTCTCCACTAATCTGACAACTAAGAATTGAAAATTATAAATATCTCCATCATAAAACAGTATTGCTTCTAGATTCAATTATGTTCGTATTTTTGCATCATGGATCACAAAGGGTGATCTGAAATATTTTATTGATGCAAAAATATGAGCACAATCAAATCCAGAAGCAATAATATTTCATAATGTGGATTGTGGAAATATGATATCATTTATCTCCATCATGTGAAGAGGGTTCGAGGTTTATCCATGTGATGTTAAAATTTCAAATTTTCACAAAATATATTTACTTTTTCCAAAAAAAGACTAGTAACTTAGACACTATTCAATTTGCTACAAATTTTATTGTTACATATTTTTCAAATTAGTTTAGTAACCTATTCAAAATTTTATGTCAAGTTTCCTAACTCTATTTTTCTAAATTTTCATTGTCACTTAAGAACCTAGTTTGGACCCCCATGATCCTTCACTGACCCTTTACCTTCATGAATTATGATTTATAATCATGAATATATATTTTCCAAGCTAAAATGACTTAACATGTAAATATGCATCCCTAAAACCATTAAATTCTTCGTGTAATAACTCCTTACTAATATTCATAACATCAGGGCAAGTAATTAGTAGGAGATAATAAGTCATCAATAATATATATGAGAATAAACTAACTATAATCATATAATGGATGAAAAGATAATAATGATCATAAATATCTATAAAGTATCTAAGATGTAAAATAAATTATAAATCAAAATATATCATCATCATGTATACAAGAAGGTAGCTCACACCTCACTATCTTTAAGATCCTTATGAAATGCATCATTAAGAGAGTAAGAGCCTATGGGTTGAGGAATTGATCTAGCATGAGAGAGATAGTATATCATTACTAAGCACAACACCATCATGACTAACTAATATAACCTCACAATTCTTTAGAGTCAAAGCTTATTGGAGATTTTTAAGTTTTACTTTTTATAGTATTGTCATAGGTTGGAAGAAATTAGAATTTATAGTTTAAAGTTGGAATTGGATCTTCATAAATCATTCAATTATTGGAAAATTGGTAACTATTATGTTTTGTTTATAGTCCACAAATATTCCTTTTCAATATATTCAACTTTCAAGATTTTCCTCTTGATATTTTATGGTGCATGTCCTAAATGTGGTTTATCATATCATTTTGTGTTTTGCAATTGCCTAAAATGGAATGACTAAAGATGGCAATAGTGAATATCAAAAGAAGAAAGTATGTTGATTGTAGATGATTATAAGAAATAATAGCGAGTTACAAACATGTAACAAAAACATTAGAGGACAACGAGAAGCATGACAAGGGTATAAGATCACATATGAATACTTGAATCACCATACAAGTATTAGGGCTATATTACTTAGTCTTGGAGCACACCAACCAATTACTTAGCTACTAAAATTTCCATTTTCAAAGTTTCCATAGTACATTGAGCATGAGAGGTAATATTCTAAACATTCAATACACAAATTTTCTACAATTAGTGTAATATTGCAGAATTGCACCTAGGGGCAATTCCATATTTCTACATTTTTTCTTAGCATTTATGACACCCTAAGACATTAATGACAAACCCCTTGGGTTAGAATTTCACAATTCTGACTCCAGGAGAACAAGTGGTTGAGCAACAAAAGCATGGCGACACATTCCCCAGGAATATAGGCTCTAGACGAACACGCGACGTGCAAACATTTGCACGATGCGCTAGTGTCCTGGCCATTTCCTAAGCTTGAAATGTGGAATATGGAAGGTTAACTCCTGTGACACATGTCCTGGCAGTTACATTCTAGAAGTAATGACTCTTTGCCACCCTTGCAAGCATAAGAACCTCTTTTTTTCTCTCATTTGGAGGTTGAAAGGTTGGAAGATCACACACTAGCTCTCATTCAAGTTCTTGCTACCAATTTGAGACTTCTTCTCCTTTGAAAGTAGCACTCTCATAGTTGAATCCATGCCAAACTGAGGTCCCCCCAATAGCAACAACAACTCTCAAGCAAGCACTCAATGGTGCATTCTCATGCTCTGAAGAGGGCTTTGGCCCATGGGTAACACTCTCTCTCCCTTTCTCATTTTCCTTTTACAAGAATTCATCTACTCTCTAGTGGTATGGGTTCTACTCCTCGAGTGGGTATTGCTTTCACCACATGCTTATCATGGTGCGGGTTCTACTCCTCAAGTGGGTATTACTCTCACCACAAACTTTATTTACTCCTTTTGCAATCCTTTCCAACTTGGTTGTCTGTGGAGGTGGGAACACCAATGTGGGGTCTGACTGAGGCAAGCCCCTATACAACCACCCAACAACTGTCTCCTTGATCTCTTATGTGCAAGTTACAAAAAGGAACTTGGAGTGAAGATTTAGGTGTTTGAGAAAAGGGTAAGCTTTCTCCAAGTATCGTGATATTTCCTTTCTGATTAGTTAGTTGTTTCATTTATATCACCCCTGAGTCTGTGAGTAGGATTACTTTATGTCTGTTGAGTTCTTGAGTTATTTGTTGCTTAGGATGCCAACAAAACTTTTAGATGACAGCGCGCTATGTTGGCATCCTAGATCTGTACCAATGTACTCTGGCTGAGAGCTCCCTTTTCTGGGACAGAAAACTTCTGATCTAGCTCTCTCAGGACCTCCAACTATTTCCCTTGAAGACATAACTGTGTTCCCGGTTCCTTATCATATTTCTATCCTAAGGTGTATAAGGTAATTTCATTCCTTAGTGATCTCTCAAGAAAGGAGAAACCCATGTGCAACAAATCCTTCTTACATCAGATTTTGGTGAACCCGACGTGAATGTCGAAAGTTTATTTGCGATGTTGCAAGTTCATCAAGGTGACTTTTCTGAGGAAGATTTTGATATGATGGAAGATGCTCTAGATGAATTCTTAGAAGCATTTCCCCCTATCTATAAATCTCTCAAACGAGTTTCTTCTCAAGAGGCTAAGGGTTCGGTAAATGTGGTGGTGGTATCAGTGGCTCCTCCAAGCCCTAAGAAACTCATCGTCTATGTAACCCTAGCCAACCCTGTCATCTATAGAATTTCATGTCGAATTAATTCACCGAACTTGTATTCAAATATCATGAAAGCTATGGAATCTACATCTTATAACACCATTGGACACACATATCCCATAAGGAGTAATAGACAAAACTTGGATCAACAACCTTCTATTCCTACCTCACAACCTACTCCTTTACCACCTTCCCAGCCAAAGCTTCCTACAACACCTAAACCTGTGATCAAAGCACCAAGCAATTATGATCTTGTCGAGTAGGTTCGTCTAACCCTGACTAAGATCTCTCTTTGCGACTTGCTTCAGACTGCCCCAATTTATCAAGAGATTCTTTAGGAGGCCTTGCAGAAAATTATTTTTCCTAACTCCACTAGGCCTATGGATGTTAATGCATTGTTGGTCCATATTTGTGTGGATTCATTAAATATTATGTTCCACCCACAAGAGCTCCCGCCTTCGGACATGCAAAAGAAAGCAAAACCTTTGATGATCATAGTCAATGTTAATAACATCGATATTAGATGAACTCTCATTGATACCAAATTGGCACTCAACATTTTTGGTATGAACCTACTACCTAAAATAAAAGTTGATTCATCTTCCTTGGTAGCTTCTTCTTTATACATTCATGGATTTGATAGCGTTGGCTGCCAAGCTCTAGGTATAATAATACTACCTTTGTAGCTAGGCCTTGTTACCTTACCCACATTGGTTTATGTGATGCCTAGACCTTTACCTTATAATCTCCTCTTAGGGAGACCTTGGATAACTCTATGGGCATAGTAACCTCCACTTTACACCATTCTTTGAAATTTGTCGCAAACAATCAAGTAGTCATAGTCAAAGCTGATCCAAAAGGCGTCTTCCTCTATGAACTGGTTGTCAGTCACGCCTCAACTGTGTCTACCCTCAAGAATTGTATTGCTTCCTTAACTACTAATGCTATGGCATGTTCTTCATCGATACCCTCTATGGAAATCGTGTCCAGGGCGAGTGTCAAAACTAAAGAACCATCTAAAGCAGAATATCCTCGTTCCCCTATATCATCTGCTCAAGCAAATTCTTTCCTTCAAGATGATTGGGGTTCCTTGAACTATTTTGAATTCTTCATTGTGGAGTACAAGGTAGACCCCTCTTGCATAGACTTTCCACGTGCCCTAGTACGAAGGTGGATAATATTCCTCTAAAGGAGAAGAAGGGTGATCCTATTCAGGAAATCACTCCTCACACTAGGGAAAACAATTTGCCTCTTACAAAAGAAATTAACATTTGTGAATCTAATAAAGGAGGTGGAAGCACCCCCATAGAGATATTTGACATTCTTTAGTGGAATGAAGCACTCTATGTGGATTTTCCACCCCCTAAGGTTTTACAAAGCAGTTATGGATTCAGATATGAGCTTGCTTCTTGATATGGCTATGGGTAGAAGGGCCTGGGACATACTGAGCAAGGAATTCAAGTCCCTATACATATTAAACCACGACAATGCAATTTAGGATTTGGATATTCCTTCAATCAATCTAAGAAAAAGCCTTGGTGGAGTGTTAATATGATTTATGTTGAACCGTTGAACCTCGTTCACCTTGAGTTAATAGAGGAAAAGGAGCAAGCTGATAATATTCCTCTAGAAATCTTCTCTTTTGATGAAGCATTAGAGGAATTTCTAGGTGCATACACCTCGCTACCCCCTTATCATCACCAAAGATGTTTCCCTATCACTTGCATAATCAAGCATATTTCAAGGAATTTGTCCTAAATGTTGATGACGAGGACCCTCTATCTAACACCAGCGATGACATTGCAACACCTAAGCATGAAGACCAAAGCTCCCTTATAAAAGGGGATATTGTCGAGGTCACTATGGATCCAGTAGCCCCTAAAAAGGTGATCAAAATTAGAAAGTGTCTTTCTTTGGAAGAAGCAAATGAACACTCTAAAATTTTGCATTTTCATCCCAACATATTCACTTGGACATATGAGGATATGCCCAATATTGATGAATCTATAGTGGTTCACAATATCGTCCTATGTCCCGATGCCAAGCTGGTTTAGCAAAAAATATAAAAAATCAATCCTAGAGTGGCATTAATGGTTAAGACTAAGATACAGAAACTATTAAAACAGGCTTTATCTGTTCTATTGATTATTCCCCTTGGATTTCAAACATAGTCACCGTTAGTAAACCTGACGGTTGCATTCACATATGCATCAATTTCTAAGACCTTAATAAGGATTCTCTTAAATATGATTTTCTGCTACCTAATATAGATATGATTGTTGACTCAACTGTAGGTCATGCATTGCTTTCTTTCATGGATGGCTTCTCGGGTTATAATCAAATCCATATTAACCCGGACGATTAGTATAAGAAATCCTTTACTACCCCATGGGGTACCTTTTGTTATCTGGCCATGCCCTTTGGATTAAAGAACACAGTAGCTACTTACCAACAGGCGATGACCCAAATATTTCATGACATCATTCACAAAATTCTAGAGGATTACATCAATGACATATTGGCCAAATCCATAACCTGTTAAGGTCATCCTAAGAGCCTTCACCTTATTTTTGAAATACTTTGACTCTACAAAATGAGATTAAATCCCCTTAAGTGCATCTTTGGTGTTGACATCGAAAAACTTCTAGGGTTCATAGTCTCTCATCGTGGGATCGAGGTTGACACTAAAAAGATCAATGCTATAGTTAACATGCCTCCACCAAGGAATATCACTGAGTTTCAAAGTTTACAAGGAAATATTTAGGCAATTAATAGATTCATATCTCAATTGGTTGATTGTACCCTTCCTTTCACTAGCTTATTAAAAAAGGATGTTTGCTTCATGTAGGAAGAGGGATGTCAAAAGGCCTTTGAGTTGATCAAAGCCTACTTAGCCAACCCTCCCATATTGATGTTGGCTATGCAAGATAGACACTTTTTTCTCTACTTGGCTACATCACCATATGCTTTAGCAGCTATTTTAGCTCAATATGATGACTCCAGAAAGGAAAGAGTAGTCTACTACATTAGCCACATCCTAGTTGATTAGGAAACCTGTTATTCCCCCATGGAAAGGCAGTTCCTTGCTCTTGTCTTTGCTACACATAAGTTGAGGCATTACCTCCTCCATGTTGAAATGAAAGGCATCTATTTTCTAGCACAGATCTAGTTGGAAGGTTAGCGAAATGGGTTATGTTGCCTTCTGAGTTCTACATAAAGTTTGTTACTCAAAAATCAATAAAATTTCAAGTGGTTGCAAATCAATTGGCAAATGCTCAAACTTCTCGCTCCTTTCCTAGTTTAGATTTATTTCCTAATGAAAACATTTTTACAATCAACCATGATCTTGAAAGGAAAATGTATTTTGATGGGTGAAGGTGTCAAACTAGTTCTGAAGCAAGGGTAGTCCTAATATCCCTTGAAGGAAAACCAATTCTCTTGTCCTTTCAATTAGACTTTCCTTGTACCAATAACATCACTGAGTATGAAGCCCTTATAGCTGGCTTATGTGTCATGATAGCACTAAAAATTAGACACCATATCTTAAGTGACTATGAACTTATAGTGAATCAAATAATAGGAACATATCAGGCCAAGGAAATTAAGTTGTCTCGATACCGGGACCTTTCCTTGTCTTTTCTCAAACAATTTTCTTCTTTCACAATAGACAATGTCCCTAAGAGAGAAAATAGACATGCTGACACTATGGCTAGTGTCGCTTCCTTGGTAACTTCTAAAGAAGATATGGAGTACCACTTTGTAGTCCAGGTCTTGCGAACCCCTATAGTTTCTAAAGAACCTAAGGTTGAGTTCCCCATGTGTTCCTATGTAGACTCTAGGGAATGGTTTTTTGATATTTATAACTATTTAAAAACTGAGAACTTCCCTAACGATGTGACAAAGAACAACCGCACTCACGTGAGGAAGCTTTCAGTTCACTATGTCATCCTATCAAACATCCTTTATAGGAATGCATATAATGGCCTGCTTCTTAGGTGTCTTACACAAGCAGAAATATTCCTTGCCCTTAAGGAAGCTCACATGAGCTCTAGCGGTGGGCATTACTGTGGTAGATCCCTAATGCAGAGATTGATACACATGGGATACTATTGGAAAACAATGGAACAAGATCCCTTTGACTTTTTCAAGATGTGCCCTCAATGCCAGCAACATATCCAACTCATTCACGTGCCTACCCAAGAGTTACAAAACCAAACTTCCCCTTGGTCATTCACTAAATGGGGGTTGGATATTATTGAAAAGATATCACCTTCCTCTTCCAAAGGACATACCTTCATCGTTACCGCTATGGATTACTTCACAAAGTGGGTCAAGGCTATCCTGCTCTGATCCATGAATGTTGAAGCTATTTGTAGCTTCCTTATGAACAACATCTCTCAATTTGGATTTCCCGCCACACTTGTTTTTGACAATGGTACACGATTTAAAAACAAGTGAAGCAATTCCTCAAGAAATTTCACATCTAGTGCACAAGTTATCCACACCCTACTATCCTCAATCCAATGGCAAAGTAGAAGCATTGAATAAAACTCTTGATCTTATTCTCTGAAAAAGAGTTAATAAACATGGTAAAGACGTGCACATTCAATTGATGTATGCTTTATGGGCCTATCACACGAGTGTTTGCATAGCTATAGGGACAATGAACTATAACCTTGTGTATGATTTTGAAGCTATCATGCCCTTAGAATTGGAAATCTTGTCTTTATGAGTTTCCCTGAAAGGTCTAATTGATAATGAGACTATTGATTCAACTGCTTGTATCAGCTAGAGATGCTTGATGAGTGACATTTACGAGCCCTAGAACATCTTAAAGCTTATCATCGGTGGTTATTTAGACAATACAATCAAAGTGTATTGCACCAAACCTTTAAAATAGGAGATTTAGTTCTTTGTGAAAATCAGAGAAAATGTAAATGCGTCACTTGACCAGAGGGAGAAATTCAACCCTAATTGGTTAGGCCCTTACATTGTGATTTTTGTATATGGCTCAAGTGCCTATGGATTATCATCCATGGATGGAACACCTTTGAAGGAGCCTATTAATGCTACGCGTCTTTGTCATTACTACGCGTAATGTCCTATGTGTCACCTATGTGGTGCTCTCTCTCTACAAAAAGAGTAGTAGTATTGCATATGTTGACATTGTTCATTAACACGTTATCATAATTTTGTGTTATGAGTGACTATGTGCATGTGTATGTGTGTCCATTAGATCATCATTGTATTTAATTAACATACAACCAAATGTTTTTAATTAAATCATTCAATAGTATCTGATATAAGCATGCATCCATGTGAGAATATAACATCCATAGCATTAATATATGAGAAATAAAAAGCATACACATCTAGATAAACAATGACATGAAACCAGAATTGATGTATCCACATATGTATATATATACGCAATGTATGTACCAATGTCATGCACATGTATTAGGCTAGTACTACAAAAAATGAGTGGCTACTGAATATATGTCTATACAAAAGGATCTACAAGTATGTGTGAACATATATATGTCTGACTACAAAACTAATGTACACAAAAATTGATGATGATATTTGGATCACTAAGGTGCATGGCTCCTAGACCCATCTGGCTCTGGTGGATGCTCTAGAAGCTGTGGGAGGGGTTGGATGGTAATTATCAAGCATAAATGATGAGAGCATGATGTGGACAAGGCTACCTACATCCCTTTGATCTCCCCCTGCAAGGCAAATATCACTAGCTCCACCTGTCATAGCCGATCCCACAGTCACTGAAACTATGTCGGGCTCACAATTGATGGCTACCCACCAAGGTCATCGAGATGGCTCTGAAGGGCATCACATGCCTACTCAGCAGCATAAACCCTCCTCACTACCGTGTCTCACTTAGCAAGCGTTGACCGTAGCTCCCTTGACAGTTGGTCACGCTACCCTTGACAACTTTGCTATCAGCTGGACAATCTCTACACCCTACTCCTCAAAGGTAGTCCATAGGCGTGAAACTAACTTGAAGGTTGTGGCATGATGCCCTACAAACACTCTCTAAAATGCCTCAAGAACTGACCCCTAAATCTATAAAGTGGGGACCACCTATTCTATGCGCTAAGCTATGAGCCCAGTCCATCCTTATGTGTCCTTTGCAACCAGAAAAAAGGAAAAGATAGTAGTATCACATGGCATATATATATAAGATACATATATCATCACATTGAAAGTACAAAACATAGAACAATAAACCATGTATACCTAGATCCCCTGGCTATCATGTTGGGTCAAGGTGAGGATCGGTGCTTGGACCCATGCTGCCCGCCTTGGTGGTCGCTCTTGGTGTCGCGAGTAATGCAACCATAGAAGAACATAGTGGTGCCAAAGAGACTGGGGTTGTCAGTGGGGGATCTGATCTCCTCCATCACCTTGACCTCATCGGTGTTGACTCCTCCTCCTCCTCCTCCCCAACCTGTTGTTGGCCTCTCCTCTTGTTCAGTGGTGGTGGGGCTAGTAAGTCTCTTCTTGAAGTACCCTTACCAAACATAGGAGCTGGCTAATGCCTCTCCCACCACCACGCAAAATCTGTGATTAATCCTACATTATCTACTACCATTAAGGATGGTAGATCATGATCAAGCTCATTATCATCAAATGGGACGATGTCTATAATACTCGAGTAAGGTTGGTCCCTAACCCTCGCCACACTCCTATGGGCCCTAGTATATGTGGGAACATCTGGTGGTATGGTCTGTGATTGGCCATGCTATCACATGACCCGAATCTAGTAGTAGGGTACAATAATATAATCCCTACACCTTATCAAAAAATGATCTCTTTGTAGGTTCCTCATATACCTGCCATCATCCACCCACCTAAAAAATTGATAGGGCCTCCATCAAACCCTATATGTTGTGAGGGTATCAAATTGTAGCCACCAAAACTATAGGTCTATGAACCTCTACTAGCCCATCATATCATACTAGCGGGCCATGAGGACCCCGTATGGTCGTAGCTAAGGAAATGTGATCGACCAAGTGCACATGATGTGGGCAAAGGCCCACACTTGCGAAAGTGTGCATGCTATCAAGCTACGATACTCACAATGCACGTACTGGCCCAACTCCTAATAGAGGTGTGCCAACATGTTGCACCTCCAAGTGAAGATGGTCCTCTACTCTACCATCTCCCTAATAGTGTGGATGAGGCCCTCGTGTAGGTGTGAGCCTCACCCATCAATCGTGATCTGAAATGCAATGTTCATGACCATAACTCGATAGATTAGCAACACTATGGTCCTCGCCTAGTTATACCAGTGCATGTAGATATGACTCATACCATCACCACCATCTATCCTCCCCATGTAGTAGCAGACACCCTCCACTCACTCCTATGTTGACCGTGCATCATCCAAGGCCACCCGTCGTCCACGGATGGGTAGTATGAGGATCAGATAGACGACCTCGGGAGTGATGGTCATCTCTCCAACTAGTAGCTAGAAAGATAAGGTAGTGGCATCCCACTACTCCATAAGGGCTATAAGCATCCACTCATGGTATCTCATCTCTAGCATAGTGAAAACATCTTAGAGACTGACATGCTCGAAGAGTGCGACCTCGTCCGCCAATAAGCGATCTCTTTACTCGTAAACTATTTAGAATGCTCACCCTCCAAGATGCTCCTGAATCTCAGTGTACTCCTACCAAGAAGCAAGAAAATCTTGCATCAGAACATTGACATTTTACATCAAAAAATTGAAAAAAATATTAATACTTATCCGCAATGCATAGATGTTTGCACGTAGCGCATATGTCCCTAGCTGCCACAATCGTCCCAGAGATGACAATGCGTATTTGGGGTGACAACGTGGAAATGGGATGAATGCACCTATCTTAGACGATAGTGTAATTTCAAGATGCGCACGATAAAGACACTTGCGCACCTCGCCACCCAAAAAAATTCTAGAAAATGCACAAAAAATTGCCAAAAAAAGCGTTTGTGACTTACCTGGTCCACCTCGTGACCCTTGGTGATGTCTCGACATAGCTTCTCCAACCTTAGCTTCTCATACTCTCTCCTACTAGGAATTTTGGTGACTTTTCTCTCACAAAATTCAACAATTTGCTCATAGATCATAGTGAAAATGACCCTTCTAGGTGCCCACCTAGGTATATATAGGCCCCCCCAGGGCCCATTTTCCCTAGACTTGGTGGCTCCCTGATTTTTCCTAAATTTTCCCCCCTAAGCTGGGGGAAAACTCAAGAGGGGACATAAGGTCATCTCTTGATCATATTTTCTTCTTTTGAATCAACGACCTTTTTCTTGATGCTCTTCATGGTAGCTTTCTTCTAATTTTTTTGAAACTGACCTAAAATTTGAGTTTTGCA
The DNA here is from genome assembly GCA_007258455.2 of Sequoia sempervirens. Lineage (NCBI taxonomy): Eukaryota > Viridiplantae > Streptophyta > Pinopsida > Cupressales > Cupressaceae > Sequoia > Sequoia sempervirens. The sequence goes on along the minus strand of VDFB02252616.1, from coordinate 102,747,628 downwards.
GGATGGAACATTTGACAATTTCACAATTGTTCAGATGTTGTTTGTCGAGCTCAAATGTCGGGGGCATCTTCAGTATCAGTTAACTCGACTATGGTAGCTACTATGGTTTCTCATTGTTGGCACGCAAATCTATAAAATTCAAAAATTTGGGTAAAATTTTTCTTTTCTCCTTTAGTGAGGCTAATTTTTTCAAAATCAAACCCACTAAAGTGGGGGGAAAATGTAATATTGTAGAATTGTACCTAGCAGCAACTTCATATTTTTTCATTTTTTCCTAGCATTTATGATACCCTAAGACATTAATGACAAAACCCCTTGGGTAAAAATTTCACGATTATGATTGTAGGAGAACAAGTGGCTGAGCAACAGAAGTCTGGCGACGCATTCCCCAATGTGCAGAACACAAACATCTATGTGACATGCTAGCATCCTAGCCATTTTCCAAGCTCGAAACGTGGAATTTAGAAGGTTAACTCTTGTGACACGTCTCCTAGCGGTTACATTTTAGAAGTAACAGCTCTTTGCCACCCTTACAAGCATAAGAACCTCTTTTTGCCTCTCATTTGGAGGTTGGAAGATTGGAAGATCACACACTAGATCTCATTCAAGTTCTTGCTACCACTTTGAGACTTCTTCTCATTTGATAGCAACACTCTCATAGGCGAAGTCATGTCAGACTAAGGTCCCCCCAGCAGCAGCAGCAACTCTCAAGCAAGAGCTCAACAGTGCATCTACATGCTCTAGAGAGGGCTTTTCCCCATGGGTAACACTCTCTTTCCCTTTCTCATTTTCCTTTTACAAGAATTTGTCTACTCTCTAGTGGTGTGAGTTCTACTCCTTGAACGAGTATTGCTTTCACCACATGCTTATCGTGGTGTGGGTTCTACATCTCGAGTGGGTGTTGCTCTCACCACACACTTTATTTACTCCTTTCGCAATCCCTTCCAACTTGGTTGTTCATGGAGGTGGGAACACCAAATCAAGCCCCTATATAGCCACCCAACAACTTTCTCCTTAATCTCTTGTGTGCAGGTTATGAAAAGGAACTTGGAGTGAAGATTCAGGCGTCTGAGAAAAGAGTAAGCTTTCTCCAAGTATCATGATATTTCTTTCCATATTTGGATTTCTGGTTAGTTAGTAGTTTTGTTTATATCACCCATAAGTCTATGAGGAGGATTACTTTCTATTCATTGTGTTCCTGAGCTCTTTGTTGCTTAGGGACCTAGTGTGACTTTTAGATGATAGTGTGTTGCACTGGCATCCTAGATCTGCGTTGATGTCCTCTAGTCAAGAGCTCCTTCTTTTGGGATAGAAAAATTCTGATCCGACTCTCTCAAGACCTTTGTCTATTTCCCTTGAATACATAACCGTGTTCTTGGTTCCTTATCATATTGCTATCCTGAGGTGTATAAGGGAAATTCATTCCCTAGTGATCTCTCGAGAAAGGAGAGACCCGTGTGTAGTGAATCCCTCTTATATCACAATTAGAATATAGTTCAAAATATATTCTATAACCATGAATATAATATATTGAGAATTCGATACCCAAAACACCTATAGACATATGTATGCAACTAAAATAACATGTCACTATAAGGGTCCCAAAGTCTTACCTAGATGATAATGATTTTTTTATGGTTAGAATCTTATCCTCTTTTTCATGATCATTTAACTTTAATTTGATGCATTCTACCATGCCATTATAAATGGTTATTTACAACAAACTATGAAACTAGATGTTCTATAAAAATAATAAAAATTATATACCTCTTATTCTATTTGAGCTCATTGTATAGCTCATATAAACATGGTCATTATCCAAATAGATTGAAGGAAAAATTAAGTGTGCAACATGATTCCTCAATATTTGAAGAGTGTCTAGGTGCTCAGCGTAGACTAAGCAACAAAAATGTATCACATTGATAAACTTATTTTCAACTAATAAAAGCAACCTATATAAGAATTATTGTATAAGAGAAGTGTGAATACTGTATAAGAGTGAATTTGCACTCCATGTGCAAATCCCCTTTTTTCCTTTATCCACCTTAGAAAAGAAAGTTTGGAGGCTTAATTCCACCTAAGCCCATTACTTGCATCCCACTTGGTGCTTGTTTTGAGCGTTGGTGGAGGCATTTCTATTGGGGATGCCCGCGTGGTGCACAGACATCTGTACGATGTGCTTACATCCTTGGCAGATTCCTGCAATTGAACCTACAAAGGCATTACTCTTCTCATTAGAGATGAAGTTGTAATGCCCCCTTTGACCTAGCTGAATATGGTCATTTTTCTCCTCTCCTCCAAATTCATCCCTTCAACATGCATTCTAACTTCTTGGTTGGATTCTCAAGCTTCTTTCATACTCTTTCACTCACTCTCAAGCTCTCACGCAACATTTCAAGCATTCTATTACAGCCAAAGCAACACTCCATCACTTTAGTAAAGAAATTTTGGGACCATGTAGCAAAGGCTTGAGTGCTCTCATTTTCTCCCCCAACCAGCCTTGAGTGCTTTTGGTGGAGGTGGTAAGCTTCCCTCTCCTCTCTTTTATCACTTGGTTGAGTAGCATAACACTATTTTGTAGTGCTTCTTTTCTCTTTACTACATTATTTCCTTTATCTCATTTCCTTGGTTGTCTATTGAGGTGGAAATACCTAAACAAGGGTCTAACTAAGGTATGCCCCTATACAACCACCCAACATTCTCCTATATTTTTGTGTGTAGGAGTACATGCTTCTTGAAGGATCAATTGGCGCACAAATTCCTTGGTGAGATTCTCATTATTCTCTTCACTCTTGCATATTTACTTTATAATAGTAGAGATTATTTCATTTGCTTAATCACATCATTCTAGCCCTTTAGTTAATCAGCTAGGTCATTAGCTAGTTGTATTGGTTTGACCTCATCTTCACTGTTGTCTAGTTGTACAAATTCCAATGCACTTTTGAGATGCCAACACACCACGCTAATGTCCAAAGACCATTCTTTTGTCCTTAGACAGAGAGCTTCCTAAGGTGTAGTGTTAGACCTAAAAATTGGCTCACCTAGCCCTTTCCTGTGTTTTAGGTCTATAGAGTAACTGAGAGGCCTCAAGGTCCTTGTTACTCTTGCCTCACATTTCCAAACATTATACTAAGTTGAGGTAAGTTAGGGAAGCCTCTCACATATTAACCCTTCGTGACCTAGGGTCTTGCATGCGGTGGTCCCCCTCTCTTACATTTTTGGTGAACTCAACATGAACCAACATCCATTCATCCATTACTGTTAAGATCTCTCCCTTGTACTTTGTGACTGTTGTGTTCCTGAGTGTTGTGAAAGTTTATGAGCATCTTGACCTAGTCCACAACTTCTGGGTATATCATTAGGAGAAGTATACGACACCTCTTGATGGAAAGGATGAAGGTCTTGATTGGTCTATCTATGGGTCTCTTCTCCACTCCCACCATTAGTTTGGTTGCACAGGAGTAGTTGTTAAGGAACGAGATGGGATTCACTAATGAAACGAATCATGTTCCCACTCCTCCTATGTCTCCCATGCCATCATC
>VDFB02252616.1:102638253-102743986 GCA_007258455.2 Sequoia sempervirens | reverse complement strand
TTTAATCAACTTGCTCAAAACAAAAGCTGCTTAATTTTTCGAGATCTATCTAGTGGTACCTCCCATTTTCTTATCAAGAATTTGACTATCCCAGTATGGCCACGCCTGCATTGTAAATATGGATACTTCCAACTTCCCATTGCCATTTACAAACCGTACATCGAATCAACTTCGTTCAAAAACCAAAATTGCTTAATTTTTCAAGATCTATCTAGTGGTACCTTTTATTTCTTCCTATCTAATCAAAAAAATCCATTTCTTTGATCATCTAATCAATCCAAGCACACCAATTCGATCAAGTTCATCCAATCACAATTATCCAATCAACATCGTCTAATCATTTGATCCTATCCAATCAAACTGATCTACTACTTTAATCAAATTCATCAAATCATCTATCCGATCCAATCATCCATCTACCGAATCCCATCAAAATCAAAAGCAATCCCATCCAATCATCCTAATCTGAGCTTTTGTCCAATCCTGATCTGAGCTTGACCAAAATCCTGATTTGAGCTTTAATCCGTTCCCATCCAAAATCTTTTATCCATACTCTTTATCCTTTTACCATCATGAATCCTCATCCTCCATCAATAGTAGTCAAGGGAAACCTTAATTACGTGGACGACGATAACGAAAGTCTTGTCGATCAAGAAGAATATGACGTAGATCCCCTTGATGCTATTGTCACTAGTAAGATCTCTCCACCCACTTTCCATAATCCAATCACCCCTTCCAGCTATCCTGTTATACCTTCATCCACGCCTAATCATGCTCCTTATGCCACCTTTGACAATGGATATCCAGTATCTTCTTCATCCCCATATTTGTCATGTCCTTCATCTACATCATCCTCTTATACAACATCTACATCCTCTTATCCTAATTTTCCATCACAATATTCCTATTACAATTCCCCATCCATGTCCCCCTATCATAATCCTCTTTCCCAATCTTCTCATACTAATCCTACATCCACACCCTTTTACCTTAATCCTACATCCACATATCCTCATCCTAATCCACCATCCCAATACCCTTATTATAATCCATCCCCCACATCCTCTTGTCCCACTACACCACCTATATCCTCTTTTCCTAATCCACAATCCATGTCCCCCTATCTTAATTCACCACTCCAATATCCTTACCTTAACCCTCCATCCAATCCTAGTTCTCCATCTACTCCTAGTCCTCCATCTACTCCTAGTCCTCCATACAATCCTAATCCCCCATCTACTCATAGTCCTACATTCGATCCCATTCCTCCATCTAACCCCAGTCCACCAATCCATAATCCCTCGTCCATTTCTTCACCTTAGCCAAGCCAACCATATGCAAGTCTATCGTTTCAGAAGTTCTCCAAGGACTAATTACAAATAAGCCATCCCCAACTAAAAATCTTGAAGTCGTGGAACCATGCCATCTAGATCCATCATCCACGGTCACTAGTGATGAGACCCTCCTCCATACCACACCTATTATTGATGTTACCACCCCAAGTATTGCTCAAACCGTTGAAACCATTGAACCCACTAAATCCATTGAACCCACACCACCTACTCCAAGAGCCACTGAACCCATCAAAGACACCCAAGTCCAATCCACTCCCTCTACTCCTAGATCCACCCAATCCATCGAAGACACCCAAATCCAATCCACTTCTCCCAATCCTAGTAGCACCAAAGCCCATTCCAATGAACCTCATGAATCTTCCATCCCTCCATCTTCCCTACTTGAAGAGTCCCAAAAAGACTCCGTTACCATGCCTCCCGCACAAGATGAGTCATGCCAAGAGTCTAATCCAAAGCATGCCAGCATATCCCCTTCTCCAGATCAAGATCCTACCATCCTATCTAGTCCACCTCAAGATCACAGTCCCCCATCCATTCCATCTCATGATCCCTTTGTCATTCAAGCTTCAACTGCTCCATCTCCATCTCCATCGCATGAGCCTACTACCACAAATCCAAATCCTATCATGGCCCCTACTCCCTCTCCTGATGTTGCTATCCCATCCTCTCCTTCTCATGATCCCCCATCATCACCTAAAAATGCTATCCCCACACCGCATGCATATCCCCTTGGTCCTCTCACATTCCTCCATGGTGGTCTCCTCACAGAAGAAAAACAAAGTATATACACCAACCCTCCTCTTCCACCTAATAATGAACTCGCATCATTCTTCCAGAATAACAAAAATCCTGTCCTAAATCGAATACTCAAGAAAATGAACTATCAAGGAAAAGGTTTAGGCCTTCATGAGCAAGGTATTATAGAGCCCATCCAAGCTAAAGAACACGTGTATCCGCAAGGTCTTGGATGTACTACTCACGACTCGCAATCCAAAAATGTTGGTACAACCTCTAGGCATCCTCAACGAGCCTTTTCCAAAAGAAATATCGGTTCTTCCCATCACCCCACCAGATCATATGTGGCCATCCTCCTCCTCTATCATATCACCTCAAAACAACCGTCCATCTTCCTCCTTCATCTGCTCCATCCATTTTGGGTCCTTACATCCCTCCATCTACCCTTTCCAATCCTCCATCTACCGTGCCCATGTATCCTCCAAGTCCTAAGTCTATTTTGGGCCCTTATATCCCAAAATCACCTCCTCCATCTCATCCTATCCATCCTTTCATCCATCCATCACCTATCCATTTCGTCCATCATAACTATCCCACTCTCATGTTCCCTGATCAGGATCAACAAAGGCACGTACCTGTATATCATCCATCCACATATCATCCTAAAAATCCTACCTCCATCCCTCCATTTATGTGTCCTCCACATCATCCATCTCCTCACACCCATCCCATTGCTACTAAAAGCACTTTGGCTGTTCAAGGAAAAATGCATCAATCTAAACATCCACATGAATCAAAAGCTTCCCATGTCCCCTCTAAAAGACATGTTAAAGCAAAGCAAAATCAAATCCAAAATCCAAATCAAATTTGTACGCCGCAAAGGCCCACCAAAGCAAAAATCAAAACCATGTGGATCCCAAAGAAAAAAGATGCAATGCCATCACATGAAAAATCAGTAAGAACATCCAAAGTCGCTAATCCACAAGCTAATCATACACCCCTTTCATCTCCTACATCTGTCTTGGGTCCCTATGTCCCGAAATTCACCATTCCATCTCCTCCATTATTCCCACATTCTCCATCCCTTAATCCTCTTATTTTTCCACATCCACCACCACATGTGCCAATGTTGGTCCTGAACGCATCTCCCCATCATATATCCACCCCATCATTCCATCCATACCCTTTGCAGCATCCCATCCATTATCCCATGTATCTCCCCTCTCAAATCCCCCTAATTCATCCTCTTGCATAAGGTTGTACCAACATCCAATAGTCGGTTTGAACATGGGCTCTTACTACCTAGTATGGAACTTGATGCTTGAGTCCTTCATCCATATCCTTATCGCTTGTCTTCTAAATCCCCTTATCAACATCCCTATCCTTACCCATTTTCATCCCCTAAAACAATCAAAAAATTCAAAAATCCAAAAAAGGAAAAAGAAAGAAAAAGTAAAGAGAAATAATTTGTCCAATGGTGAAAACTTGGCAAACAAGCGCCTTGGATAAGTACCATGATGAAAACTTGGCAAACAAGCGCCTTGGATAAGTACCATGATGAAAACCTGGCAAACAGGCGTCATGTGTAAATCCCCATCTGCACTTGGGGCAACTTCCTGATATGCATTCCCTCCATCCGCTATGCTTCCAACTATGCACCCATCTTCCTATTATCCGTCATAAATCCCCCCATCCCACCTATCTTCCACATCCTACCATCATATCCCATTTATCTCCCATTTCCTCCATCTTTCTTGTGATCTTGATCAAAATTGGGGCACCTATCTATGCATGCTTTGGACACCTATTGGTATACATTCCCTTCATCCATGCTCTATCATATTCCTTGGTCACCCATCCTGTCCTCCTTTAGTTATCTCCTTTATCTTATCATCCACTCGTCTTACATGCCTCATCATATATGACATTTCTAGAGTGGGGGCATGTGCTTCCTTTGTGACATAGTCCTTGCAGACATCATCTATCATAACATCCCTTCATCTCCATATCCATCTATTATAGTATCCTTCCATCTCCCCATCCTTATCTTCGTATCCATCTATCCTAGCATCCCTTCCATCTCCCCATCTACCCTAGCATCCCTTCCATTTCTCCATCTATCCTAGCATCCCTTTCATCTCCCAATCCTTATATTCCTATCCATCCAAACAATCCCTCCCATCCCCCATCCCTATATCTTTATCCAATCTTCCATCTTTATCCTCATCCCATCTCATCCCACCTCACAATCCTTTGTCATTGGTATCTGGCTATAGGCCTCCCCCATGCAACCCAATGCCATTTACATCACCCCTGCTTCTCTTGCACATCTTTCCAATCTCCTATCACTCATCTATCTATCATATCATCCTCCCAAGTCATTTTACTGCTTTGGATAACTATCCCATCCCTGAGCTTTATGTGATCGTCATCATCCTATCCAATCCACCAAGTCTATCCTATCTTGTCATATCGGTCCCATCTTTTTATCCACTTGTCCTATCATCTTATCATCTTTTATCCATTGTTTGCCTTTGGTATTGTCGAACTACGTTGCCCCTGCGCTTTCACGTAGGCAAGGTCGATCATTTGATCCGCCCTCGGGGTTCCATCATCATTCTTCATTGTCCGCTTTGCTCTTCTATCATCTACCATCAGTCTTTCTCCTTTTGTCCATCCTATCTTTACCATCCATCAATGTCTCCATCTTGGTTAGTCATCCACATTTCATCGAACTACGAGGGCTCTGCGCTTTTACGTAGGCAAGGCTGATCTTTGATCAACCCTCGAGCCCCTAGGTCCTTAGGGTGTGTCAGTCCCATGTCTTGTCTTCCTTGTGTCGTGCCATCAAGCTATGCCCTTATCTAGCTGGTTCTTAACAAACGAGATCCACTTGTATCATGAGATCCAATCAATTTTGAACATCCCGCGTCATAAATCTTTTAGCTTAGTATCCATCATCTTTGGTCTCAACAGGATGCATCCTTCCTAACAGACCTCATCAATCCCATCTATCCCCTTGATCCTATGGCAAAGGACATTTGAAAGTGATTGCGATCTTTTGATGTTTTTGGCTTTTGTTTATCATTAGCTCCCCTATCATCACTTGTCAAGGCCGCTGCCAATCCATCATAGCTGTGGTGGCTTTTGATTGGTCGTTAGGGGCGATCTTGGATCTTTTGCGTCTATTTGTGTCTCTTTGGCTGTCCCACATAGTACCCACCAAGATCTCCGAGGTCTTATACAATAGCATCCTTTTTGTGCTTGTGGTTATCTCAATATCTCGGCCCCGACCTCAAGGTCTTGTGACTTTGTGTGTTGGGGCAGCCTCCCTTCCTTTATCTCGTTGTGTTTGTTTTATGCATTAGACACCACCCCGCCTTGGTCCTGCCACACCCGGGCACTCCGGTGCCCTATGCCAGCAGCAAAAACTAGTGCGTCCCAAGATTACAAACTGCATTGAGACTTCATACTCATCTTCTATCTCTAATCATCCTGCATGTATCTCCCCATCCATTCATCCCTTTATCTCACATCTCCATCCAACCCCATCCACCATTCCATTTAGCCCTGAATCATCTAATCATATCCTCAGCCTTGAAACTACAAGCCCTTGATCATCCAGCCACATCATTCCTATCCTTCCTAAGTGTTGTTTTGGGATGTATCCTTCCCTCATCAACAACACTTTCATCATCATCGGGAGGTATTCCTCCCCATCCTTTAGTGGTGTTTTAGGATGTATCCTTCCCTCATCAATACCACTCAGTGGTATGTATCATTCCCTATCCTCATGTTGTTTCGGGATCCTTCATTCCCTTATTGACAACACTCCATCTATCATCAACCTATTTTGGCTTGGTACCTTGACTGGGGCAACATCACTTTTTAAAATCCATTTGTGCTTCATCCATCTCCATATCACTTACTCTCTTCCCCATCACCTTGCATCATCTTCCTCATCTCCCCTTGCATCACATCATCTATTTCGAGAGCACACACGTGTTCTTTTCAACCCGCATGTCCTCTCGAGGGGGCATCCTCAATCCCTACTCTTCATCACTTTTTCCTTCCTTCCTAGTCACCTCTTTGATGACTGGGGCATCTTTTCCAATCTAACCATCTTCTTCTAGGTTCTATATTTTAATATTCTTTGAAATGATGCTACTTCGTAACACCATCTCAAAGAGGGGCAAAATGTAGACATCCAAATTTGGACACTTAATTTATCCAAATTTATCACTTTTCATCTAAACATCCTCTTATCCTAGTTAATTAAATAATATTACTATTATTTAATTAATATCTTTAATTCTGCCAAATCCCTAAGGTATTTAATTAATAATTAAATACATTACCCTCTTTTAATCCTCCTTTCATCAAAAAAATTAAATAAATATTACATTTATTTAATTCCTCACGTGTCATTTTCATCTAATTCTAATCCATTTCCTAATCTCTTCATTAAGGATGTGCACATGCCTAATCCTTGATTAGGATGTGTCACATCCTCCAACTTTTGCAAGTTGACTTTTAATCCTAATTAGCCCCTAATTATCCTCTAATTACTAATTTAATTAAGCCTCTAATCATTCTCCAATTTTTAATCTTTTATTCTTCCTAGATTCCCTCTTTATATGTGATTTTTAATTCACATTCCATCCTTCCAAGGCTTCTAGAACGGACTTGGCACAATCTCCACATGTGACCAACCTTGACTTGTCACATCTACATGTGACCAAGTCCCACCTTTTGGAGCCCACCTTTTATCCTCTAGATTATCCTATGAATGTGAATTTTTAATTCACATTTATATCCCCAACCACCTTTCCTTTTCCCATGTAGATTTTTGAGGAATTCTAAAATTCCTCAAATGTCCCTTTCACTCCCACTTGGGGACAAGAAATCCCTTTTTGTGGAAATCTCCTCACTCCCCAAGGTGCATGTCATTTTCCACCTCATGTACCTTCTTGACAACTCATCTCCATCTCATCCCCCCTTGGCCACTTCACCCTCCACATGTCAAGATGTGAGGGCTTGTGGGTTCTCAACCCACCATAGCCCTTCATCTTGACCTTGTTGGATCAATCTTGACCCTTGAATTCTCTAGAGAATTCAAGTTGCTCTATAAATACCCCCTCCTCAAGGGCATTTCCAGAACACTTCTTCATTTGAGCAACTACATGCTGCCCATTTGCATTCTCAACACTTTACACTCTCATAACTACATGCTGTCCATTTGAATCCTCAAGCCTTTTCAATCATTTAGCCATCTTTGCTTATCATCTTGCATATTGAAGCTTGCATTTTAATCACTCAATCCATCATCTAAGGAGCACACAACCAATCCAAGCAAGGGCCAATCAAAGAGGTATCAACAAAAAGGGAGGTAAAAATATTTGTGTTTCATTTTATTTGCATTCCTTTTCGTTGAACCACTCTTTTGGCTAATCTTGAGGTGTCCTTGGCATTTTTTTATTCACGTTTTCTTAGTTAGATTTGCACTTTTAGAGCGGTAAAGAATTCCAAGGTATACAATACCATTACTATATATATGAGTAGTTCTTACCCCAAAATATCAAGCTACCCTTGTGTCCTATGTTTATGTTCTTTTCTCTTTTACTTTTCCTTTATCTTTCTCTCTTCTTTGCTTGACTTGTCCCTTTCATGTGTGATAGCGCCACTTCTATAACACTTTGATTTTTAGAAAATGCATTTTTTGTCAACGAATCTTTTCTCGAGAATCTTCACAAACTTCTTTTCAAGAATCACATTCTTGACTTGAAACCCTAATGGAACATGTTTCCTTCATCATGGGTTTGTAAAGAAAGGGCTTGAGAACCTTCCTCCGAGGTGGGAGAAACTTCAACCTTCCCCTCACGTGGGGTATCTTCTTCCTTTCAAATTCCTTGATGAAGTGAACATCTTTCAAAAGGATTCCTTGATGATGAATCGATTCAAGAAAGAAACATCTCTTTCATACTTTCAAATAGCGCATCCCTTGAGTGCACCCCTTCTTTGCATCAAGTTCCTGAGGGACCCCTTTGAAAGTTTTCCAACTCGTCAACAATCTACGCAACTATTCACTTACTTGCCTGCATGGCCGCTTTAGGACATGTTCTATCTGTAGGTAAACATGTCACTTTGTAGGTGCACCTATGAAGCCACTTCTTGACTCTGTAGAGTCCCCTTCCTTTAGTTTCCTTCATGTGAGAGATCTTGAGGGATACCTCCCTATAGGTATGCGGGTCTATAGGATGCTTCTTATGGGCTTCCTCCATGTGTGACATCTTGGGGGTCACTCCCCTGTAGGGTGCTTTCTTTGGGTTTCCTCCATGTGAGAGATCTTGGGGGATACCTCCCTCCAGGTCTGCAGGTTTGTAGGGCACTTTCTCAGCTTCCTCCAAGTGACAGATCTTGGGGGGTGTTTCTTTGCAGGTCTGCGGGTCTGTGAGGCTCTTTTTTGGGTATCCTACATGTGAGAGATCTTGAAGGACACCTTCCTTGCAGGTCTGCAAGCCTGTGAAGCGCTTACTTCATGGGGCTTCCTTCATGTGAGATATTTTTTTGGTTGCCTCCTTGTAGGTCTGCAAGGCCTGTAAGACACTTTCATTCTTTAGCTTCATAGTTTTGCGGGGCTATGAAGTCTTTTGCCTACCCCGCATTCTCAAGTTCGCTAGATTGCGATATGTTTCCTCAATGGTTCAGGTGTACATTTCTAACCCTATTAATTTCTTCGATCTACTTTACCGAAGCACTCATTAGTATTTGTGCTCACTAAAGTGGGGAAAAATGTATAAAAGTGAATTTTCACCCCTTACACAAATTCCCCTTTTACACTTCCTCACCTTAAGAAACCAAATTATCCGAAGGCGAAATTCCACATCAGCCAACTACCTTCATTCCACTTGGCTTCTATTTTGTGTGTTGGCAAAAGAATAACTGTTGGAGACACCTGCATGGCATGCAAACATCCGCACGATGCACTTATGTCCTTGATGGATTCCTACGTTTGAAGCCTGCATAGGCATCACACTTCCCATTGGGTTCAATTTGTAATGCCCCTCTTTGAATGACCAACCTGAATATGGCTATTTTTCTCATCCCACCTTCAAAAACACTCTTCATTCCTTCATTTCATCCCTCTAAGCATTCAATTAAGCTCTCTACACAATCTTTCTAGCATTTTCTTAGCATCCATCATTTGCAAGCAACACTTTGGCACTGCATAGTAGCAACAACAACACTCCATTAACTCTATAGAGAAAGTGTAGAACAACACCATTGCAACAAGGGCTTGAGTCCTCTCTTTTTCTCCTTCATTAGCTAGTGAGCATTTAAGCATTTCCACTCCTCTCCTCTATGATTTGGTTGGGTAACACATTACTATTTTGTAGTGTTTATTGTGTTCTTTACTTTCATTCCTCCTTTATCACACTTTTCTCTACAGTTGCTATCTTGATTGTTCGTGGAGGTGGAAACACCAAAATAGGGGTTTGACTGAGATAGACCCCTATACAAGCCTCCAATAATTTTCATCTTTCTTGTGTGTAGGTGGACGTGCATTTGAAGCTAGCTGGCGAATGAATACCTTGGTGAGATTATTCTTATCGCCTTAACCCTCATATATTTATTTTATCATATCTGATTGTATTTTTCCTACTTCGTAGCTCTGTTTTAGTCCATTGGAAATAACTAGCTAGGCCGTCAACCTGTTTTCTAGCGGTTCTTATTGTCTTTTTGGTCCTTTGGTCATACGAACGCTAGGGCACCTGAGAGACGCTAGTGCATTGCATTGTCATCTTGGAATTGTGCTTTCATCCTCAAATAGAGAGCTACCTAAGGTATAGTGTTGAACCTGAAAGATGGCTCACTTAGCCCCATTCTGAGTTTCAGGTCTGTAGAGTGATCAAAGGACCTAATAGTCCTCATCATCCTTGTCCCTCATTTTGAGACAACCCTTTAGCGTGAGGTAAGTTAGGGCAGCCTTCCACTCTTGGCTCTTTATGATCTAGGGCCTTGAATGTGGTTGGTCCCGCTCTCTTACATATAGTAAATTAAAAGTTGATTTATTTTAGCTAGTTAGACAATTCAATTTAAACAAATGTTAATGGTTAAAAGAAATATTTAAACATTTATCTTTTGAATGCAATTAAACCTAAATAAATTTTGGTGAACTTTAGGAATTAGGTCTTGTCTTTAAGATTTGGCCACTCCACTCCATATAGTAATCCTAAAGGAATTGACTCTTGCGAGGTCCTCCCTTGGGACATCTTGCATAGAGATGTCAAATCCTAATTTAAAAGTTAACAATCATCATACGGTGTGTAGAATAGGTTATGCAACACCCACTTGCCTTATTTTTCTCTCCTTGCTCTAGGGTAGTGTTTCACTGATGACATTGCATGTGCAACATCAATAGTGTGCACATGATTAAGTCATATTAAGCATGATATGAGTTAGTTATATTTGTAATCCTCATTGTGTACATTCATAATTAAGCCTACAAATAATCTTGCATAAGCATGTTAAACTAGATGTACAAAAAGACCAAATAAAACTAAGGAATAAAAACCTGCAACAACACCCCCTTAAGCACAACCTAGGTGGATGAAAGATGGGTCTCAATAAATAAATAACCATAATAGTTATCTATATACATATGATTACTGACATAGAGAAGAAGCCCCTTCAACAAAATAGTGAAAATCCCCCTAGAGTAAAGATGGTGAAGAGAGAGGAGGACCATATAGCCCCCCAAATGTGTAGCTTCTCATATTATAAATGAATTTTGAAGAAGATAAACTATCATCTCAAATAAAATTTTCTTCCCTTCAAAAGAAATAGGCCCATGGGTATATGTTGAAGGTCTTCCCATTCTATGAAGGAATATGAGGGGAGATAATAAAGGGTAACACACTCTAGAAACTATTTATGTATCCTTTTGTTAGTATTAGAATTCATAAACCTAATTGTAGAAAGGAACAACTCAAAACCATGTATAGTAGGAGATAAAACAAGCGCCAATAAAGATGATGATAAAGTAGCTGTCAAAGCATTACCATTCAAGGAGAAAAGTAGGTCCTTAATGATGTCCTTAAGATCCCAAAGATGAAATTCTATTAAAAAAATGTGAAGTGTTTATAAGTAGAACTCACAAAGAGACCTAGATCCTATAGACATCAATAATTCTAGTACACAGAGTCACGTGAAGTCCTTGGCGAAACAACATTAAACTCTATCAATGCAATGCATAAAACAGGAATATCCTCAAAGAGGAGTTGTATGTCCTCAATAGTGTCCTCACAATCCATAATATGAAATTCTATAGATAGGAAAAAGATATCTTATAAGTAATAATCCAAGTGTCTATCATATAGACAAGTGCAATCTAGCTATAAAGAATCACTATAAGCTCTTGTTAAAGTGAATTTGAATTGTGTACAAGCAATAGGTGCAAGTGAGTCTTAGTGCATGTCATGTGACTACACTACTCATCTAATAATGTGTCTATATTAGATGCCTAAGCATAAATGACTATAGATTTAACATCAAAATGAGGAGATTGATAGCAATCAAGTATCATCAACATGTGTTAGGTCCTCCCAAGAATTATCATTATGAGATGGAGATTCAAGATCTCCATCTAGCTATTAAATGACGACTTTGAAAGTGAAAGAGCACACAATATACTCTACATGATGTACAATATCCTCAAAATTTATAAAATAGAATAGTTTATAGATCATATTGAATTAGTGTTAAACCATGCAATCTTTTGTTCATAAATGACTTGGGAACAATTTAAAATAGATAAGGTAGAAGATCATCCTTGAGACATTGATTATTGATTCCTTTTATATCCTTGAGACAAATGGTTCTTTGAATCCAACATTATAATAAAATAAAAGAATTTAATACCAAAATACATGATGAAACCCCCCAAGTTGAAACTTTATCCTAGATCATGATTAGAAGATCCCTATATAGGACCCCCCCCCAAATAAGTATTATAATTTGGTACTTTACTGTTAGTGTATGTACACTATCTAATTATGTTTCTAGAGTTCTACAATATCCAAATAGAAAAAAAAATGTTGAGAATATAACCAAACTACAGAATAGGAACTGATAAAATATGTCACTATATAGTGCTCAGAAGAGAATTCACTTTCAAAAATATAAAGCTAAAAATTGAACTTGCATGTAAAAATTATGAGCAAAAGGAGTTCTAAAATTAGGATCAGACAATATCATTCTTGACAAAACTTCACTCATGAAAAACAAAGAAATCAATATAAAAAACCAATTACAACATCATAAAATTGATGTAATACTATCTTATTTTAAAACATTAAGGTTTAGGCTTGAGAAGTGACTCCTCAAACATAAGGTGCAAAAGTGAAAACTCCATTAAAGTCAAGGTCTAAGCTCACCAAACCAAAGTTCATGATGCTAGAATTACCTGGGTGGTGCTCAATCAATATACCTAATGACACAATCAATATGCCTAAGATCGATATTCATAGTCAACAACAATCATTACTTAGACAACATGTGTATAGATCAAACTTGATAGGTCCATACAAATTGTTAATATGGTAGGGTCCACATAGGTTATTGATTCCACATAATTCACATATACTGAATATACTAAAGACATGATATATCCATGTGAAGGTTCATGGTCAAACTCCATGGTGGCATGCATAGCCAATTGAGTTTTCTCAAGACATAAGACTCCCGCTCTCCTAAAAAGGTTCTCAAACTCTTCGAGGGAGTTTCCTACAAATTGATTTCTTTCCGCAACCAGGAAACAGCCGTTGGATTGATCAAAAAGGCCCTTCGTTAATATCGCCAGATTTCAGCCTGTCAAAGTCATCGTTACGTACACGATAGGAAGGAAAAAGAGCAATAAACAGATGGGTAGTTGAATTGTTATACGAGACATTATGACACAGTAGAGGAATCTTCAAGTTTGTCGAAACCTGTTCATAATACTTGTCAACAGGTTTATAGAAAATATTTGTTCTCCGAAAGATCGCAACTGACGTAACATACAATTTCTTCTAATTGTAAGATTCGTAGAAATGGAGAGGATAGAACCGCTCCACCAGTCATGGTTGCGATTATTTCGAGGGATCCAAAGAACTTCGATGGAAATTTTCATTCATAAAAGTTAATATTTACTCTTTATTTAAGATACAATTTCGTTGAATATTTGTTTAAAAATTTGTCGATTTCTGAATATGAGAAGATTCTTGGAGATGGAGAAGATAGTACCATTCTACAAGTTTCCGCAGCGATTACTTCAAAGAGGCATCTAAAGAACATTCATGGAAAATTTCGTTCATAATGTTTAGATTTAGTCTCTTTAATATACAATTTTGTTTAATACTTGTTTAGAAATTTCTAGATTTTTGAATATGAGAAGATTCCTAGAGATGGAGAGGATAGAACCATTCCAGTAGTCATGGGTATGATTACTTCAAAGAGGGATCCAAAGAACTTTCATGGAAAATCTCATTCATAAATGTTTATATTTAGTCTCTTAATTATGTTGAAAGGTGTTTTATAGTCATAATGTGTGAAAAATACGTCTCCCTTATTGGTTTTGTGAAACCCAGCAATAAATTCACTATTGTTTAATCTCAGAAATTTGAATAACAGAAATCAAATGACTAAAACAAAGAACTAAAGCATGCACAACACCACACTAAAATACTGAACACAACAAAAATTTAGAGAAAACCAATCACACTTTGACACAATGATTTACCTTAGAAAACCCCTAACTCTGGGGAAAAACTAGCATTCAAAGAGAGAGATTTTATTACTATAGAAAGGAAGAAATTTACAATAATTGCTAGAACTTGGCATCCACAGCAATACTGCAAACTTGGATAATGTTCAAATCCTCCTTCTGTTCACTGCAATCTCCCTTTTTTCCTGTGTCATTTCACTGCAAAAACTTTCAAACTGTTTGCCTACAATACACACATCAATCCCTTTTTATAATCTCTTATTCACCAACAGTGAAGCAAAGTAGAGATTAATCTTAGAAAAAAGAAAAAGCTATTTCTAAAAAGGAATTGCCAAATTGGCAAGTGCGTAAAAGACAACAAGGAGAAAAGTAGGAAATTTTATCTAATCTCTCCAGCCTGGGTGACATGGTTCCAGGCTGAAAGATTTATCTTTCGAGCTACATTTTCAACACTCCCTCTTAGTGAGGAAGGTGTTCTCTACTACACCTAACTTGTCCCTGAAGAAGACAAACTTGCTTTTCATCAAGGCCTTCGTTAAGATGTTTGCAACCTGCTCATCTGTAGATATATATTGTAGTCGAACTAATCTGCACTGTACATAATCCCTAATAAAGTAATATCTGATGTCAATATGCTTTGACCTATCATAAAACACAGGATTCTCAAAGATTTTTATGCAACTCTGATTATCATAGTGAATGATGGTCGATTCTAGCTCTTGACCAAACAATGCCACTAACAACTTCTGAATCCATATGGCCTCACATGTTGCCATGCTCGCTGCCATGTACTCTATTTCCGTAGAGCTTAATGCAACAGAGTTCTGTTTCCTACTGTACCAAGAGACAACCCCTGATCCCATGTTGAAACAACACCTCGAAGTGATTTTCCTTTCTACTGCATTACCAACCCAGTCTACATCAGTGTAGCCAATCAACTTGACACCATCACCCCGAGTATATCTCAACCCATACTCAATTGTACCACGTAGATACCTCAACACATGCTTTGTTGTTGTCCAATGTACTTTCTTTGGTTCTACCATGAACTGACTAAGAGAGTTGAATGCAAAGCAAATGTCTGGTCTTGTATTGACCAGATACATCAATAACCCAATAAGCTATCTATACAAGGTGGGGTCTATTGCCTCCTGCTTCGATGCATTGATCTTTTGTCAATTTGTAACCATTGGTGTAGACATGGGTCTACAGTCCAGCATTTTGAATTGCTTCAAGATTTCCATAGCATATTTCCCTTGACCAAGGAAAATATCTCCTTCTGTCTGTCACACCTCTAGTTCTAGAAAATAGTGCATCAACCCCAAATCCTTCATCTCGAACTCTGTTGCTATGTCCCTCTTGCAATCTTCTATGAGCCTCAGTGAACTAGTCATAAATAAATCATCCACATTCAAAACTAAGATGAGTGGTTCACCCCCCACCATGAGATAGTAAAGGTTGGAGTCTGCCTCACTCTTCACGAATCCCATGCTCTGCAAGTAGCTATCTATGCGCTCATACCACACTCTGGGTGCTTGCTTAAGTTTGTATAGTGCTTTCTTTAACCTACAAACATGAGAGTCACTCCCATGCGCCACAAAACCTTTCGGTTGTTCGATGTACACCTCTTCCTCTATGATTCCATTCAGGAAAGCCATCTTGACATCCATTTGATGGATCTACCATCCCATTTATGCTGCTAATGAGATCACAACTCGTATGGAGGTATATCTGGCCACTGGAGTGAATGTCTCGTCATAGTCGATTCCCTCCTTCTGAGAGAACCCCTTGGCCACAAACCTGGCTTTGTATTTCTCTAAGCTACCATCTGCAACATGCTTGATCTTATAGATCCAGCGAGAACCAACCACTGCTTTATCTATAGGCCTTGGCACTACCTCCCAGACATCGTTCTTCATGATGGAGTTGTATTCCTCCACCATAGCATCCTGCCAAACTTGCTGCTGTGCAACATCCTGATAACTGGAAGGCTCACTATCAATGAGATCGCTTATTAATGCCACATAATCTGAATATTTAGTTGGTGGTATCCTCTCCCTGCCACTCATTCTAGGAGCTCCCATAAACTCCTAAGCATCTCATGCAATCTGAGTTTCCACTCGACTAGTCCTTCTCCCGCGAGTAGGAGATACACCAATAGATGGAGTTTGCTGTTCCTTATTCTATTGCTCCTGATCTTGTGGACTCAACTCACCCAAGGTACTTGTATCTGCATTTTTTCCTATTATAGTGCCCTGTACCTGAGACTCTTGATCCACTTTTGGAGCTTTAATCTACTGACTCTACTCAACTGCTGGAAAATCCTGAGATTTTCTAAAGGCTTTCTCCTCCAGAAACTTCACATCACGTCTCACTATGATCCTCCTCATCCTTGGAATAAAGATCCTATATGCCTTGGAGGTTTCACTGTATCCAACAAAGAAACCTTTCTTTGCAGTTGAATATAACTTGGTTCTTTTCTCTAATAGTACATGACAATATGCTATACTGCCAAAGATCTTAAAATGCCCGACCTCAGGCTTCTTCCTTGTAAAGGCTTCTTCTTGTGTCATTTTTTCCAAAATATTATGAGGTACTCTATTCTAAATATAAACTGTTGTGCTGCAAGCCTTTTCCCAAAGATACTTAGGCATATCCTGATCAAACAACATGGCCCTAGCTGCTTCAACAATTGCCTTGTTCTTACGCTCAACAACCCCATTTTTTTGTGGGTTGTAGGGAACAATCCACTCTCTCTTGATTCCTTCTTTGGTACAGAACTCCTGGAAGGCTTTGCTTTTATCCTCACCCTCATTGTTTGTCTGAAGAACCTTGATCTTCCTGCCTGTCATATTCTCCACAAGAGCTTTGAATTCTTGGAAGTGACTGAAGACCTCATCTTTGGCCTTCAAGAAATATATCTAGGTCTTCCTGGAGAAATCATCAATGAAGGTTACGTAATACTCATAACCCCTCAAAGACTGAGTAGACATGGGACCACAAATATCAAAATGTATCAAGTCAAGAACACCTATACTTCTACTGTCACTTCTAGGGAAGGTTTCCTTTGAAAATTTCCCAAGTGCACACCCTTTACATGCGTCACTGTGCTCTGCACTCAACTCTAGAATTCCTATCACGATTTCTCTGAGCAATTTCAATGCCCCATGGTGTATATGTCCCATCCGTCTATGCCATAACTCTCCTATTTCCCTACTACTATTACTGCTCACTAGTGCCTTTGGAGTTTCAAACTGCAATATGTATAAATTGTCACTTCGAACTCCAATCTGCTTTGCCTTCTTCCAGTCCTTGTGTTTTAAATACACCTTCTGTCCTTGAAAGAGTACGTTGTACCCTTTATCTTCAAGGGCAGATACTGAAATCATATTCATGCACATCCCTAGCACATGCAATACATCTATGATCTTAATATCACTGCTTGAATCCCTTTGGAATGAAACAGTCCCTCTCCCAACTGGAGTGCATGTGGACTTGTTTCCCATTTTTATTTGGAAGCCTATTTCTTTTGTTTTGTAGTTGGAGAATTTTTCTCTAACTCCTGTCATATGGCATGATGCACCACTGTCAATATACTAGATCCATGTAATGCTCGAGCTAGATAAGCAGTTTAGAAGAGTAAACTCATTATCTAGTCTAGAGGATAGCTCATCAACATGCGCTGAAGTTGTTGTCTGCTTCTTCTTCTTGTCTCCTTTCTTCTGATTCGGACATTGACTGACATAATGTCCTAGCTGATCACAACCATAACATTTAATTTTACTCAGGTATTTCTTTTTCTTCTTGTCTCCTTTTGAGGTAGACTCACTGCTTGAGCCTTTCTTAGCTTTGCCTTTGTTGGCAAGAGCAACATTCTCTTCCACCTCACCCTTACGACCACTACTACTGCCTCCATTAACATAACTCATTCACAATTCTTCCTGAGTGAAATTAGTCCACAAATGATCCCAATCAAGAATATCTTGCCGTCCAGATACAACTTTGACAAAGATGTCCCAATCCTTTGTGAATCTTGCCAATGCAATCCTAACAACCTCATCATCTGGTATTGCTACCCCAGCAGTTACTAGCTCATCTTTTACTGTTCTGATCCTCGTAAGGTAGTCCAGAATTTTCTCCCCTTTCTTCATTCTAGTGTTTCTCAGCTTATCTCTGAGAATCAACTGCCTATTCAAATTTGAACTCTGGTATGGATTGAGTATGGCATCATACATCTTTTTGTAGGTGTCTAAATCCACAATATGAGGAATAAGGTGATCCTTGACCCCATCCATAACGATGCATCTAGCTTTGGAATCTTCTTTCCGGTAGGTCACCAGTAGCGTAGCATCTATTGGAACAGAAATGGTAGTGGTTGCATATTCCTTCAAACCATTCTCCTCTAGTAATAGAAGAATTATTACTTTCCACATGCCAAAGTTTGAAACCCCCTCAAGTCTGTCTAAATCTCTTAATCCGGCTACTGCCATTGCTGAAACCCTTGAACTTAAACCTTCTTGAACACAAAAAGAAAAATTGAAACTTGCACTTGTGTGATTAAGCCCTAGTTTTCTCTTTCAGAGTATGTGCTCTGATACCATGTGAAAAATACATCTCCCTTATTGGTGTTGTGAAACCTAGCAATAAATTCACTATTGTTTAATCTCAAAAATTTGAATAACATAAATCAAATGACTAAAACAAAGAAATAAAGCATGCACAACACCATTCACTAAAATATTGAACGCAACAGAAATTTAGAGAAAACCAATCAGATTTTGACACAATGATTTACCCTGGAAAACCCCTAACTTTGGGGAAAAACCAACATTAAAAGAGAGATTTTATTAGTACAGAAAGGAAGAAATTTACAACTGACAGAACTTGGCATCCATAGCAATACTGCAAACTTGGATAATGTTCAAATCCTCCTTCTATTCAATGCAATCTCCCTTTCTTCATGTGTCATTTCCTGCAAAAACCTTCAAACTGCCTGCCTACAATACACACATCAATCCCTTTTTATAATCTATTATTCACCAACAGTGAAGCAAAATAGAGATTAATCTTAGAAAAAAGACAAAGTTGTTTCTAAAAAGGAATTGCCAAACTGGCAAGTGCATAAAAGACAACAAGGAGAAAAGCAGGAAATTTTATCTAGCCTGGGTGACATGGTTCTAGGCTGGAAGATTTATCTTCTGAGCTACATTTTCAACATAATGGAGTATGGAGTATTGAGTTATGATTGTGTACAAAAAAAATTAAACATATTTATATTTGATAGTCATATCTCAACTTCAAATCTATCTAGGATATGATATAAACCTCTTTTTTGAAGTTGATGAGAAGGTTAGATTTTTTCCTTCTTTTGAGATGGTTAGTATGATATTAACCTTATGGAGATCATGAGAGTATCAAATTTATCCTTCATTAATTATCATTTGTTCTAACATTTGAAGAGAAATGATGAATCAATAATCATCTTTACAACAAAAAGGCATTTGACAAGTAAGGTCAACTATCAAATTCATCCTCTACTTACAACCATCAACAAGATAGGGTCCATGGGTTTAGGGTTGTTTTTTTCAAATACACAGAAGATTCAAACCAACATGTGATTAAAAATAGCTAATGCTTTTCCTAACTATTTTAAGCCTATTCATACCAAGGAAATTCAAGTTAGTTTAAAACAATATGTAACAACCAATCATTTGGTGATATTTTTGAAGGGATGATTAGAAAATATTGAGTCAATGTTGTTGAGAAAGATGGGTACCATTAGTTAAGAACCACTTGTTATTAAAAGGGAACATATTGTATAGGTCCTAATAGGAATTCTCATTCTTTTGATAGCTATTATGTATAATCTATGCATCATTATATCATATTAGCCCTTTCTCACATGTTTCTACAAGATATTTCTATGCAATCAATGTCTATTACTAAATTTAAGATAGTTGTTACCTTTTGATATAATTTAGCCCTATTTTGGTAGCCATAAACATACATTATATGTATTCTTGTAATAAGGATTCCAGCAAGGATCAAAATTATGTTCCCAAGTTTTATCACAAGATCAATGCGTTTAAAACATGTTATTTATTCATACAACTACTTGAAAAATGACAAGGTTTGTCTCTACCTTAGGTGTGATTCATATTATGAGATATTTAATAATTTAAATTTTCTCTAGTTCTAATCTTAAGAGTTTTGTGAAATGCTTCTAAGAGATTTAATTGCTAAATTGATTAAGGTTCAAAACCTTGCTAAGGGTTTCCTTTTTAGATTTCATTATCCTAACAATTATAAGTCGATTATGATTTATATCATCCTTGGTTTCTTAAGGCCTTGTAATGGGGCTTTTGATCCTAAGCCAAGAGTATAGTTTCAACTACCAACTCTAGATAAAATTCCTAAGGATTAGGAGAATATTCTTGTAGCGTCACAAATTGTCACACTAGGTATAGCTCCCACTTATGTGCCTGAACCTAATTGTGCATTTAGTTTTCCCATTTTATAATAATCTTAAAAAAATTAGAAGTTGAATTAGGATTAATGAATTAATATTTATTTGGTCAATGCTTAGAGCCCCAAAGTAGGTCTAGAATAGGGTGCTAGTGCCCTTCTCCAGCATATTTTGGCCCCAATTCAAATATGTGTTGGGAATAGAATGCCATTTAATTGCAATCCTAAACATTATTTATTTCATGTATCTCCTAAGTCCTTGGAAAGTGTTCTCAAACACTAGGATTAGAGAGATTATTTTTGGATGAAATAATCATGTTAATTGACATTTGTAATTAATTCTAAATGTTAGGAGCATGTGAGGGCGTCCAAGATGAGTTCTTAAATAATAGGGGCACATGGGGCGCCCACATGGTAGGTGACACTCACCTTGAGTTCAATTAACTATTTAGAGTAAGAGATAACACTTTTGAATGCATGTAAAGATCCTAGGAGTTAGGGTTTGATGTTTACATGCATGAAGTTCAGTTCATAATTAGTTTAGTTCAATTCAGAATTATGTTAGTTTAGTTTAGTTTAGTTTAGTTCAGTTATGGTTAAGTTATCTTTAGTTGCATGTAGTTAGTTTCAGTTGAATGCTAGTTGACTTTAGCTAACTTGGAATGCATGACTAATGACTTGAGTTGCATGACAAATAACGGGTGACTTCCTTCAGTTAACAGGGGATGACCATTCTTGCATGAATGGTGAAGAGAGATGTTTCAGTTAATAGAAAATGACTTGGACCCACTTTGGGCACTCAAGTTGGCTTCTTGGAATTAACTCCTTTGCATGTTAAGATATTTCAGAAGGCTGAGTTAAGTTGACCCACTCTTGGGCACCTACTTTGAGGATAAATCCTTGGAGATATTTACGGAATAAGGGTTGAGTTACTACTTTAGTTTGGGACACCCAAATGGATGAAGATGATGATTTGGCATTGTTCTTCATGGTTAAACTCTACTTGCAAGAGATAGGTGTACCTTTTAGGAGATAGGGATTGAGTTTTGTAATTGTAACTCTTTTGGAGTTTACAAAGTTGTTTATTGCCTATATATCTCAAGCAAGTTGAAGAGAGTTTGTATTAGTTATATTGTAGGTTGTGAAGAAGATTTGTTGAAGAAAGAAGAAGCATCTCAAGCAGGGATTGGAATTATTGTAATCTACTTCAAAGATTAAATAATACATTGATTCTTGGTGGAGTTTTTCCTCGAAAAGGTTTCTCCATGGTAGATGTTGTGTATCTTCTAATATCCTGTCTAATTCTTCTACAACTTCTATCTTCATTCTACAAATGATAAAATGAATTAAATAGATAATCACTCACAATGGATTTGTAACAAAGAATACATATTTAGATTAGCAATTATAATAGTTTTACAAAGTATTAAGCTACATAAACACCTCAATTTTCAACATTTGGTATCAGAGCTAAGGTTGGGTAGAGTATTGGGATGCCTTTCTCTTAAAAGATTGGAGGGTTTTTGGCTGTATTGGGAGATTTTACTATTTTTGTTATTGCTGATTTTGAAACATAAGTTTGTTATCATGTGTCATTGAGAACTTGGATTCACAAGTTTGTTGTGAGCTTATGACAAAAATGTGGTTTTGATTATGTGCATCATGATGCCATGGGATTGCTCAGTATCATGGTTTAGTGGGAGCATTTGGAAATGATGTGGATTCTTGGTTGTAGGATGGTTTTGTTATTATTTCATGGCATACTCTTGATTAGCAGTTTAGAGTTGTGGCATAGTACATGTTATGATAATTTTGATCATTAGGAGATGTTTGAAATTCCATATGCTTTTGACAGTGATGGTTTGATGTTTATCTTATTGCCATGTATAGCTCAGTATCATAGTTCAGTGGGAGCTTTGGTAGGATATAGTGATTTTCATGAAAATGATGGTAGTCATGATGCCATGTGTGACTCGGTACCACGGTTCAGTGGGAGTTGTTGGTAGTGATGTGGATGCATCATTGGTAAGGTTATCTTCAGGTGATTGGGGATATTTTTTCTTGGTTTAGAGTGGTTGCTATTATGTCATGGTTTACTCTTGTTGCATTTAGAGTTTGGCATGGTTCTCTTGAGACTAGGATGTTTAAGTATGTTATGGTGCACGTGATCTCCTAGGAGGAGATGGTTAGATCATGGATGTCATGTTTATGTTCAAGATTGGAGCTTTGACATTGATCTTGTATAGTTTTCTTAAGTATTGGGTGCATTAATCATTTGCTTGATTACTTCATGATAGTGCTATGTTGCATTTGGAGTTTGGCATGGATTGGTTGGTTACAAGTCCTCATGGATACTTGGAGAAATAGGCAAGGCTTGATTTCTCTTATGGTAAGAGATAAATGTTGGAATAGTTACTAGCAAGAAAAAAAAAATTCAACAGAAAAGACCGAGGAGCCTACATCTTGGTTGAAGGTGAGTTCAACACACTCGGTGGTTGCACATGCCTCCAAAGAGGCAGTTTGGATATATAGACTTGGGAAAGGTATTGGTTTTAATTTCAAGTAAGTTAAACTTGAATGTGATAGTCAGAGTGCTATGTGTTTAGCCAAAAATTCTATGTATCATGCTCGTACTAACCATGTTGATGTTAAGTATCACTTTGTGTGAGAAATGGTTGAGAGTGGGAAGGTATTAATTGAGAAATTCAACACTTTAATTAATGTTAAAGATTATCTTATGAAACTAGTTCCTTTAGATAAGTTCTCTTGGTTTTAATCATTTGCTTAAAGCTTCATGATTATGTAGGTTGCATTTGAAGTTGGCATGTATTGATTAGTTGGTGTAGGAAGGACATTGGCCTTAAGTTCTGTACTTGATTTATAATTATTCCTTGTTTAGAATAATTGCAATGTATAATGTCAAGTGGGAGAATGTTGGGAATAGGATGCCATTTAATTGCATTCCTAAACATTATTTGTTTCATGGATCTCCTAAGTCCTTGGAAAGTGTTGTCAAACACTAGGATTAGAGAGAGATTATTTTTGGATGAAATAATCATGCTAATTGACATTTGTAATTAATTCTAAATGTTAGGAGCATGCGAGGGAATCCAAGATGAATTCCTAAATAATAGGGGCACATGGGGTGCCCACATGGTAGGTGACACTCACCTTGAGTTCAGTTAACTATTTGGAGTAAGAGATAACACTTTTGAATGCATGTAAAGATCCTGGGAGTTAGGGTTTGATGTTTACATGCATAAAGTTCAATTCAGTTTAGAATCAGTTTAGTTTAGTTTAGTTCAGTTCAGTTATGGTTCAGTTATCTTCAGTTGCATGTAGTTAGTTTCAGTTGAATTCTAGTTGACTTTAGTTAACTTGGAATGCATGACTAATGACTTGAGTTGCATGACAAATAATAGGTGATTTCCTTCAGTTAACAGGGGATGACCATTCTTGCATGAATGGTGAGAGAGATGTTTCAGTTAAAAGAAAATGATTTGGACCCACTTTAGGCACCCAAGTTGGCTTCTTGGAATTAACTCCTTTGCATGTTAAGATATTTCAGAAGGTTGAGTTAAGTGGTCCCACTCTTGGGTGCCTACTTTGAGGGTAAAGCCTTGAAGATATTTACAAAATAAAGGTTGAGTTACTAACTTAGTTTGGGATGCCCAAATGGATGAAGATGATCATTTGGCATTGTTCTTCACGGTTAAACTCTACTTGCAAGAGATAGGCGCACCTTTTAGGAGATAGGGATTGAGCTTTGTAATTGTAACTCTTTTGGAGTTTACAAAGTTGTTTATTGCCTATATATCTTAAGCAAGTTGAAGATAGTTTGTATCAGTTATATTGTAGGTTGTGAAGAAGATCTGTTGAAGGAAGAAGAAGCATCTCAAGCAAGGATTGGAATTATTGTAATCTACTTCAAAGATTAAATAATACATTGATTCTTGGTGAGTTTTTTCTCGAAAGCGTTTTTCCACAGTATATGTTGTGTATCTTCTAATATATTATCTAATTCTTCTACAAATTTTGTCTTCATTCTACAAATGATAAAATGAATGAAACAGATAATCACCCACAAAGAATCTGTAACAAAGAATAATATATTTAGATCAACAAGTATAATAGTTTTACAAAGTATTAAGCTACATAAACGTGCCTCAATTTTCAACAATATGTTGGTGTCAACATTTTAACATTTAAAAATTCAAATCCATTTGTTGGTTTTCAGTAATTAATTTTTGATAAATTAAAGAATTGCATATAAATACAAGTCTTTTTCATCATTTGAAATCCTATAAAAAATCTTAAGGCAATTGAGAGTATGATTGAGCATCCTAGAAGCAATCAAAAATAGAATTTACAAAACCATAGTAGCATTACTTAAATATTCAAGAATCATGTTAACAATGCATCACATTTTCATGTGGGTTTGTTTATGTTTAATGTACATTTGTTTTGTGAGTACTAACACTTGCAACTTAATTCAAATCAAACATCCAATTCTCCTTGAAGGTGATGAGTACAATGACTTTAGTCCATCAAGGAATGCAAATATGAGTGGTAATTTATAGTACTTGTCAATTTATCATTTTTTAATTCATTTAGCCTCTTCCTAATTGAGGGTAAGCTCTGTTTTACATTATCATAGTCGTTGTGGAGGT
Source organism: Sequoia sempervirens (assembly GCA_007258455.2). Taxonomy (NCBI): domain Eukaryota; kingdom Viridiplantae; phylum Streptophyta; class Pinopsida; order Cupressales; family Cupressaceae; genus Sequoia; species Sequoia sempervirens. The sequence continues at coordinate 102,718,997 of VDFB02252616.1, read as the reverse complement.
AGAAATACCAAAATAGGGTTTAACTTAGGCAAGCCCCTATATAGCATAACCCTTTCTCCTCTTTCTTTTGTGCAGGTTACAAATCTTAAGTGAATTAGGAGAGGATTAGAGATCTAATTGTTCATTCAAGCATTCATGTCCTACAAGTCAATAAATTAGGGAAAGTGGATTTTATCAGTGACAAACGAAGTTTCAAAATTGATCCTAAAGGAGGAGAGTCTACAGATAGAGACCAATAAGAGACTGATATATGATTCTGAGTATCTACACTTCCAAGTCTAGGGTGCTAGTGCCCTTGTCCAACCATTTCAAGCTTAGATTTATATGCTAGGTTCCTCTATGTTTGCACTCTTTTATTTTTAATTTTGTTTGTGTCTCTTTGTCTTATGTTTTCTAGAAATCATAATAGTTTACTACATTTTCATAGTTAACCTAAGTGCTTCTTTGCATTATCAAATTAAAACAATTAACAATCAATTAATCACTATCATCATCACACACATTCCAAAAGAACTCAAACTCCACCACTTTGGCTCTTTCATTGAGGTTAGTAGACAAGTGGGTGTTTGAGATCAATTTTAGTCCTTTCTCTTGTGATGTTGGAAGAAGTGTGACTTAGACCCTAGATCCATTTTTCCCACATCACAACTCTTAGTCTCACCTTAGCTTTCCTTAGACTTGAATTATTTTATAAATTCATTATTCAAACTTCTTAGGTATTTTATTTTCTAGGAGAAAGATAATATTATTTTAATCACTCTCATAATATAGTGTATGTAAATGTTAATATCTCTAACTATTTGAAGAAGAGAACTAATAATTAAATTGGAGATAAGAAAATATCCCAAAGGTTGTTATGTATCAAATATCAAAAGTGTGTTTCATATTCCATTTATATGAACATGGGATTAAGATCTCTCTCTTATAATTTTTTTATGAACCCAAACTAGATGTCAAAACTCTATTTAATATTAGGAAAGAAGAATAGTAGACTATTGTGATGATCTAAAATGAAACTTATGTAAAAAAATCCTTGAAAATCCAAGTGGAAACCTTACATTCTTAGTTACTTACGTTCCTAAGCTAATTTCGTGACCAATCATAAATGTTGGTCCAATCATTACAAAAACAACTTTGATAAATTATACACCACATGTTGCAAGTAATATTTTACTTAACAATGCAACCTTTCCCCCTTCTTCCACTTTTGAGAAGTCTTCTTTTGGATATATCTTCTAAAATTTATATTGAAAATTTATGAAGGTGAGGCTTTGATTCTCATTGATCTTTTAGGAAAGGTTCAAGGAGGCCAATCTTGAGAGGAGTAATCAAAGTGGCCTCAATATTTACAACTTTATTATTTTATCAACAAATATTGATATATAAATTATTATGAAAACAATTTTTAGGATTTAGAATTCCTTCAAGATGAAATACAAATGTATTATACTTTTAAATAAATGAGAAATCAACCAAGATCTAACTGCATAGTGATAGCCACAACACTATTCAAGACCAGCTGATATGATAAACTATATTATTCCCATTAATCAAGATAGAAAATACATCAAGTAAGATATATAAAGTTTTGGTTCCTAGAATTGATGTGTTAGCATTGTTTGTGTGAAAGGGGTATATTACTAGTTTCACTTTAGGAACTATTCACACCTTGTTCTTAAGCTTACTTACATCATTTACTTTTTGTGTCTCATATCATATGATTAAGGCATTTGTCATGATCTTATTTGTCCTAGGGTTTCATTTAGAGTTTGATTTTTCCTTTATAGCAAGGTAACTTCATTATTTTTGATTCATTTCATAATTTACGTGTATTAGTTTTTGGAAATATAAAAATTATTTTTATTACATCTCTCATGTGGAAGGTACTTGGTCTTACTATTTAGATTCTTGCTCCTAAACTTCTTTCATTTCTCCTACATAGTATTAGAGATTAAAACAAGTAAACCTCTTCTTGGATTTTGAGAAATTTGGATAGGAATTTTTCACAAGGTGTCTCTTGTAGAAAATCAAACCTCACAATTGCTTGGTGATTAAAAAAATGAGCTATTTTTTGGGGATTTATAGGGTTGCAACTATACTAGATTGTACAATTGTACAAATCTTCATGATGGTACAAATTCTAATGAAATAGTAACAATATCTATGTATTTTCTAAAATAACGGAATTTTTAAATTTGCATGTGGCCACCACCATTAGTACTTGGTACATGTTTTTTAAAACAAAAAAAATAGATAATAGAAAGAAAAAAATATTAAAAAAGGTAGTCCTATGGGATTACAAAGGTTGCTACCTCCTATTGTGGTGCTAGCAAGCCCAAAAAATTATATTTAAAAAGAAAACATAAAATAAATCTTGCCCCTATATTTTTTAAAAAATGTTATTTATTTTACAAAAAATAGTACCATGCACCAATCAACAAATTTTGGAGGTTTTTTCTAGTAGTACTATGACTTTTAGCATATTATTTAGTGGCTTCCTCTAAAGTTAGTAGGGAAATTTAACATAGGTACTTTTTTCCCTATTTATATAGGTACATTTGGAGGACATCCATATTTGGTGGTAGTTTTGCTAAATTTTTGCCCCCCTTTACTATTGGAAGTTTGGTTTTTGAAGCTCATCTTCAATGATTTCACTCTTGCACATAAAAGCTCTTTTTTCAAATGATTTTTTAAAACAAAGTAGAATTTTGTGCTCTTTGTGATAATGTAGGTTGTTTTTAGTTTGGATTCCTAGTTTTACCATAATTTTAATTTTCTTAATGATCTAGCTATACAATTCTTATTTTAGTAAATTTGGAGGGTCATAAATTTTGCATATAGACTTTTTTTGGGTGCAATTCTTTCAAACTTTTTATTTTTCCACATACTTTGAATCAATTCCTTCTATTCCATCTCATCTTTTAGAAAAAAAATATTTTTAATAGGTGGTCAATTTTTAACATTATAATAATATATGAATGCACTTCTTGATTTGTAAAAAGATTGAGATAAAGTGCCATATATATATTGTACATGTATTTTGGGCCTATCATGCACATCATGTTTTACCATTATTGTACTCGCACTACTTTATAAAGTGATATGAGAATTTTATTGTTTACAATCACAACCTTGTCTACCCTCATGTGAGTGTTTCTTGTCCTTGCACACCCTCTTCAACTATATGTAATATCTTATGTATTTTATGATGTTGCCTCTTCTTCTTCTTCTTCTTGCACTACATTGTGATATAATTTCAATATATTTGTCATACCTCAAGCCCTTGTTAGAATTATGGGCTCGAGTCTCATATTGATGGTTCTAATGCTTCATTGGTTTTTATTTAGAGTGATCTATGCATCTAGTTTTGTTCCTATATGCTAGGTGGATGTAGTGACTAAGATGGAACACATACTATATAGAAGCATGTGCATTCATTTTTATAAAAGTGACCTTCCATCCTTAGTTAATCAACATTCTTGAGACTATTGGAACCTATATTTTTATCTTGTTAGATCATCTATTCATTATTTGAGTAGTGTTGTTAGGGTTACTCATGTAGATTGATGTGTCATTTGTATCTCTAAATATATCAAATTGTTGCCTTGGTTAAGAATCTAATCATTGTTCAAGTAGTTTCATTGGGGTCACTCATGCAAATTTTTATCTTTTTTACCCTAATATTCATCTTGATTTAGAGGAGGTTATTTAGTTTCAACACTACAATAATATTTTATTAGCAATTATTTGTAGCTTCTTCATGCTTTAGTGTTCTTTATGTTCCTACTCTTTTTGGGGTAGTATTTTGAGACCTCTTAGTCCTTCACATAATTTACTTCCAATGGAAAAGACATTTTTTTGTATATGTGATAGAAGTAGTCCTTGGGGGGGTCATCTTGAGTCCTTTCCTTCACTTTTTCATATTTTTGTCTCTTTTGAATGAAATGTTTTCCTTGATGTTTTATCCTTTCTTCATTTATGAGATTTTTATGTGTACATGTGTAACTAACATGACCTTCTAGAGAGGACCAATCCTTTGCATAGTTTATTATTCTCATTAAGTTGCACTTAAGGGATAGTGTGTTAAACAAACACATGACAACTGAGAGGGGGGGTGAATAAGTTGTCCCAAAAAATTCAAATTTAAAAACTCAACACTTATTAATTCCACAACCACACTATTTTGTTATTAAGTTATAGCATGATACACAAATAACAGAAAATAAATCAACACAATGAATACCAAATTTTTACATGGAAAATCCAAAAAGGGAAAAACCACGGTGAGGGTTAACTCACAATATAAATGATTATAAACTAAATACAAAGGCTCACTGCCTTGAAAGGACTCACTATCCAAATACAAAAGCTCATTGTTTACAAAGGAGGCTCACTGGCTACAAAAGGATTAGCATAAACAAAATTGGTATTTATAGCCAAAATGAATTGAGAATAGTGCACCTAACTAGTGCTGATGCAGTTATGATGATGCTCAAAATATTGATTCAACACACTTCATCTTTTTGCTCACTCTGCTATTCTTCTACCTCTGTCTCACTATAAATATCTCTCTCTCCCTATCAACATTTGTCCATCATATTTTTATACCCAATCTTTCCCACAAGCATCAATTAGGTCGGCCTAATTAGATGCCCTTCATATTTACCAAACTTACTTATCGTCGACTCCAAATATTCACAAAATATTTCAAAAGGATAATTCAAATTTCCAACATGCTACATTATTTTGGAAAGGATCTAAAATTTGATCGCACATAGATCCGCATAGCAAGTTTCATCGAAACACAATTATCCCAAGAAGTCGGCCAGGAATAGACTTCAATGCAAAAGATCAAAAAAATTATGTACGAGCATCGGATATGTGAGATCTTGAGATTATGTGCTCCTGTCGATTACAAACAATTTCCCAAAACCACAAGCACCAACTATTAATTGCGGAGAAATGCAAATAAAAATACTAGAAGATGTAAGCAAAATACCGGTTTAGAAACCAGACTAAAATACCGAATTAGGCTTTATCTTAAACTTGCAAGCACAACATGGTGACATCAATGACAACACAAAACTGTAGAGATAGTCAATATTCTTCATTTTTCCAATAGTCTCCCCCTTTGTCATTGATGAAAAGTAAGAATTTCTTCTTCAAAACTCTCCCCATACTCTAACTTACTCCATACACTAACTTTGGCCCCCTTTGACATCAATGGCAAAGGGCGGCCAAAAAAGGATATAAACAGGAATTTAAACATGGTGACATCAAAAATAAAAACTTCCAACCATTCAAACATCAAATCAATTAACTTATTTTATTTCCTCTTCTTCTTCCTCAGAGTAATGACAACAAAGAACTCAAAATTCAAGTAAAGATAACATTCTTCACCTGGGTATATGCAGGATCATCATGGAAAAAACAGGCCCTTAAGTGACAAAAAATTCAGAAAAATCAGAGTTAAGCAACTTGACATAAAAATTTGAATAAACTATCTATATTATTTCAAAAATATGTAAGAATAGAATCTGTAACAAATTGAATGTAGTTTCTAAACTACTAGGTTTTTTTTTTTTTAAATCTATTTGGTGAAAATTTGAAATTTTAATACAATAATACTTAAATTTCAGGAAAAAAAATAAGTAGGTGTTTGTTTGACCACCCTAACCACAATAAAGATTCATGTTCCAATGTGATGCATTTTTTTTGAATTTTTTTCTAAGTAAATAATTAATTATAAATTTTTTCTTACAACTTTTAAAAAATATAAAAATTTGTATGTTTGATCACCTTAACTTGGTTAAAACTTTATGAATTTAATTTTTGTGTTTTAAATCTTATAGTATGCGAAACATGGAATGTGACGCATGTTTCAGATTCAAAAAATGTGATACTGTTTGAAAGCTATAAATGTTTTTCAATCAACCTATCAATCAAGACTTTAATCGTAATTCAAATAAAAAATGAATAATAATTATTTATTAAATTTAAAGTAAAACATAATTGGGAGCATCTTCAAATTTCAAGAATGGAAATACGATGGAGAGGTGTATGAGCTCTGCTAGGGTTTTTTGTTTTTTGCGGTCACCTTTTGTGTCATACTGCGCATCCTGCACAAAAAAACCCTTCTTTATTGTGTGTACGACCACATTTACTGCGGTTTATTATTTTAATATGCTTTCAACCAGCTCTAACCCAGCAGTTCTTGCTAGTGTTAGTGGTTTGACGAAGATAATCAATGGCTCCTCCTCTGAACAAACATCCTCAGAAATTTGCTCTGAAAGTCTTTCATGAGGTAAGTGTTCTGATTCACCAGTTGATGTGGTTTCTCTTTTACCAGATTTTGATTTTGCTTATCAATGGCTCGAGTAGCACACCCTTGTTGGGTATTTTGTTAGGAGAACTACCCTGAAAGTGTGCTTAAAGATTGGGTCAACAAGGCTTGGGTCCCTCATGGGGTCCACCTTGATATGGTCCAAAACTTAACCAAGGGTTTCTTTTTGTTCCGCTTTGCGGAGGTCAATCATGTGTAGACCATCTTAAGCCATGGGCCCTGGTATGTTTGGTCCTCTCTTTTATTTTTTCAAGCATGGAATCATGACTTTGCTGTCTCAGACAACACCAGGTTGCAGGTCCCAGTCTGGATTGAATTTCCTGGTCTTCCTTTGCCTTGTGTGCCTTTCTTGAATAGTATAGCCTCCTCACTGAGGAGGGTTATTTGCATTGAGCCAGATAGGTTCTTTCAGGCCTGCCCCCAAAAGAGGGTTTGTGTGGAAGTTGAACTTTCCAAAGATTTAAAAGACTCCATTGATATCCAAATTGGAGCTTTCCGCCACACCCAGAAGGTCACCTATTTTAATTTTCCCAGCACGTGCTATAGGTGTCAGTCTGCAAACCACAAGATAAAGGACTGCCCTTTAGTAGTGTCTCGTACACCTTCTCCACCACAAGACACTAAAAATCCTCATTCAACGACTGCATCTGCTACCAAACCTGATGCGAAATGGACTACGGTTATGAACCGAAAGAATAAATCCACTAGTTCTGGGTTGGGTCTTGTGACCTCTGAGCCAGTGAAAGATGTTTCAAACCCTTCTGTGAAGGGGAAAGAAGCTCCGGTTGGAGCTGATTATGTTTCATAGTAGCCTAGGCCAAAGGCTACGCCTCGGCCGACTACTATCATGTTAACATAGCTGAATGTGGCTTCACAACCAAATGTGGCTTCGCAATAGAATGTGGCTTCTACTGTAATAGGAGTTCACATGCGTTCTCGCAACCCTTCCCCTCCTAGGGAAGAAGGGGAATATGTTCATGAAAAATGGAGGATGTCCTCCCTATCCATTTAGATTGGACCAATTCCGCCAGAATTTTTATAGAATCATTTCTCTTCTCTCAATGAAGAGGAATCAGGTTTTGACAATATGGAGGAGTTTCACTCATGAAGTTCTTTTCATGGAATGTTCGAGGTCTAACAAAACTCTATAGAAAATATTCTATCAGGGATACCTTGTGTAAGTACTTTGGTGTTGAAGTGCTTTGTCTCCAAGAAGTTAAAATTTCTAGTTTTTTGCTTGCTGTGGCTTGTTGCTCTATTTGGCCAGCAAGTAAATTGTTTTGTACTACCCATGATGTTGGGTGTGGCGGAGCTATCACTCTTTTGGCCCCATGGTGGCACTCTTCTATGGTCGACCATGGGTTTGATCCCACTTATCGACTCATCTGGATCCTTCTCAACATTGATAATCATTCCTTTGGCATTATTAATGTCTATGCTTCTAATGATGTTGTGGAACGCTCTTTGCTTTGGCGTTGGATTATTGATTCTTTACCAGTTGCTACCTGGTTACTTTGTGGGGACTTCAATATGGTAGAAATGACATCTGAAAAAGATGGCACTCTGCCATTCAGATGGACAGCTAGGGAAAGGGAGGCGTGGTTTTACATGCATAATAAATTGGGGCTTTTTGATCCCAATATTGGTCGCCACCATTCTCATTCTCTCTGGAACACTTGGTAAAATTATCGAGCCAGTTCTGACAGAATATTTAAGCGCTTTGATCGTGCCATGATCTCTGCACAATCTTTTTTCTCATTTGACAGCTCCTCTCTCCCAGTTAAGCCGTTAGTGGATGCAACCTTGTTAGATCATTTCTGCATTGAATGGGAGACTCGACAGCCTAGTACATGTAAAACTCAATTTTTTTAAACACATCTTTACTCTACCACAAGCCTACCTTGGCCCACATTCGCAGAGTTTGGAATTTGGAGTGCAGGTTAGCTCATCATATAGGCTAGATCTCTTGGTGGAATGAGGCTGTCATTCGTATGGCTAGATTTTTACGCATTTATGGGTGCCAGCTAGCTATTTTTCGCCGGCGGTTTTATGAGGCTACCACCATTGACCTCCGTGCTACCTCTGAGGCTTTGGCGGCCAACCCCTTTTCTCCTTCCTTACAAGTCAGGGTGGTGGAGCTAAGGCACAAAAAATAAATTGCTGACAGCTATGCTGCTCGAGGAGCGCAAATCAAAGCCTAGTTGCACTGGCTAAAAGTTGGTGATTGTGCCTCCAAAGAGTTTTTCTTGGCTTTACGTGCCAGGCACTCATCCCCGGACATTAAAAAAATTAAAGATGGTACTCAGGTGCTCTCTGAGTTGTTTGAAATTCTCCATGCATTTGTGCATCATTATGAGCAAGTTTTCACTGCATAGGACGTCACGCTTGTGCGACAACAAGCCCTTCAGGATTGCCTTGTTGTGCCAAATAAGCTTTCTTTAGCTCAGATTTTTTTTTTGTGATCAACTTTTATCAGTTGATGATCTCAAAGAGGTTGTGTACTCCATGGCTGATGATAAAGCCTTGAGAATTGATGGATTCCCTTATGAATTCTACAAAGCCATGTGGGACAATATTGGGCATGATCGGCATCAAGTTTACTTAGAAGCATTTCACTCTAATTCCCTGGGTAACTTAATCAATAAAGGTAATATAAAATTCATACTTAAACCAGGTGACCTAGAAGACATCTGTAATTGGAGACCTATAATGTCTCCTACAAGATTATCGCCAAGACTTTGGCTCTTAAAACCCGCCATGTTCTACCTCAGATTGTGCACCCAAAACAAACTGGGTTCATCAAATCCAAATTTATTTTGGATAATATCATCACTTTTTGGGAAGGCATGGAATGGGATAGATTCTCAAACCAGAAAGCCATGTTCATTAAGATTGACTTTTCCAAGGCTTATGATCGCATTGAGTGGCCGTTTATTCTTGCTATGCTGCAAGCCTTGGGTTTTGGGCCCAATTTCATTCAATCTATTCAAATGCTCTTTGCGAATGCCTCAGCTTGTATCACCATCAATGGCTATCAGTCCTCTGCCTTTGGACTCTTTTGTTCCATCAGGAAAGGGTGCTTGCTGGCCCCCTCTTTATATGTGCTTGCAACTGAGGGTTTTGGGTATCTTTTGGCCAATGTGATTTCCCAGCAGCGAGTCAAGGGAATTTCTCTGCCCAACTCTCAGGCTCAGCTTGTTAATGGCCATTTTGCTGATGACTCATTCCTCACCCTTCTGGAAGATGAAGACTCTGTTGCGGCGACTCTTGAGTGTCTTAATACCTTTTGTCTTGCCTCTGGCTTTGCCATCTAGTGGCATAAAACTCTGTGTTACTGACAATCTATCTTGCCATCCTTGCCGTCGTTGCAACAGTATGGTTGGAAGTGGATTGGGCCTGGCGAAGTTTTTCAGTTTTTGGGCATTCCCTTTGCCTTTCAGGCATCTTCGGCTGAGCTCTGGCAAGCCGTGCTCTCCAAAATTGAGCAGAAGCTTACTTATTGGGTTACTAAGCCCCTCTCTTTAGTAGGGAAATTCCAGGTGTGTTCCAAAATCCTGGCGGCCACCCATGTTTATTATTCTTTTTGCTGGGCCCCCTCCAAAGCTTCCTATGACAAGCTTGAGAAGCTGCTTCACGATTTTCTCTGGGCCTCCTCTGAAACTCACAAAGGGTTTCATCATATGGCCTGGGAATTCTGTTGTCTTCCTAGAGATTCGGGAGGCTTTGGGATTCTTTCTACTCAACGACAAGGGACTGCTCTGTGTGTTAAATGGATTATCCATGCCCTTACTGGGGAAGAGGCTTAAAAAATTCTTCTCAGGCATAGTATTCAATCTGGCTTCCCTGTTCATAGACCTGCCTAGAAGGGGATTGGCTTTCAAACCCTTCTAGTCATGAATGAACCAATCTAGATTATTGGGACTTTTGTGGCCAAAAACATTTGGCGGGCCTAGGAAGTTGTCAAACCTTGGCTCCGTTGGGCTAGCTCTGGTTTTTGAGATGGGCTTTCTCTCAACCAACACAATGTTTGGTGGTCAACCACTGGCTAAGTCACTAGGGCTTAAGACACTCATATTTCACAAGAAGGGTATTTAGACCCTGCAATAGATTTTTTCTAGACCCACCATACGTATCATGTCGTGGGATGCTTTTGGGGTCCAATATAGGCTTCATAACTAGGACCATGTTACTTATGATGGTATGGTGAATGCCATTCTTGCTGAAATGCTTTATAAGGTTGGAATTTGTGGGACCAAACCTTGGTGGAAAGACTGGAAGTGGTATCTAGACACCCCTTTTAGGAACTACAAGTCTCGGCTTGGTTATAGGTGGCTCTCACCACATCTTCCTATGATTCAGAGTTTGAACCAGAGGTGGCTTCTTCAATCTCCCACTCATGTTTGGCGTAAAAGATTTGTTGCCACTTGGTCTACAAGTGTTGAGCCGAAGCTTGCCCACTTTTCCTGGTGTATTCTTTTCTAGGGCTTGCCTATGAGCTCTCAGCTGGTCCACCTGAGGGTCCGGGACCCTCGTTGCCCTTTTTGTGGGCAAGCTAAAAATTTTAAGCATCTTTTCTGGTTTTGTCCCCACACTCAGTAGCTTTGGACTTGGATTCATGACTTTTTTTGACCCTTTCGGCCAGAACCTTTCTCCTGGCACATGGTGTTGCTTGGAGATTCTCTCAGAATTCTTGCAAAATTCACCACACATTGACACAATTTCAGGGTGGAAATTCTCTTCAATATTTTAAAAGACAGAAATGCCTACATTTTTTCAAATTCTCAAATGGATATTCATGTATCTTTATATGCTAAAGCTATTATTTTCTCTAATGTGCTTTTATTGGTTCAAGTGCAAGCTAATAAAGTTGTACTTGAGGTTGCTCACCTCCAACTTCTCCTGGACCATTGGGGCAATGCCCCTTGTACTGTTGCTTGGGTACCCACTTCGCCCACCTCTTCCCGCAGTCGGTTACCCTCTAGGCGCTAGCAGCGGAGTGGCTCTATGCATCCCCGTTCTTAGCCCCCGCCTCGGTGGGATTCTCACACTCCTAGGTGAAACTGTTCTCCTCCGTTGCAAGGTACTCAGGGGTGGCCTTCTGGCAGTGCTTCAGGGAGCGACGTCGGTAGTGGTGGGTGGCCCTCTGATGATCCTCCTGCTTCTAGCTCTGGGTGGCCAGGTACTGGTAAAACATTCCCACGTATGGCACTTGCAATCTCGCCCCAACCCGAGGAAGAAGATAAAGAAAAAAAAGATGCGGATGATGGTTGGGGTCCTCCTCCTGACGTCACTCCAGACCCTGCTGATGTATGGGGGAAAAATTTGGATGATAGAGACCCCCCTGACTCCGTTGGCACTACTCTGGCCGCTTAATGGCCTTTTTATCTGTTATTTTTGAACTTCTAGGCTTAGCCCATGTAATCTGTTAATTTTTTGGGCGTTGCCCATGTGACTCTTGGGGTGTGCTTCTCTATGACCCACCTTTTTTTGTGAATATGTATATTTATATTTGAATTAATATAGATACCTGCCTATTCATAAAAAAAAAAGGGTAAAACATAATTTATATTGGTGAAAAGCTAGGAAGTTCTTTTAAAAACTTATGGTCTATAGTAAAATCATTTTGAATGAAAATTTGAGCGAAGACAACCAAACAAAGCTTGAAAAAAATTATTGAGAAAAAGATAGAGAGAAAAAATTATATACACAATAAAACACACTATGAATAAAATCTAGTACCTAGAACCTTTTCACCTGAAGATAGTTACTTTTTTTCATGAAAAAGCTTGTTGGATACTTATCTCATAATCACATACAGAAGAACAATACCCAAAATATTAATACCAGAAATTGGAGATAGATTGGATCTCTGGAAAAAGATTAAAAAACAATACAAAGGAGAAGATCATTTTACCTTTAATATCATCATCATTGCATATAGCAAACACTAAAGTAGTTTTTCCACCACCCCCAATACACTGCACACCAATGACCGACACCTCTTTTGGAACAAAAGCCTCTTCAAGCCCCCAATCGATTTCTCCAACCCCACATAAAACTGAGATTTCACAGGAACACTGTCATGGACAGAGTGATTAAAACACTTGTCCATTTCACAATTCTCAGGGAAATCATCTAAACGCATTTGCTGAAGCAATATGGTGTTACAAGAGGCGTTATCGGTAAGCATGGAAGCTTGTTTGCAGATGGATTCTTTCAGTATAGAACTCATATCTGCAGGCTGCAACTCCTGGTAATAATCTTGCAGTTCTTGCTTAAGCTTTCTAGAATCTAGCAATATATGGGCAGGCGTGAGATCCATGAACCCATGGATCTCCTCCTCTAGGTGGATGATCTGTGAAGCATACCTATATCTAAGAAAGGGGTTAAAAGGGCTAATATTCTCACATTTCTTTAACAGCTCTGCACCCCGGATAAGGGTGTTGAATAACTGAAAAAAATGTGAGTTCGCTGATCCTTGGGTAATTCTAGCTCAGATAAACGAAGTTGTTGAACAATAGCGATTAGGGATTTGAGCTTTTCATCGGCTATCATTCGAGAGATTTGAAATTGAAGCTCATCTTTACCACTAAACACAAATTTGTTAGTTAAGAGCTATATGCAAACTGTAAACCTGTGAAATCTAAAACTTGAAGCTTGATATTAACCACTTCTAATGCTCTCTGCAATGCACAAAAAACAAAATTTTTAGGTTTTTCCAATTGAGATTTCTTAGCTTACCATCGGCTCCTGCTCACTTTATAGGGCTCTCAAAGAGCGGTTTAAGAAAGCAGAGCGAAGTGCATTACCTTCTTCGGGGTTGTTTCTTGGGATCTTTTGTGAATATCCAATAACTCCACCAGTCAAAGTGATCGACGCACACAACAAGGTTAAAGGAGAGAAGGAAAGAGTTAGGAAGCAGAGTTGTGGTACCTGAAAAGAAAGAAGGAAAGAAGGAGGACAGTTGTGGTACCTGAAAAGAAATAAGGAAAGTGTTAGGAAGCAGAGTTGTCATACCTGCTAAGTTAGGGAGCATCATGACAGCTAGGGAATCTTATCGGATGTTGAAAACTAACAAACACTTAAAAAATGAGAAATATTAATTGTTGTTGTCTATTGCGGAAAGATCGCGACCCAATACAATATCGTTTAATATTTATTGTCGTTTGTCTATCGCGGGAATATCGCGACCTGACATATAATATCGTTTAATGATTGCCTTGAAATTTCTAGGTTTTTTAATATTAGGGGAAGATTCGTAGAGACGAGTAGATACAATTCCACCCGTCACGGCTGTGATTGCTTCAAGGATGGACTTGAACAATGAACTTTCGTGCATTAAGGGTTATATATCATTTCAAATTTGTTTTAGATATGATTTTGGTCCTCGTCTTTAATGCATAGACTTTGAATTTAATAAGATTTGATTTTCTTAGTGCACCTTTTTTTTTTTGTAAGACATTAACTTGATCCATAGATCATTAGGGGAGGGGGTCCATAGTGGAGCGGGTTTCAATAGTGGGGATAGAAGTAGTCCTCAGAGGACCTCATAGTGGAGCATCTTAATATCCAATTGCAAAACACTTTTTATCCATAAAGTACACAAATTGACAAATCATGTGATGCCACATCGGCGCACCAATAAAACATGACTTAGTGCACCACTATCGGTCTCACTTTTTTTTGAGTCTTTTTTAATACCTTAACAACAAGCATGCTGATGTGGCATCATATTTGATGATGTGACCCCAAAATTAATTTTTTTAAGCAGACGAGTTGCCAAATAAACTGTTGTACAAAATTGAGACTGATTTGAAAGTCCATGGAGGATTTTGAGAAACACAAAGTTAGGGTGCTCCACTATGGGCCCCTCTCCCCTACTCTCCTTTTTCCATAAGATAAACATATTATTTTAAAAATATAAAATATTTTTTTTAAAGGATCGTAGAAATATATATGGTGATCGATATTTCATTATTGTAGGATTATTCGATTTCACAATGCATGTAAGTCATAATTGTGAAGCTTTTATATATAATTTTTGTATTTTTTTTTTTTAATTATCAATTATTCTAACATATGAAGAGCAATGATGAATCAATAACCATCTTAAAAATATATATTCAACAAACAAGGTCAATGGTCAAATGTAGCCCCTACTAACATCCATCAAGGAGATTAGGGGTGAGTTTAGGGTTATTTCTTTCATACATGTGTAGCAAGAATCAAGCCAATGTATCATAAAAAAATAGTTAATCATTTTTTCCAACTAGTTTAATCTCATTAATAACAAGGAAATTCAAGTTTGTTTAACAATATGTAACCAATCATTTGTTGATGTTGTGGAAAGGTTGATTAGAAAAATCTTGAGTTAGTACTATTGAGAAAGATGAGTACCATTAGTTAGGACCTAGTTTTCATTAAGAGGGAATGTATTGTACAAGCTCTACTAAGAATTCTCATTCTTTTCATAGCTACAGCCAATTATCTATGTATTATTATATGGTATTAGCTCTGTCTCACATGTTTACAAGATACTTTTCTTGGTAGTTCATCTATAATGCCAAATCTAAGATAGTTAACTTTGATGCAATTTAGGTCTATTTTGATAGCCATACAACATACATTGTATTTAGATTTTGTTTTGCAATAAGGGACCAAGAAGGCTCAAAATTATTTTCCCGTTTTATCAAGAGATCAATATATTTAAACCATGTTATTCATTTGTACAACTACTTGAAAATGACAAGGATTATCCCTAGCTATCGAGTAAAAGTCACATTATGGAGAATTTAGGAGTTTAAATTTCTTATAATTTTAATTTTAGGAGTCATGTGCAACACTTCTAAGAGACTCAAATTGTTAAATTGATTAAGGTTCAAAACCTTGCTAAGGGTTTCTTTTTAGGTTTCAATTATATCCTAGCAATTACAAGTCCATTAGTTTTACCATCGTTGGTTTCTTAAGGCCTTGTAATGGGGCTTTTGACCTTGAGCTAATAATATAGAACTTCAACTACCAACTCTAGATAAAATTCTTAAAGTTTATGCAAATGTTTTTAGTCTCACCTTGGCTTTCCTTTAACCTTGAATGATGTTCTAAAATAATTATTCAAGCTTCTTGGGTGTTTCATTTTCTATGAGCAAGATAATATTTTATTTCAACACCCCCATAATAGGGTGTATGTGAATATTGATCTCTCCAACTATTTGAAGAAGAGAACTGCCAATCAAATTGAAGATAATAAAATTTCCCAAAGGGTGTTATATATCAACCTATCAAATGTGTGCTTCATATGCCATTTATATGAATATAGGATTAATATTGCTCTCTAACGGTTTGTTACAAACCCAAACTAGATGCCAAAGCTCCATTGACTATTAGTAAAGAAGAAAGTAAACTATTGTGATAATCTAAAAGGTAACTTAAGTCAACAAATACCTAAATATGCAAGTGGAAACCCTGCATTCTTAGTTACTTATGTTCCTAAGCTAATTTCATGACCAATCACAAATATTGGGTCACATTAAGAAAACACCTTCAATAAATTATACACCACATGTTGTAAGTAGTATTTGTAAGGCCTAACCTTTTGTGTGACTGCTATCATGCCTTTCTCCTTTGGTGGGCTCCATGATTACTAGTTAATCAAATAAAATTGATGTTAGGATTAAAGTAATTTAGATTAATTTCATATTATGATGTTAATTTCCATTCAATTATTGTGTCCTAAATGTATGCATTGAATTGTATTAATTATAATTTATTCAATTGAAAAGAATCATCTACCTAGTAGTAATGTTATGAGAGGAAATATACTTATGTTCTAGGTGGATTAGAATGATGGACATGAGATATTCATGAAAGATAATATGAAAATGAAATTTTATTAATGATATGCATTTTTATGAGTAAATTGAAATTGAGTATTACTCAAACTATGAATATTTAAACATTATGTTGATTATATTTCAAGTTGCTTCAACTATATATGGAACATTTTAATGGGTGTAATTGAGTGTGCAGGTGTTTTCCATGACTAATAAAATTTTGGAGGTCTTCTAGAAACTCTAATGTGATTTACCCAGTGATTCTTGGCTATAGTCATATGGATGGACTATGGTTTTTATGTGTTGTTAATTAGTTCAATGTGAAATGTAGTATTATTTAGTATGTGTTGTTAATTATCGTGAGGTGAAATGTAAGTGTTATTTATCATGTTTGGTGTGATCTTAGGTTGATTGGTTGAATGAAATTGCCATCTCAATTGTTAAATTTCACATGCATTCTTTATGGGTTTAAAAATTATTAGAAAATATAAATATTTACCTTCATTTAATATTTTTAAAGTCCTGATTTATTTAGCTAAGGTTTAGTAGCATTTTGGGCTATGTACATCTTGAATTTCAATAAAGTTCAAACCCCATCTAAATGCCCTTGAGTGAATGCAATAATTTTTTGAATATGAGAGGTGGGATGGGTGATGTTTCATCATCCCATTTCATCCTCCAAATTCTTGTTAGGGTTAGTTAGCTTTTCATGACTCAACCATAAGTGAGCACACATGGAAGCTCATCACAAAGAAGAATCTTCCAAACACCTTGACTCACACAAATGTGAGAACACTTGGAAGCTTCTCATGAGGAAGGGTGTCCAAGGAGTTGGATCACAAATGTGTGAGAAAGTGGATAGATATGCTTTCTTGTGTACGAATGGGAACTTGTGGCAAGTGTCACCTCCTCATTAAAGGATTTTGAAATTTGAATTTCTACATATTTCCATTTTGAGAAGGTGGGAAGATATTTCTACTCACTTTAAAAAAATTTCTTGAGTATTGGGAGAGGGAGAGAAGATTGTGAAGAGCTTGGCTTGACGAGAGGATTCTTGGAGGGATTTTTCTTGTTGATCTTCATAAAAACCTTCATGAATTTACTTGGAAGATTTGAGAGGTAGGTTTTTATACTTCTCTGATGCAGTTTTATTTAAATGATTGAATAGAAGAATGCAAATATGATCTTTGTGGTGTAAATGTGTTTGTATGTTGTTAATGTGTTTTGAGTGTTGTTGGGATGGATTGTGATGGGAGAGAGAGGTTTTCTCCACATCTCCCCTTGATTTTAATCTTGAAGAAGGGTCTTGTAATGTAAATCCCCTTGATTTTATATGTGAGAACTCTATAATTGTGTTGTCTTGTGTTAAATAAAATTCATGATCTATGTTTGATTGTTGGTGTGAGTATATAGTTAGGTTTCCAAGAGATATCCTAGCTTAGGGGTGGGTTATGAGCAACCTTATGACTAGGAGGTGAGCTTTCCATTGTCATATCAAAGATTTGTGTTATTTTTGTGTAAATTTGGAGGACTCACTTGAAGCACTTCTTGACATTTAAATGGCATTTCATCGTATATTTGTGTTTAAAAAATAATATCAAGTTGAGAAAAATATCCTAAAAGGGTTCCATGTAAAATGTTTGTCCAAGTGTGTAAATGGCATTCTTATTTAATGTAAGAAACTATATTGTATACTTGAAGCTATATTGCAAACATTCATTCAAGATGTATTTACTATAAATAGTTTGTACTATTACGCATAGTTGTGGAAGAATAAATAAATAGATAATTGTATTTTTCCTATAAAAATTTCTTTCATTTGAAATATGTTGAAAAACAAAGAAAGATGTGCATCTATATTTCTTCTTATTCTTAGAAAATTGCTTGCAAAAATAAAGTACACATTTACAAGTTTAGTTTACAATTCTTTGTGTCTCATTGTATTTAAATATTGTTTATGTTTGATAAATTTAAGTATACACCTAGATTAATATGATTAAGTAGTACTTTATATTCTAATTCAATATATATATATATACCCATTCTATTAACATTATTTATGCCTTGCAAGTTATCTTTGTTCTTTATGTTTGATAAATTTATGTATACACCTAGATTAATATGATTAATTAGTACTTTCTATTCTAATTCAATATATATATATACCCATTCTATTAATGTTCTTTATGCTTTGCAAGTTATCTTTGCTCTCTCTCTATATATATAACAATGAAAAAAACAAAGAAATGAATGATTTATACTCCATGTGTGTGTACACACACACACACATATACATGTATATATAAATAGGTTAGCTTTCCAAAAATCTATATTAGTTTATATATATCATTTTTATATATAATATAACATATAAATATTTGAAAAGAAAAAATATATTTTTGTTATAATGTACATAGTTAAAGCTTTGTATTTAAAGTTTAAAAGAGAAAACAAATAAATTTCAAATAACAACAAAAAAAAGGGTAGGGTTAAAGGGGCGATGGACAAGGTCACACCCCAACCACTATGCCCTATCCAAAGGAAGGGCTTAATCCAAGTCCATAGCTCCTATAGGTTTAAACCTACATGGAGGCCTATAGTCCCTATGGGTGTTGACACCCCACTGGGGGACCCTAGCTAATGACTTGCAAGTCAACACACCTAACATTTATTATTATTATTATTATTATTATTATTATTATTATTATTATTATTATGTATAAATTTCAATAAAAAATGGGGTCATAATCCATCACCTTGTGTTTATAGTAGGATCAACATTAAAATTTAAACAATAAGGATAATAAATATACAAGTGTGTATGTATGGAAATGGATTTGAGAATAAATTTATGTACACAAATATATTCTTGAATAAATTCTACAAGATCATGGGAGAGGCTAAAGAAGCAAAGACCATGCAAATCCAATAATCAAGTATTTCTTCAATTCCTCCAACATGCATAAAGAAAGAATGAGAGCATGCTAGATAAATTTCTCTTAATGAACAATCCATATGGAATTGGGTTTCCTTCTAATGCCCTAGAGGGTCAATTTTGAGTCTCATCCAAGGGATGAGATTAGTTTCTCATGTTCCTTTAAGAACCCTAATTTGTTAATTGAAATTTACTTAAACTATTTTTCTTACTTATTAGAGGTTTAGACCAAGGACCATGATTCTAGCAACTTCATCTTAATTTATGACTTAAAAGTCATTAGAATTAATTATATCAAAACAATAATTTATGCTTCTTGAATTTTATTTGAGTGGTCCCATGTGATTTAAAAGCCACATCTTAAAATATTTAAACCAAACCTTGAGATAATTAATTAAAGAGGTTTTAGTCAAAGATCATAATCAATCTCATTAAATTTAATCAATTTAAATGTTAGGGGAAAGAGGTAATATTGCATTTTTCTGTATTTATTTGAAGGTTTGGATTAGTATAATATTTTAATTAATTTGTAAGGTGTGGAATTTAATAATGAGTTGTGAGTGTTATGTGTATTAAGTCTTCACTTTATCTTGTTCAAAATTACAAAGTTATAGTAAATTAAAAGTTGGTTTATTTTAGCTAGTTATACAATTCAATTTAAATGAATGTTAATGGTTAAAAGAAATATTTAAATATTTATCTTTTGAATGCAATTAAACCTAGATATATTTTGGTGAACTTTAGGAATTAGGCCTTGTCTTGGAGATTTGACCACTCCACTCCATATAGTAATCCTAAAGGTATTGGCCCTTGTGAGCTCCTCCCTTGGGATGTCTTGTATAGAGATGTCAAACTGTAATTAAGTTAGCCATCATCATAGGGTGTGCACATTTATTTTTTTAAATAATACAAAGTAAACATGTAATGAACCATTAAACATAATTACATTACACGATAACATCATAACATCAAGTCCCTTAGGGCACGCGAGGTCACATCACATAAAACCAAATCATAATGAAAGATTATAGATAAAGCTAAATAACTTAACTAACCCTTACATCCATCATAGACATTAAAATAACCATTTACAAAAGATAAAATCCATATATCCATAAGCATAAGTATAAATACATCACATGATACAAACCATAATAAATCTCATAAATCATTAATGGTTACAAGGGTGCATTTACAATACATCATCTTTTAATACATTACATGTTCACAATACATGAGATACAATAAAACCTCCCATACATGTGGGATAAATACATAATACAAAGAATGTTTGAAATACTAGATGAATATCTGGTACAAGCTCCATCAGAAGGATACTGTGAAGAACAAACGTTGATGGGGAACCCAACGGGTGTGGAGAACTTTCCACCCGACCACGTGGGTTTTAGAAAAACCCACCCCTCGTGCTTAGAGGTGACAAGGAAGTGACCGCAACCAACAATGCCACAAGACTAACTCCAATAAAGAATATCATGTAGTAACAATAACTCTAATAACAACAACAAAAGATTACATAGATCATAAATGACAACAACCAAGATTCAAGCATAATAAACACAAAGCCATAAAACACATCATAAATAAACCAAAGGCAACAACCATTAACCACTTGCCAAGTAAATCCAAGACAACAATCATAACACACTTCCAGAGGCAAGCAAGAAAGCAAAGCATAAGGGAAACTAGTGGAGAGTGTCATCGCATAGCCTACATGGGTTATCTTGGCCCTTCCTCCAACATGAGGTGTCGACCCCCATTTATGGTTATCCTGGCCCTTCCTCCTACTTGAGGCATTAGCCCCATAGGGTGACTCATGCGAAGCCGTTAACCTCTCAAGAAGATGAGGTAACGAATTTGGCAACCACGACCTTCTTAATCTACCATTAGTCTGTGATAGCCCTAATGGATAGACAAGGTATCTATGACTACCCATCCCCCTAAGTTCTATTATTAAGTTTTCACTTGTTAATCTAACTCTTACGTGGGTTATCCTGAGCCCTTCCTCCTTTTGAGGTGCCGACCCCCACGAAGAGCCACTCTCCCTGGAGACCCCAAAACATAATCAAAATCAAGGGTTGTACCATAAAAAACAAGGCATTAAGTCTCAACAGATGACATGCGAGGCATTACCCATCTCGCTAAAAGGAACACAACAGAGTCTCAACAAAATCTCGTACAACCCTTTCACAATAATGATACCAATTAACTTGCCACAACAAGAGCACTTGAAAAGAGAAACATCACTTAACAATGGAATCAAGCCTCTGGAAGCCTATGGTACACGATATCCCTAAACGGGCTCCTAAACCAAACTGGGTTCCCACATCGAGAGAAACAACAAAAACAATAATATAATGATAACAAGAAAACCCAAACAATTTACAGGATTTCAAACTCAAAACAACATAATAATTTTACGCAATGATAAGTAAATCATTTTATTCCATTATCAAATCTCTATTTCCTTGATAAAGTTTTGAAATAAAAATTTGATGATAATAAATTTTGCCTTTTCCCAATAACCATAACAACCATAAATCTGAATTTCACAAAAGAAGACAATATATCGTTATGTTTATTATATATATATATATATATATAGAATATTCAACTTTATTTTTTTATTCTATCAACTTTAAAAAAATTCAGGATTGGTGAATTAAATCATACCAATGCCAATACATAAATTTATAAACATATATATATATATATTTAAAATAAAATAACAAATTAAATAAAAAAATCCATACACAGGTCACTGCCGCTAGTCCGTAGGACTACGCACAACAGTCCACAGATTGCTGTGGCAGCCCATAGGCTGGCGAAGGGGAGAGGGGAAGGGTACGACCAACGCCGTCCTTCCCTTCGACCGTTAAATTATTTTTATTTTTTAAATTTTTTTAAATTATTTTAAAATATGAGATCTCTGCACAGGTTCGGCCCAAGGACAAAATTTCAAAATAAATAAAATTTACCAGGTATATATATATATCAAACAAAATATAATCTTTTTTGCAGTATATTCACTATATAAATATATATATATATATATATGTATATACATCTTTTCACAAGTGTGTATATATATATCTAAAAATTCATTTATCTCAGAGGGGAAATAATTTTTTCATAACAGATCATAAAAATACTGGACATTTTCAGAGACCCAATAAATTTCTTTCCTTGGTTTGCTACCCAATAAATTTTAAATTTCAAAAAGGTTTTTCTTTTACAGAGAAACATATTTATATTTACTGATTTAGAATAAAAAATCAAAGAAGTAGAATGGAACCTGAAGTCCTACGCTTGCTGAGGAATTGATGAAGCTTTTCTTGATTCCAAGCAACCTTTTTGAAGAGCTCCCCTTTCTTTCTTCAGAATTTCTCCACCAGTTTCCTTGATCAATTTTCTAATCTAAAATTTTAATTTAGAAGAGCCTCCCTTCCAGAATAATGAAAGAGAAACAAATTATATAGAGAAAACAAGAGAGGATCTAATTTCTCCAGAACTCAATATTTTGAAGCTTCTGTCAATTTTCCCCTCCATGAAAACCTCTCAATTTTGCTATTAAATAAAAAGACATCTTCTTCTTTTTTGAAAAATAAAAAAATTAGAATTAAAAGAAGTTTTATATTTCATCACCAGCCTTTCAGACAAAAATCTCAACATTCATCAATCCTTTTCTTCTTTTCTTGATTTTTTTCTATTCAAACAACACTTTTTGTTTTAATTTTGGTTTTGCAAATTATACTTGCAATTCACACAATTTTAACTTATTTAATTATTTTATTCCATTAATTATCCTCAACATGCTATTTACATTAAATTATCTAAATACAAATTTAAATAATTTAATTTACACCTTTCAATTTATTTATCCTTAATCAAATTACATGGCTTTTAATTTAAGACTTTTATATTTTAATATAAACTATTCCAATAACTATTATCAACATTTATTAACATCATTTAGTTATAATCATTTAATTATTTAAATTACATGTACTACACACCAACGTAAAATAAATATCAAAAGTACACTCACACAAAACAACTATTATAAATGCAAAAAAAAACAAAGCTCAAAGACACACAATACAACTAAACATAAAATAGGTTGGAAAAATTGGGATGGGGTGACTTCCTTGTCATCTCTGTTTCAACTTCATGCCCATTGGGTTAATTTGATGCTCGCCCTATCCTGCCGAAGCAGGTGGAATCGAGACTCTGTCCCTGCAATTCCTGCATACAAACAGGGTTGTGTACATGTATATATATAATCAAAAACATCACATCGTGATAAGGAATTGCAACGTAGCAGGGTACTCGCAAACGAGTGGTGCTACACTGTCCCCTCACCAAAAATATACTAACAATTACAACATTAAGTATAAAGTAACATTTGCTAAACTAAACTGATCACATCATATTATCATAAAATGATTGCTAATCCACTGCATCACAACATTCTACTGAAATCAAATTAAACATCACCAAACCATAATGTCATATCATAATTTATCCATGTCATCAAATAAAGTAGCATAGTCATCAAGCAGTCTAAACTATCCAATCCACCAATCCAACCCATAAACAATAACTATCAAAGTCTTAAAGTATCAAGCAAAAACCATAGAAAAAATATCAAGTCCAAACAACAACATGAGGGGTATTGCAGAAGAAGATAAACTATCATTTGAAACAAAATTTCCTTCCCTTCAAAAGAAATAGGCCCATGGGTACATGTTAAAGGTCTTCCCATTCCATGAAGGAATGTGAGGGGAGATAATAGAGGATAACAAACTCTAAAAACTATTTATGTATCCTTGTGTTAGTACTAGAATTCGTAGACCTAATTGTAGAAGGGAACAACTCAAAACCATGTATAGTAGGAGATAGAACATGTGCCAATAAAGATGATGATGAAGTAGTTGTTGAAGCATTATCATTAAAGGGGAAAAATAGGTCCTTAATGATGTCCTCAAGATCCCAAAGATGAAATTTTATTAAAAAATGTGAATTATAATTTAATAAGTAGAACTCACAAAGAGGTGGATCTTATAGACATAAATAATTATAGTACAAAGAGTCACATGAAGCCCTTGGTGGAACAACATTAAACTTTATCGTTTAGCAGTGCATAAAAGAGGAATTTCCTCAAAGAGGAGTTGTATGTCCTCAATAGTGTCCTCACAATCCATAATATGAAATTTTATAGATAGGCATAAGATGACTTATAAGTAATAATCCAAGTGTAGATCATGTAGACACGTACAATCTTGCTATAAAGAATCACTAGAAGTTCTTGTTAAAGTGACTTAGTTTATGTAAAAAAAATAGGTGCAAGTGAATTCTTAGTGCATGTCATATGCCTACACTACTCATCTAATATTGTGTCTATATTAGATGCCTAAGTATAAATGACTATAGATTTGACATTAGAAGGAGGAGATGGATAGCAATCAAGTATCATCCACATGTGCTAGGTCCTCCCAAGAATTATCATTATGAGATGGAGATTCAAGATCTCCATCTAGCTATTAAATGTTGACTTTGAAAGTGAAAGAGTGTACACAATATACTCTACGTGATATAAAATATCCTAAAATTTTAGAAAATAGATCAGTCGATAGACCATATCATTAGTGTTAAACCATGCAATCTTTTGTTTATAAATAGATAAAGTAGAAGATCATCCTTGAGACATTGATTATTGATTCCTTTTATATCCAAGACAAATAGTTTGTTGAATCCAACATTATAATAAAATAATGGAATTTAATACCAAAATACATGATGAAACTCCCCAAGTTGAAACTTTATCCTAGATCATGATTATAAGATCCTCATATGGGACCCCCCAAATAAGTATTATAATGTGGTACTTTACTCTTAGTGTATGTACACTATCTAATTATGTTTTCTAGAGTTTTACAATGTCCAAATAGACAAAAAAATGTTGAGAATATAACCAAACTATAGAATAGGAACTAATAAAATATGTCAGTATATAGTGCTCAAAAGAGAATCCACTTTCAAAAATATAAAGCTAAAAATTGAGCTTGCATGTAAAAATTATGAGCAAAAGGAGTTCTAAAATTAGGATCAGACAATAAAATTCTTCAAGAAAACTTCACTTATGAAAAATAAAGAAATTAAAATAGAAAACCAATAACGACATCATGAAATTGATGGAATTCTATCTTATTTTAAAACATTAGAGTTTAGGATTTTGGAGCGACTCCTCAAACATAAGGCGCAAAAGTGAAAACTCCATCTAAACTCACCAAACTAAAGTTCATGATGCTAGAATTACATGGGTGGTGCTCAATCAATATGCCTAGTGACAAAAAGATCGATATACCTAGTCAATAACAATCTTTACTTAGTCAACATGTGTATAGACCAAACTTGGTGGGTCCACACAAATAGCTAATATGGTAGGGTCCACATACGTTATTGGTTCACACATATACTAAAGACATGATATATCCATGTGAAGGTTCATGGTCAAACTCCATGGTGGCATGCATAGCCAATTAAGTTTTCTTAAACCATAAGACTCCCACTCTCCTAGAAGGGTTCTCAAACGCTTCGATGGGAGTTTCCTACAATTTGATTTCTTTCCGCAACGGGGAAACAGCCGTTGAATTGAACCAAAATACCCTGCGTTAATATCGCCATACTTCAGCCTGTCAAAAGTCATCTTTTCGTACACGATAGGAAGGAAAAATAGGAGTAAACAGGTGGGTAGTTGAATTGTTATACGATACATTATGACACAGTCGAGGAATCTTCAAGTTTGTCGAAAACTATTCACAATACTTGTCAACAGGTTTATGGAAGATATTAGTTCTCCGAAAGATCGCAATTGACGTAACATACAATTTCTTTTAATTGTAAGATTCCTAGAAATGGAGAGGATAGAACGGCTCCACCAGTCACGGTTGCGATTATTTCGAGGGAGGATCCAGAGAACTTTCATGGAAAATTTCATTTATAAAGGTTTATATTTGATCTTTTAATTTTGTTGAAAGATGTTTTATAATTATAGTAGACTATGGAATATTGAATTATGATTGTGTACATAAAAATTTAAACATAATTATATTTGACAGTCATATCTCAACTTCAAATCTACCTGAGATATGATTTAAACCTCTTTTTTTAAGGTGATGAGAAGGTCAGATTTATCCTTCATTTGAGATAGTTAGTATGATACTAACCTCATTCTTGGAGATGGTGAGAAGATCAACTTTATTCTTCATTAATTATCATGTGTTCTAACAATTGAAGAGCAATGATGAATCAATAATCATCTTTACAACAAAAAGGTATTTGACAAGTAAGGTCAACTATCAAATTTAGTCTCTACTTACAACCATCAACAAGATAGGGGATGGGTTTAGGGTTTTTTTTTCATATAAACACAAGATTCAAACCAACATATGATTAAAAATAGTTAATCCTTCTCCTAAATATTTGAATAACCCCATTCATACCAAGGAAATTCAAGTTAGTTTAAAATAATATGTAACAACCAATCATTTGGTGATATTTTTGAATGGGTGATTAAAAAATATTGAGTCAATGTTGTTGAGAAAGATGGGTACCATTAGTTAAGACCCACTTTTTATTAAGAGAGAACATATTATATAGGTCCTACTAGGAATTCTCATTCTTTTGATAGCTATTATGTATAATCTATGCATCATTATATCATATTAGCCTGTTCTCACATGTTTCTATATTAACGGAAATAGTATCCCCTTTTTCCTTAATTTGGGAATATTGATATTAAAATGAGCTTAATTATGCCTTGATTTAGTGTGTAATGTGTTTTACACATTCACATTAAGTTTAGGGCCCTTCTAAACTACATGGACTTAATTGTTCCTTATTTAGGGTGTTGTAAAGTGTATCTTTACACTTTCACACAAATCTAGGGCTTTATTAATTAATTGAGGTTAATTTTCCTTAATTGGCCCCTTTAATTCAAATCCAAGCTTAATTAAATGAAAATCCTGAGCGATAAACCCGACATTCATAAATGCCATTACACAACACTTAATTTTAGAAGATGCATGTCCTAGGTTAGTGACTTAGGACCCATTCGCCACATGACAAATGGGTCCTCACTAGGTCCTCGGACCCTATTTTCACATAACATTTCAACTTGTCTGAAGTGTGTCCTACGTAAGTGGCCTAGGACCCATTCTCCCTATGGAAAATGGGCCCTCACTTAGACCTAGGAGCCCTCCTTGGAATATGTTTTTGGCGATATTTTAATGATTTGAAATCCATGATTTGATGTCAGCTTGTGATATTTGAATTTTGAGAATTAATGTTAAGAAATGTATAAACATAAGGTTATTTCACTAAGTTCATCCTATAATTTCAAGCTAAGATCCTAGAGAATTCAAGAGCATTTCCAAGGCATTCAAGGGTAGAATTATTGAAATTATTGCAATAATCAATATTCCTATTGTCATGTCAAAGATGTATTGCATCATGCATGTTGTTGAGCTAATATGTTGATGTAGCATTCAAGATCTATCAAGCATATTCAAAGGAATTGTTTCATATCAAGGTTCATGATCAAGATCTACATTCATTGAGGCCACTTCATGCTAGATTGCAGATTTATCCAAGGTTTCAAATAAGGTGTGGTGAGGTTGACATTGCATTTTTTCATTCATCATTCCTTCATGCTTTCATTTATTTCAAGGTTTAATTACCAAAACGGGGTTTGACCAAGGCAAACCCCTATTCCCTAACAAAACAACATTTTTCTCTTCTTGGATGGTAAGTGCAGGTTTTAGGTTAAAGATCAATTGGAAAGCAAACTTGGAGAAAGTTGCAAAGTTGTCAAAGTTGTCACCTTTCTTGCAAAATCATGGAAACTGAGCTACATGATTTATTTATGGCTTTCTAATAGCGCCCGATTAGAATTTGGGAGTGCATAATGAGAGGAACAAAACCTAGAAATTGATTTTTCGAAGCCATAGCCAAGACCCATTCACCATAGGGTGAATGAGTCCTCAATGAGGTTTGAAAAAAAACTTTTTGCAATAGGTACACAACATTTCACCCTTTCTAGATCTCCCTTTTCATTATTGTTTTAGTTAGATTTAATTTGTGTTACTCATTTACACATTATTACTTGCATATTGAATGACCATCTTGATCAACCCTCCATTTTTTGATGTTTCAATGAACTAAAAGATAGTTTTCTTTGCAATCAATGTCTATTACTAAATTTAAGATAGTTGTTACCTTTGATATAACTTAGCCCTATTTTGGTATCCATAAAACATAAATTATATATTCATGTAATAAGGATTCTGACAAGGATCAAAATTATTCTCCCGAGTTTTATCACAAGATCAATAGTTTAAAACATGTTATTTATTCATAAAATTACTCAAAAAATGATAAGGTTTGTCTCTACCTTAGGTGCAATTCATATTAATACATATGAGATATTTAAGAATTTAAATTTTCTCTAGTTCTAATCTTAAGAGTTTTGTGAAACACTTCTAAGAGATTCAAAAATTAAATTGATTGAGGTTCAAAACCTTGCTAAGGGTTTCCTTTTTATATTTTAATATCCTAGCAATTATAAGTCCATTAAATGATTTATCATCCTTGGTTTCTTAAGACCTTGTAATGGGGATTTTGACCCTAAGACAAGAATATAGTTTCAACTACCAACTCTAGATAAAATTCTTAAGGTTTAGGAAAATATTCTTGTAGCATTGTAAGTTGTCACACTAGGTTTAGCTCCCACATATGTGCCTAAACCTAATAGTGCATTTAATCTACCCATTCTATAATAATCTTCAAAAAATCAGAAGTTGAATTAGGATTAATGAATTAATATTTATCAAAAATTCTTAAAGCCCCAAAATAGGTCTAGATAAAGGTGCTAGTGCCCTTGTCCAACATATTTTGGCCCCAATTCAAATATGTTGGTGTCAAAATTTTAACATTTAAAATTTCAAATCCATTTGTTGGTTTTCGGTAATTAACTTGTGAGAAATTAAATAATTGCATATAAATGCAAGTCTTTTTCATAATTTGAAATCCTAGAAAAAAATCTGAAGGAAATTGAGAGCATGATTGAGCATCCTAGAAGCAATCAAGAGCATAATTTACAGAATTATAGTAGCATTACTTTAGTCAAGAATCATGTCAGTAATTATGCATCATATTTTCATGTGGGTTTGTTTATGTTTCATGTACATTTGTTTGTGAGTACTAACACTTGCAATAATTCAAGTCAAGCATCCAATTCTCCTTGAAGGTGATGAGTACAATGACTTTAGTCCATCAAGAAATATAAATTTGAGTGGTAAGTTGCAGTACTTGTTAATTTATCATTCTTTTATACATTTAGCCTCTGCCTGACCAAGGGTAAGCTCTCTTTTACATCATCATAGCCATTGTGGAGGTAGAAATATGAAAAAAGGGTTTGACTTAGGCAAGCCCCTATATATCATAACCCTTTCCCCTCTTTCTTGTGTGTGGGTTACAAATCTTAAGTGAATTGGGATAGGATTAGAGATCTAATTTTTCATTCAAACACTCATGTCCTATAAATCAATGGATTAGGGAAAGTGGATTTTATCAATGATAAATGAAGTTTCAACACTAATCCCAAAGGATGAGAGCCTATAGATAGAGACCAACAAGAGATTGAAATATGATTATGAGTATCTACACTTCCAATTCTAGGGTGCTAGTGCCCTTATCCAACCATTTCAAGCTTAGATTTATATGTCAAGTTCCTCTATGTATGCACTCTTTTGTTCTAAATTTTGTTTTTGTCTCTTTGTCCTATGTTTTCTAGAAATCATAATAGTTTAAACTCCATTTGCATAGTTAACCTAAGTGCTTCTTTGCATTATCAAATTAAAACAATTAACAATCAATTAATCATTATCATATTTCACTTACATTCCAAAAGGATTGAAACCCTAATCCACCATTTTGGCTCTTCCATTGAGGCTAGTAGGCAAGTGGGTGTTTGAGATCAATTTTACTCCTTTCTCTTGTGATGTTGGAAGAAGTGTGACTTAGACCCTAGATCCCCTTTTCCCATGTCACAATTATTAGTCTCACCTTAGCTTTCCTTAGCTTTGAAGTATTTTATAAACTCATTATTCAAACTTCTTGGGTATTTTATTTTCTAGTAGAAAGATGATATTTTATTTAATCACCCCCATAATATAGTGTATGTAAAGTGTTAATCTCTCCAAATATTTGAATAAGAGTACTAATAAGCAAATTGGAGATAAGAAAATATCCCAAAGGTTGTTATGTATCAAAATATCAAATGTGTGTTTCATATTCCATCTATATGAACATAGGATTAAGATTTCTCTCTAATGTTTTTTTATGAACCCAAACTAGATGTCAAATCTCTATTTAATATTAGGAAAGAAGAATATTGGACTATTGTGATGATCTAAAAGGAAACTTAAGTAAAAGAATCCTTGAAAATCCAAGTGGAAACCTTACATTCTTAGTTACTTATGTCCCTAAGATAATTTCTTGACCAATCATAAATGTTGGCCCAATCATAAGTGTTGGTCCAATCATAAATGTTGGTCCAATCATAAATGTTGGTCCAATCATAAATTTTGGTCCAATCATTACAAAACCACCTTTGAAAAATTATACACCACATGTTGCAAGTACTATTTTACTTATTAATGCAACCTTTCCTCCTTCTTCCCCTTTTAAGAAGTTTTCCTTTGGATTCTAAAATTTATATTGAAAATTTATCAATGCGAGGCTTTGATTCTTATTGATCTTCAAGGATTTAGGTTCAAGGAGACCAATCTTCAGAGGAGTAATCAAAGTGGCCTTAATATTTACAAATTTTTAATTTTATCAACAAATATTGATATATAAATTATGAAAACAATTTTTAGGATTTAGAATTCCCCCAAGATGAAATATAAATGTATTATAATTTTAAATAAATAAGAAATCAACCAAGATCTAATTGCATAGTGATAGCCACAACTCTATTCATAACCAAATGATATGCTAAAAAATATTATTCTCATTAATCAAGATAGAAAATACATCAAGTAATATATAAAGTGTTGGTTCCTAGAATTGATGTGTTAGTGTTGTTTTTGTGAAAGGGGCACATTACTAGTTTCACTTTAGGAACTATTCACACCTTGTTCTTAAGCCTACTTACATCATTTACTTTTTATGTCTCATATCATATGATTAAGACATTTGCCATGATCTTATTTTTCTTAGGGTTTCATTTAGAGTTTGATTTTTCCTTTATAGCAAGGTAATTTCATTTTTTATTCATTTCATAATTTATGTGTTCATTATTTTTTGGAAATATAAAAACTATTTTTATTGCATCTCTCATGTGGAAGGTATTTGGTCTTACTAGTTAGATTCTTGCTCCTGAACTTCTTGCATTTAGACTCCTACATAGTATTAGGGATTAAAACAACTAAACCTCTTCTTGGATTTTGAGAATTTTGGATAGGAATTTTTCACAAGGTGTCTCTTAGAGAAAAATAAATCTCACAA
Organism: Sequoia sempervirens; assembly: GCA_007258455.2. Lineage (NCBI taxonomy): Eukaryota > Viridiplantae > Streptophyta > Pinopsida > Cupressales > Cupressaceae > Sequoia > Sequoia sempervirens. The sequence continues at coordinate 102,687,298 of VDFB02252616.1, read as the reverse complement.
TTGCTTGGTGATTAAAAAAATGAGCTATATTTTGGGATTAAAAGAGTTGCAACTATACTAGATCGTATGATTGTACAAATCTTCATGATGGTACAAATTCTAATGAAATAATATCAATATCTATATATTTTCTAAATAAAGGAATTTTAAATTTGCATGTGGCCACCACCATTAATACTTGGTATATGTTTTTTAAAATAAAAAAATAGAAAATAGAAAAAAAATATTAAAATATTATTTAAAAAATGTTTTATATTTTACAAAAAATAATACCATGCACCAATCAACAAATTTTGGAGGTTTTTTTAGTAGAACTACGAATTTTAGCATATTATTTAGTGGCATCCTCTAAACTTAGTAAGGAAATTTAACATAGGTAAGTTATTACATTTGGTGGTAGTTTTGCCAAATTTTTGGTGATGTCATGATGACATGTTAGTTAAAACCTTTGAATTTTTGCCTCCCTTTACTATTGGAAGTTTGGTTTCCAAAGCTCATCTTCAATGGTTTCACTCTTGCACATAAAAGCTCTTTTTTCAAATCATTTTTTTTTTAAACAAAGAAGAATTTTGTGCTCTTTGTGATAATGTAGGTTGTTTTAAGTTTGGACTCCTAGTTTTATCATAATTTTAATTTTCTTAATGATCAAGGTATGCAATTTTTATTTTAGGAAATTTGGAGGGTCATAAATTTTGCATATAGCCTTCTTTTTGGGTGTAATTATTTTAAATTATTTATTTTTCCACATACTTTGAATCAGTTATTTCTATTTCATCTCATCTCTTCGAAAAAAAATATTTTCAATAGGTGGTCAACTTTTAACATTATAATGATATATGATTGTACTTTTTGATTTGCAAAAAAATTGAGATAAAGTACCATATATATTGTGTAGTGTAGGAAAAAGTATTATTTTTTCACACTTAATTTGGGAATTAATAATAAATGAACTAAACTATGCCTTAATTTAGTGTTGTAATATGTATTTTAAATATTCACATATAGTTTAGGTCCCTATTAAATAAAGTGGACTTAATTGTGCCTTATTTGTGGTGTTGTAAAGTGTATCTTTGCACTTTCACACTTATCTAGGGCTTTATTAATTAATTGAGGTTAATTTTCCTTAATTGGCCCCTTTAATTCAAATCCAAGCCTAATTAATTACAATTTTTGAAGAGGAAAACCCAAAATTCATAAATTCCATAACACTTATCATTGAGCAATGTGTGTCCTAGGTAAGTGACCTAGGACCCATTCACCCATGGGAAAATAGGTCCTCACTCAAACGTAGGACCCTAATTTAAATTATATTTCGAGTGGTATTTCAATGATTTCAAATTCATATCACATGTTGGCTTGTGTTATTTGAATTTCAGGAATTAATGTTAACATACCTATAAATATAAGGTCATTTCATTAAGTTTCACCTAAAATGTTTGATCTAAGTATTCAAGTGTTCAATTGCAAGATCTAAAGTGAGATTTCAAGAGAATTTTCAAGGAATTCAATAGCATATTTAGTGAAGAATTATCATAGCACTCAAGATCCTATTATCATACCAAAGTCTTCTTGCATCATGCATGTTATTTGAGCTAATATGTTGATGTAGTGTTCAAGATCCATTCAAGAATTCAAGGAATTATTGCAAATCGAGTTTCAAGATCAAGATCCACATCCATTGAAGCCATTTTATGCTAGTTGCAAATCTATATTCCAAGGTGTACTCAAAGGTTTGGTGAGTTGTGACATTGCTTTGTTCATTCATCATTCCTTCATGTTTCATTGTTTCATTACAAGGTTTAATTACCAAAATGGGGTTTGACTAAGGAAAACCCACATTCACCAACAACAAAACATTTTGCCTTCTTGATTTGTGTTTGCAGATTTAGGTGGAAGAAAGAGAAAAATTGCAAAGTTGTCAAAGTTGCATTTGTTTTCATTATTGTTGCAATTTCACTGAAACTCACCTACAGGATTTATTTTTAGTTGTCCGACTATGAAAATCAGGGCCTGGGAGTGTAGACATAGGAGAAGAGAACCCAAAAACCATTTTTACAGAGCCCTAGACAGAACCCATTCTCCATAGGGTGAATGAGTCCTTAGTTAGCTTTGAAAAATCACTTTTGGTGACTGGTACACATCATTTTTCCTTTCTCAAATCTACATTTTGATTTTTGTTTCCATCAAAATTGAGCTTAATCTATTAGATGCACTTTGTAGATTGCATTTTGGAGTTAGTTTTCTATTTTTAATCTTTCTCTCCAAAGTGTTCTTTAATTAGGACCCCCGTCCTTGCGAAAAAAGGAAATCAATAGATTCACACTTTGACTTGATTCACCTCACGGTTGATAGTCCCTTCATTGTGTGGATCTCATTTCCTAATGAAATAAAGAAGAATAGGTCTATTTACTATCATTTTGGTGAACCCCTTTTATTTTCAATCATTCAACCTATTTTCCATTGTTTCATATTGTAATGTATTTTGGGTCCATCTTGTACATCATATTTACCATTATTGTACTCACACTACTTTATAAAGTGATAAGAGAATTTTATTGTTTGCAATTTACTATTTACAATCACAACCTTGTCTACCCTCATGTGAGTGTTTCTTTCCCTTGGAAACCCTCTTCAACTAAATGTAATATCTTATGTATCTTATGATGTTGCCTCTTCTTCATCCTCTTGCATTACATTGTGATATAATTTCAATATATTTTTCATACCTCTCCCCTATTAGAATTATGGGGGGTCTCATATTAATGGTTGTAATGCTTTGTTGGTTTCTATTTAGAGTGATCTATGTATCTAGTTTTATTCCTATATGCTAGGTGGATGTAGTGACTAAGATGGAACACATACTATATAGAAACATGTGCATTCATTTTTATAAAAGCGAAATTCCATCCTTAGTTAATCAATATTTAGGTAACTATTGGAACCTATATTTTTATCTTGTTAGATCATCTATTCATTAGTTGAGTAGTGTTGTTGGGTTTACTCATGTAGATTGATGTGCCATCTATATCTCCAAATAAATAAAATCGTTTACTTGGTTAAGAATCTAATCTTTGTTCAAGTGGTTTCATTGGGGTCACTCATGAATTTTTTTTATCTTTTTAACCCTAATATTCATCTTGACTTAGAGGAGGTTTTTTAGTTTCAACACTATAATAATAATATTTTAGCAATTTTTTGTAGCTTCTTCATGCTCTAGTGGCGTTCTTTATGTTCCTACTCTTTTTGGGGTAGTATTTTGAGACCTCTTAGTCCTTCACATATTTTATTTCCAATGGAAAGGACATATTTTGTAAATGTGATAGAAGTAGTCCTTGGGGGGTCATCTTGAGTCCTTATTTCCTTCAATTTTTCATATTTTTCTCTTTTGAAGAGAAATGTTTTCCTTGATTTTTTATCTATTTCTTCATTTATGACATTTTTATGTGTACTTGGGTAACTAACATGACCTTCTACAAGGACCCATCCTTTACATGGTTTATTATTCTCATTTAGATGCACTTAAGGGATAGTCTTGGTGTGAAAAGGGTACATTGCCTAAATAGTTTCACTTTAGGAACTATTCACACCTTATTACTTAGGCTTACTTAGGTCATTTAATTTTTGGGTCTTATGTCATATGATTAAAACACTTTTCATGATCTTGGTTTGTCTTATGGTTTCATTAAATGATTTTATTTTTTCCTTTATAGTAAGGTCATCTCATTATTTGGGATACATTCCATAGTTTTTTATTCATAATTTTCTATTAATATATAACAATTATTTCTATTACATATCTCTTGTGGAAGGAATTTGTTCTTATTGGTTAGATTTCTACTCTTATGAATTTTTTATTTCTTCTATATAGGCACCTAACATTGTAGTGCCTAAATTATTTTGGTCAAAATCCTTTTATGCATTTGACCTCATTTTTCCATCATATATAATCTATTATGAGAAAAATGGAAATGGGTCTCCCTTTGTCATATTCTCTTATAAAAAATTCCTCATCATCCTCCATATCCCTATTTATTGTCAAAAGTTTCTAAAATTCGAGAAAGTTCTAATTCTAGGAGTGTTTTGGTCATTTTTTTCTATTTTTGAAAAGTTGCAAGCTTCTAGTGGACTATTAGATATCTTTTTCTCATCAAGTATAATTATAGTATCCATTGTCATTAAAATTTCCACCATCTCTATGAATTTCTTCTTTCATTCATCTCCCTATGTTTCTTCCATTTGCATAACTTTGACATACATTTAAACCTCTCTTTCATTCCTACATCCTTGCAAATTTCCATTCTTTCTACTATGCAAATTTTAAGAGTTTCTTTGTATGTTCAAACCTATGTTAGTTCTACATCCACTTCCCCTTCCAAGTCCACATGTTTTTTCTGCACCCTTTCCATTCCTCATGGAGAATTCTTTCCTACATTTAGATATCAAATTTTTTGATCTCCCTATCATTTCCCACATTCCTTGTGGTTCTCCTTTTATAGAATTCATTCATGCTATTAGACATTTGAGGTTCCTCCACTTCCCATATCCTCTTGTACAAATATCTCCACAATATTCTATCTCCTCTCACATTTTGAATTTTGGGGTCCATCTAAATTTCTTCCTTATCACTTTCTCATTCCAACCTTTAGTCCTAACCCACTCCCTTTTCCCACATCCCTTCTATCCCTCTTTTAAAAAATCTTATTACATCTTTGGACCTCTATATTCTTCTAGCCTTACCTCCTTCCAAATTTCCACTTCCAACATCTGTTTCTGCATTAATATCTTGCACATTTCCCTAATGCATTTTGTTTTTTTATCTCTTTCTTGTGTGGATTTAAGCCTAAATTTTAGACATCCAAAATTTGACCCTGACATCCTATCCTAGTATCTTATTCTACATATTTTTTTACACTTCTCAATATTAATTTATTTTCTTGTTTCACCCTTTTTGTGGAGTTTCATTGGAATTTAGGACTTTCAATAACTCATCTAGTTCTAGCCTCTAATCCTAATCTAAATTCTCACATCCACCTTTCTCACTTCTAATTCCTCATCTAAATTTCACATTTCTTCTAGATGGTCCCTTACACTCAGCATATTTTCATAGAAGTGCCATTAATTCTTGATTTGACTCCTACAACTACTCAAAGATAATTTCCCACCCTAAATCTATTGCTCATACCAAGTGCGTAGATTCACATGCAAGTTCAATGATGGAGGATGAGGGTGACCATATTTCCATTAATGTAATTGTTGAGTTATAAATGCCAGTGGTCCTCATGCATGATGTAAACCATCCATCATGCATATTTTATAAGAATTTAATTCATGTCAATTATAATATCCTATTCTTGATCAAATTATTGCAAGTGACTAGTTGATTGAACAAAATATTTAAAATATCAATCATTTGTGAGAATAATTATTGGGCATTTCTAAATGTCCACATGACTACATTTATGCCAAGTTGTTTCTAGGGTTTATCTCTTACAAGCCTATCCACCCAAAGCAACATACTTTGTAAATGATAAGGAGGTTGTTGTGTAGTAAATAGTTTTTATAAATAAATGTCTCCATGGCTCTATTTGTAGATTTTAAAGGGAATTTTATGCTTAGATTATCTCTTGCCACACCTGTTGGTATTATTGTAATAGGTATGTGATGAATGCCATAAAAATTTTTTTGCAAGCTTTGTAATGGTCATTTGCACAATTTTTTTGTGGTTAATGATGGATAAATAAGTATACTCAATTGTTAAATATCATGTATGTGGTGTATATTTATGTACAATCCATATCATCTTTTTATTTCCATATGTTTTAACTCTTGGTAATTTATGACTATGTAACCCAATGAATAAGAAATTGATCCTAGAAATTGATAAGGTGGAAAAGTGAAACCCTAGGATTGCATGTGCTTTTCCAATGCCTTATCATTTAGAATTCAAGATCGGCTAGGATATGAGATTGAATTGCAACTTGAAGATGAGTCGATCAACCCTGAGATTTGAATTAGAATAATTTAGAATGGTTTTGTATGAAATGCAATGATATGACTAGCTAACAATGAAAATGCATTGTTCTGATGTAAGTGTGAACCCCAATCCTAGACCTGCACAAACTTAGCAACAAATACAATATTAGATACATATACAAGTTAGAACTAAGATTCCCCATGCAATTCATCTACAATGCTCAAAATAGGAAAGAAATGAAGAACAAAACAAAAAAACCTATTAAATCCTATTTAAGCATACAAACTCTCAATCGCATGGGGGAATTGGTGCCATTTTGATGTGGAAAATGGCCCTTTCCCAATCCCTTGTAAGCTTTGCGATGACTTGATGCTCCTTGATTCAAAATTTGATAACCTAGCTATGTTGATGAAATGCTATGAAAATGGATAAACTTGCTCCAAATGTGAAGATAGTGATTTTTCTTTAAGCTGTGGATGCAAATAACAAAGACTGTGGATCCAAAATACAAAGGAAAGCCTCTTATTTATAGATGAGATTGAGAGAAAAAGAGGCAAAATGGATGAATGTGGGATCATTCAACATCCAATGGCCAAGTGCCACTTGTCAAGATGTGAATGGAGGAAGCTTGAGCACATTTTGATGAATGCGCCAATAAATGACATTAGGTGGAATTTCAAATTTGTGAAATGACAAGTTTGAGGGGGATGAAAAATATCTTAAATGCCATTTGGCTCAATGCAAAAGGACATGTAAGAGGCATAAATGCCTTGTTGGAAGGACACATCCCTTTTGGAGGGATTTTCAAATTTGGAAGAATATTCTCATTTTTTGCCATGTTGAGGAAAATTAGAAGAATTAATAAATAAAAAGAAATGATTTATTGTGCAAGTTGTAAAATCTAGAGAATTAGAGGATTAGGATTAGCATTAATCATGATTTGATTAATTTTAATGGAGGTTAGTTGATTGTGACATTTAACTTAAATATTTGGATTTATTTAAATTAAATGAGAAGATTAAGAACATTAGAGATTTAATTAAATATTTTGATTTACTCAATTAAATGAACTTTAGGAGATTAATTAAATAAAAATTGATTTGTTTAATTAAAGAGATAACTTTAGGAGATTAATTAAATAAACTTTGTTTATTTAATTAAAGAGAGGAATGTGATTTAATCAAATAGAATGATTATTTAATTAGATAAAGTTGATTTATCTAATTAAATAAAGATTGATTAAAAGAGGAAATATGATGAATTTTAATCAAATAAAGATTATTTGATTAAAATGGTTAGTAGAGGGATGATTAAGGATGAAATGAAATTAGTGATTCCGGATCAGATGTGCATATATTTTACATGTCTACATTTTCCCCCTCTTTAAAGCAATGTACCTGATGTGTTGGTTCAAAGAATAAACCTGCTAAGATCAAAATTAAAAAAAAGTTTTTTTTTTCTTTCTTTTTCGGATGCCCCAGTGAAAAGAAATATACTGGTACATTCCCCCCTCAAGAGATTGAGTGAAAATTTCAATTTGAGGATCAATCTTGCAACAAAGAGGTTAAGATGGACATATGGATGGTTATGATGATGATGCAATTGAGATGGTTTTAAGATGCTTAGAATAACCAATCTATATTATCCTAAACAACTTAAATGATAATGCAGTGCATGTGAGATGGATGAGATGGATGATGTGATATGCTATGATTATGAGATTTATGTATGCTAATGATTTGTGGATGCAGGATGGATGCATTGGTGATTATGATTAACTATCCTAGTATGATGTTAGCATGGAGAGAAGAAAGAAAAAATGAGATGATGATAAGAGGATCCAACAAGTCCATGATCTATGAGACTTTATTAGAGATGATAAATGATGATGCTTATCAGGAATTGGGACTTTAAAAGGGCTACTTACCTTATATTTGATAACACACGTAGATGTGATGCATCAAGGTATAAAAAACCAAGATGGCGTTGTACCTAGTGTGATGGACTTTGACTCGACAATCAGATAGGAATACTCCTATTCACACCTGGCATGTAGAACCTTATTTAAAATGCAGTTCAGATATATTCCAAATATCTCAGACTAAAACATAGGAAGGCAAGTCTTTTTATGTGGTCAATGAGACACCTAGAACATCCTCCCTACATCCACCCAAAGCACGCATGACCAAGTTATATTACAAGAATATCCAACAAGCACAATAGATAAAAGATAATGATCATTGCCCCATTCCTATCTCTCTAAATATTTTGTTTAGACATCATCGAGAGGTCCTTGGAATGAGCATAATAAGATAAATCCAACAAGATAAAATCAAGTAAACAAACAAGCTAATGTTCTTCATACCACTAGCCAAGACTAAACTATGGTGATGCCTGATGTTGATGTCAATTGTAGGAAGGATGCATCCTAGGACATGATGTTATTAGATGATGATTTGGGACTGATTATATGATAATCTATTGAAACAAAGAGTTGACCAACTTTTTTACTTACTGACCTAGACTTGAGACTTTGACATTTGAGTTTTCACTTTTGACCTGCTAGACTTGTTTCCAACTGTTTCACCAAAGGTTGAAGATGATGATGATTAATTATGAGTGATGTTTATTTCGGGTGAAAGAGAGATGAGATAGATGGATTTTTCAAATATTTGGATGTTTTTGATGTTTTTTGAAATGTTTTGAGGCTATTTTTGGTGTTTTCAATATTTTACAAATGCTTTGATTTTTAAATTTTCAATTTTTTTAGGGTTTTATGAGATTTTGACTAGGAGACTAACCTAAAGACCTATCCTAGGGGCCTTAGGGGCTGATCAAAGATTAGACTTGCCTACGTTATACATGTAGAGACCACGTAGTTTGACTGACATAGACTTGATTATTGATGAGATATGAATAGATGGATTGCTAGTTTATTATGATGAACCCCTAAAGGACTGACCTAAGTGTCTCGGGGGAAGATCAAAGATCAACCTTGCCTACATTCAAAGCTCAAAGACCTATAGTTCAACAAGAAGACTCTTGTTTTTGACTTTTTGACTTGTTTTTTGACCCATTTTTTGGATTTTGATGTGTTGTGAATGTTTTTTAGATTTTCTAATTTTCTGGATGTTTCTGAATTTTTGGATTTTTTGATGGTTTTTGATTTTTGATGTTTTTGGATTTTTTGATTTTAGGAAGACTTCAACGATATACACGAATTTGATTTGATGAGAACATTCCCCCAACATGATGCAATAGACTACTTCGATAAAGGCAGGACAAATTGACCTTGACAATGGGCCGAGTAGTACTAGGAGGGATCATGATGAGAACATAGGACCAAGCTATGATGTGGATGCTAATGGGTGATGGATGGAGAAATGGAATGTGATTGATGGATGATGTAGAACGAGCCATGGAGATCCTGGTGGATGGAAAGTGCTTATTTACACAAGGTGCCCATTTTCCAGGTTTTCACCAAGGTACTTGCCCAAAGTGCCACTGAAATGGTTTTCACTAGAGGATGATTTTTCTCTTTACTGTAAATTTTAATCCTTTTTCTAATTTTTTTGGAATTTTTGTTTTTCTAATTTTTTTGTTGTCACCAAGACACTTGTCTGTTAGGTTTTCATCAAGGTGACCATTTTTTTAGGACATTTTCTATTTTTTTTGTATTTTTGGTTTTATACTCAAAAGGATTAGGCATAAAACTTTTTAAAATGAGAGTTCTTCATGGGCTCTTGTAGAGGCTCCACTTTGGGTGTTGATAACTGATATGCCCCTAACTTGTAGCTTGTTGTGATGACAAATGGGCTTAGCCAATTGGGTTCAAACTTACCCTTGCTATCTGGATTAGGAACGTTCTTTTGATTTTCCTTCAACACCAACTCTCCAACTTGGAATGTATGACTCCTAATCTTTTTGTTATAACTTTGCTTGAGTCAGTTCTGATATACCTACAAATGGTTGAAGGCCTCCATTTTTCGTTCATCTAGCAATTCTAGCTCATTTAGTTGTGATACCTGGTATTCCTCATTTGTGATGAGATTTTGCAGTGATATTCTTAATGACGGGAGCTCGATCTTGATGGGGAGTATGGCTCTTGATCCGTAGATGAGAGAGAAGGGGGTGGTAGTTGTTGGTTTGTGGATGCTAGTTCAATAGGCCTAGAGGGCGGGATTTAGCTATAGGTCACGACCTGCATCATTGACTATTTTCTTGAGGATTTATCAGAATGGTCTTGTTGGTGGCTTCTGCTTGGCCATTACCTTGGGGATAATACAGAGTGGAAAAGTGATGTTGGATGTTGAATTTTTGGCATAGGTCATGAACATCCTGATTCTTGAAAGGTGTCCCATTATATGAGATAATGGCTTGGGGAACACCATAGCAGCATATTAAATAGTTCATGATGTACTTAGATATTTGCTTTCCAGTAATGTAGTTCATAGGGATGGCTTCCACCCACTTGGTGAAATACGTAGTGGCAGTGATGATAAACTTGTGGCCCCTAGATGAGGTGGGGGTGTTTTTTCCAACAAGATCGAGCCCCTACTGTGAAAAGGGCCATGGTGTGACAATTGGATGAAGCTCCTGAGTTGGTGCATGGATGAGATCCCCATGCTGTTGACACTGTAAACATCTTTTGACATAGTCATGTGCTTCTCTTTCCATTGTTGGCCAATAGTACCCTGTCCTCAACAATTTCTTAGCCAAGGTCATTCTACTCAAGTGTGAACCAAAAATGCCATTATGTACCTCAGTTAAAGTAGTCAAGGCTTCCTTAGTGTTTAGGAAATGAAACAAGGTTCCTTCAATGCTTCTACAGTAAAGGGTATCTCCTAGGATGATGAAACAAGATGCTTTCTTGACAAAGGTTTTCTTAAGGTTTGAGGTTATGTCAGTGGGGAGGACTCCTATTCTCAAATAAGTGTATATATCATGGTACTAGGGATCACTGGGACCAACGATTTCACACACAAATTCAGACTCTGTTACCTCGAATGCGGGCACAAGAAGCTACTCTATGAGGAATTCTTGTTTTAGGACATTGTGCGGGATTTCTAGGAGTGATCCGATTGTAGCCATGGTGTCTACTGCTCTATTATTTGCTCTTGGTAGCTGCTCAAATGTGATATCAATGAATAATTCCTTAAGGATTTCCACCAACTTTTTGTAGGGAGTCAACTTGTCATCTTTTGTTTGGTACTCACCATTTACCTAGTTGATTATGAGCTGTGAGTCCCTATATACCTTAAGTGCCATTATCTGCCACTGCACTGTGATCCTTAGCCCTATGACAAGAGCTTTATATTCGACAATGTTATTTGTGCATGGAAATGACAACTTGTATGATTTAGGTATACAATCTCCCTATGGAGTGATGAAGAAAATAATTGCTCCTGACCTGTGCTGTGTATAGGACCCATCAAAATAGATTTTCCAATGATTTTCCACACTCAAGTTGAAGATTGATTTGTCAGGGAATTTTGATACAAGTGGATTTTTTGCATAGATGGGAGCCTCTGCCAATTGATCTGTGATTGCTTGTCCCTTGACAGCTTTGTGTTCCACATACTCAATATCATGCTCTATGAGGATCATAACCCATTTTTCTATCCACCCTATGAGCATTGCCTTGGATAGTAGGTATTTCAATGGATCTATCTTTGCAATGAGTTTGATTTGGTGTGCTAGCATGTAATGTTTGAACCTTTGAGCTGTAAAGATGACTTCTAAGCAAGATTTTTCAATGGATCAATAGTTTAGTTCATGACCTAGAATAGTTCTGCTGATATAATAGATTGTTCTTTCTTTCCTGGTTTCATCGTGTTGTGCTAGGAGAGTGCCAAGAGCTTTTGATGTTGTTGATATGTATAAGATCAATGGTTTTCCTAGAATGGGTGGCATGAGTACGAGCAGTGTGAGTAGATAATCCTTGATCTTGTTGAAGGCTTGGTCACATTTATCATCCCATCTATATGCTACCCCCTTGTGGAGTAGATGAGAATACATGATTTGCTTGTCTACCAATTGTGCTATGAATATGTGGATTGACTGGAGTCTTCCTTGTAGGCCTCTTAGTTGTTTCAGTGTTTTAGGTACCTCCATTTCAATGATTTCCTTGACCTTAGTTGGATCTGCCTCAATTCCTCTCATGGGTACAATGTACCCTAGCAACTTACCAGATTGGACCCCAAAGACACTTTTTTGGTTTTAAGCGGACCTTGTACTTTTCAAGTCTATCAAAGATGGCACTCAATGCTGCTATGTGATCTTGTATTTTCCTTGATTTGGCCAGTATATCATCTACATAATCTTCCACAGCCTTATGGAACATGTCATGAAAGATCAATGTCATAGCTCTCTGATATGTTTCTCTAGCGTTCTTTAGGTAGAATGACATCATGTTCCAACAATATGTCCCCCAAGAACAAGTGAAATCCATTTTATGTTGGTTCTCCTTGGCTATCATGATATAGTTATACCTAGATAATCCAACCATCAAGGATAACATCTCATGTCCTATTGTCATATCCACTATCATGTCAATATTTGGGAGTGGAAAGTGATCCTTAGGACATGCCTTATTTAAGTCTCTGAAATCTGTGCATATACGGATGCCCCCAGTGGGCTTTGAGATAGGTACAAGATTGGAGACCCACTTTGGATAATCTATCAGTCATATGAATCCTACATCTAGGAGCTTTGAAATTCCATTTTGACCAACATAGCTATTTGGGGATACATTTTCCTTAGCTTTTGTCTCACAGGTTTTGCTTCAAGATATACTACTAGTTGATGAACCACAACCTCTGGATCAAGTCCAGGCATGTTGACATAGGTCAATACAAAGTTGACCTTGCTTTCTCTTAGGAACACACTAAGGATTTCTTGTTCTTCTATTAAGAGAGACTCTACATAGAATGTTATGTGTGGTATCTCTTATGTTCCCAAGTTGACCGGATTGCATGTTTCTATCAGAACTGTTGACTTCTCTTGATGGATGGCACTAAGAAGAATATTGAATCCTTCATCCTCTGATGCCTCAGAGAGGTTTTCACCATCAAATACATCCTTTATTTTTACTTTTTTCAAGTTAGAGAGTGTCATAGTGTGGTTTTCACTCAAAAACTTGGAGATTATTTTGTGACTAAAGGATTCAATCGTTTCCTCGTAATAGGCATGTGTGTCATGTATGATGTCAAATATTTCCTTGTGATCTCCGCATGGTATAGTATCCCATAGTCCCATGAATTCTAGGAGTGCTTCATCATTTTTGAATGTGTTTAGAACTGATGGTCCTTATTGGTCATAATCGATGCGCTGGGGGTAGACTAGGTTTATTTTATGGGTTTGACTAGTTGACTCAAATGATAAGGTACTAATCATGAGGAGAGAGGAATTCTCAAATAGCATTGGTAAGTGAGTTATGGCATATTCCTCATCACTACTACTACAGACGTCGGTTATGTCAAATGTGAAGTTGTCTATGATGCAGCTTGTGGATACAGGTAAGTGAAGTTCAACTGCTGATAGCTGAGGGGGAGTCTTGACTACCTTAACTGGGGACCTCTTCCATGTATGGTTACACTCAGAGGGGTACATCCGAGGCCAATATTTCTCAAGTACATCTCAGGAATGATTGGTACTAGGAGACCATTGTCATTCTGTCCAAGCCTCTGGTTTCTATCATAGCCCATACTAAGCATCATTTGTAGTCCTTTACTACTCTCATCCATTGGAATGTTAGCTGCAAGTATATTATCTTGGTATAATAAATTTGATATGTCTCTTTCGTCCAACACTTCATGACTTAAATCTCCTCAATATCATTATAAGCATCCAGTGCATAATCAAACAAATCATAATAGGTACGTAAGCATTATAAACAATCCATCACATTAGGTGCATACATATCATCCATGATCATATTAAGCATCTCATAAAAGCATTCATTAGGCCATCACATATACATCATAAGGTCATTACTCACATATCATTTTGCATATCATAAATCATCATCTCCATACCATTTTGCATAACATATCATATCATATATAACATTACATCACATCATTATATAGCATCGTCATAAGTGCATATTATCACATACATTCATCATTGCATAGCCACATATCAAGATCATTGCACTCGTATCATCATCACCATCATAACAGAAAAAGATATCAAAAAAGAAATTATTTCATAGCATAAATCATCACATTTGCATCAACATACATAAATCATCATATAGATTGCATCATACACCATCATTAAAGCATACATAAAAGGTACTGAAAGAGAAATGCACCATCTTAAACATCTATATCATATATCACACATGCATATCATATATCATCATTCATTAGAAGCATAATATAGATCTGTTAGTTGCATAATCATCACATAACACATACATCATAAAAAAGAAATGCATCCATACATAGTAGATCCATCACATACATCATAATACCATAACATTATTGCATCACATATAGAAATAGAACCATCCACAAATGAAAAAATAAAAATGGTGCATGACATATCACAATAACATCATCATCTCATATATATATCATCAAAAGACTATCATAGTACAAAATAATAATCGGATCACTATACATGTGTGTATGATTACAAAAGGCCCAACGGGCTATCAAAAATGATCCCATATAGCACAAAGGAATAATTTCTTGATAAAAAAGGAGGTCTTGCTTGTTGCCCTCGCCTCTATCACCATGACCCTCTATTGGTTTGTGGCTGGTCCGCTGTGAAAAATCTTGGGCCCAGGTTGCTCTAGGTATGGCCTAATGATAATGCATCTGATAATAGTCTACCTCCCAGATAGCCTCCTTGTATGAACTAAGAGACACTATGTTGTGAGAGGAGGAGGCCACTATACTCTCTAGCTATTGTCTATAACCCATCTTTATGGCCACCTATAACTCTATGGCCTTCCTCTGTAAAATTTCCTGATCTCTCTTTGCATGTGCCTGGTCCCTCTCTACTACCAAGGCCTAGACCTAGGCCTGCAACTATAATATCTAGATGTCCCTCAAATCCGTCTGACCCATTGGCTATACTGGCAAAGGTTACACGTGAGGTTGGTCCTCACCTACATCTCATGGTGGTGTGGAAAACTGATCTTGGTGCCCATCATGTCCACTGTTCGGCCCCTAATTCTAGTCCTGCATGTGTACATCAACATGAGGCTAATCCATCTGAATCTGTGGTTGGTCCTATACCACCTGACCTACTGGAGGACCACCACCTCCTCATCCTTAGCCTACCCCCCTCCCCTTGGCTCTCCATTGAGTAGAGGGTGCACTTGGAACTGTAAGTCATAGAGGTAGTCAAAACCAATCTTTGTAGGCCTGAGTCACCCCTGGATATGAAGCCCCCTGATCATACGCCCATGGTCGGGCCACCAGCTGCCTAAAGCTATCCACTACCTCGGAGGCATGAATGTATCACCACCAGGCACCCTACGATATTGTGCAAGAAAAAATGGCCACGTAGTCATCGTTTGGCCTATCTTGAATCTCACCAAACTAGCATTGAACTCATCCCAGCAAGTACCTCTCGATCATAGTATTGTACTACCCCTGCATAAGCCAGTCCTGGCGGGCAATGAACAACTATTGAACATCATCAGCCCATCCAAGCCAACCAAGGTATGGGCATCATGTGAACACTGCCATCTCATCAATGACCCTCCTCTAGTAAGGAATCCCATGCTTACCTGTGTGTGTGAAGGACACATACCCCTGTAATGCCAAACAACTAGATCATCGGGCCTAAATGGCACTAGAACAACCCATGGATGAATAATGAAGATATGCTCCCATGTCCACACATGGAGTGTGACACCTGCATCAAGTGCCTTGCCATCCAAGTATGCATACTCATGTAAATCCCTGTAAAGGGAGGCAAGAAGAATAGGACCCCATGTAAAACATACTAGCTTTTCATGAACCATCCACTCCTAGCAGAGCCCCCAGTCAGGACTAAAGTACTGGCCTCATCAATCCAGAGCAACAAGACCTAAGATGAAGGTAGTAATCACTAGTCAAGAGGGTGTTGTGAGCGTCTTGTGGCACTCTAGCTCTATTTGACCCTCACAATATATCATGTCCTCTATAGCCAGGACTGCATGGCAATCATCCTGTCTAACATCCATATCATGAATAACTTGTTGACCATGTATCGACAATCTAAGGATGCGCCACATGTCCTCCACGGTGACAGTGGCCTTGCCAGTGGGAAGATGAAAGGACAACATCTCATTGTGCCATCTCTCAGAAAGCACATACATCATGTCGAGATGGGTCTGCACAAGTGCTACATAGGCAATGTACCATAGCCCCATCTCACAAAGTTAGTCCTTCTCCCTTTCAGTTAGATCTCCAAGTAGCTGAATATCTCCTGCAATCTTTTCTCGCAAGAATAAAGCTCCCTCGCTACCTCCTACATCAGGAAAGGTCACTGTGTTAAAACTATTAGGAAAAATTTATCCCGAGCATTCAAGAAACCAACCCAGCATTGCAAACTATGAAGGTGTCACAGTTTGAAATTTGCAAACCGTGACGCTGGCACCTTCAAGTCCCAAATTGCACTACAGTGGTGCACTTTGCTTAAGCATCCCAAACCCTAATTCTAAAGTTCACCACGACATCAGAGTTAAGAATCTAATGCTACAATTCACATATGTGTCAGAGTTTGAAGTTTGTTCCCAAACTCCAAACTCCATCGTGACAATCCACCTTGTGATGGCGGCTTAGTTTGAACATCGAGTGGTGCAGTTTAAAATTCTGAGTAGCGCTATATAGCACCATGCCTAGAGAACTAAGTTTGGAAGTAATAATTGCATGTAAAAAATGAAAAATGAAGCTCAAGTAATGATCACTTACCGGTGCCCTAGTGTCGGGAGGTCATTAGTATGTCCGGAGTCAATCAGAAATGTGTATTGGGAGCTGTCATTGCGCCATCTCATCAAGGTATCAGGGCTCAAATCCCAAGGAATTCTAAAGGCTAGGTGTGCAAATGAACTGAAAATGACCTCCTAAGGCCTATTTAAGCCTGCTTTGACCCTGTTTGGCCATCCAGAAGAGGTCTAGGTCCCTCAAACCCATTTTCATCCATCCAAAGGACATTTTACTCTATTTTTTACCTCTTTTTTGACCTCCTGGACCCTTTTTGGACCTATTAGCTACCTTGTCCTCTTTTTTTCGTGAGATCACCCAAAAAATTAGAATTTTCATCTGATCTC
This sequence comes from Sequoia sempervirens, assembly GCA_007258455.2. NCBI lineage: Eukaryota > Viridiplantae > Streptophyta > Pinopsida > Cupressales > Cupressaceae > Sequoia > Sequoia sempervirens. The sequence goes on along the minus strand of VDFB02252616.1, from coordinate 102,670,049 downwards.
TCGAGGGGACAATATATTAGCATAATTTCCCTTACTAGGGTAGCAGTGGCGAAAATTTTGGAATTGATTTTTTTGGCTTTTGATCGAGACAATTTTATTCTTTGAAACAACGCAATGAGTGCACTACTTCAAAGAGGGGAAAAATGTAGACATGGAAAATATACCAATTGACACTGCACATCTAATCCTGACTACTAACACCCTTTCATCCTAAATCATCCCTCGGTCTAACCATTTAATCAGATACACTTATGTGATTAAATTCATCAATCATCCTCTCTTAATTAAATAAATCACCTTATCTAATTAAGTCATTCTTTCTTGTTAAGTAAATCAATTTACCTGATCTAATTAACCCTATGTCCATATTTAATTAAATAATTCATTTTATTTGATTAAATCTCTAAAGTCTATCTATTAAATTAAATAAATTAAAACCTTAGTTTAATCTAACATCATCTCTTTTAATTAAATAAATCAAAAGTCCTTATTTAATTTATTTTGAAATCATATTCTTCTCATATTTGATTTAAATAAATCCACAAATTTAAGTCAAATTTGTCACATCAACTAATCTCTCATTAAATTAATTAACCTTTAATTAATTTAATCCTAATCCATGTCCCATCCTCTAGATTTTGCAACTTGCACATGAAAAATAGATTTAATTCATTTATTAAATCTCTATTTTCTCTCAAAAGGCATAATAAAGGAATATTCCTCAAATTTGAATTCAAAAATCCAAGTGGACTTTGTCCTTCCAACAAGGCATTTACTCCACCTAATAAGTCCTTTTGCCTTGAGCCAAGTGGCATTCAATGCATTTTCTTTTCCTCTTACATGTCATTTCAACAGTTTCAAATTCCACCTAATTGCATTTATTGACACATTCTTCAAAACTTGCACATCCTCCATCCACTCACATTTGGACAAGAGGCACCTTGCCATTGGTTGAATGTTAGTCCCACATTGCTCTCTTTTGGGAATTCTTCCAACTTGACATTCTATAAATAAGAGGTCTTATTCCTCATTTCATCATCCACAATCAAAGTATAATTATTATAGTAATTTTTAGTGCATCCACAATTTGAGTAAACTTACTATACTCAAATTCATAGCAATCTTCATCCATTTCATCCAAGCATAGTTAGGTTTTTTGCAGATTTTCAACATGGAGCTACATTGAAGTCATCACTACAAGCATTCATCCTTCATCAATCATCTTCATCACATCATTGGAGCTGGGAAATGGCCAATTTTCACATCAAATTGGCACCAATTCCTCCATCGGATCAAGAGTTTGCATTACTTTCAATATGACTTAATCTACTTTCTTGTTCTTTCATTATATTGTTGTTTTCATTCCTATTTTGAGTTTTGTTAATGGATTTCATGGGGAATCCTTGTTCTTACTTTCATATGATCTTCTAATGTGTTCTTTTTTTGTGTTTTGCAGGTATTTGGATTGGTGTTCTATAGTAAGTTGTAGTGTGTGTAATCATGTTAATATTTTAGAGGTTGTTGTGGGGCTGTTGATGGTTTATGGTTTATATTATTTGCAGTTTGCTTATCCTGTATAGGGTTTCGGGCCCCTTCAAAACCTGCTTTTACCTCTAATAAAAAACTATTCATGCTCATAAGGGAGGGGGGCTATTCTCATTTTTGCATAACTTGCAAATGGGGTGTTGGATTTTGAAGTGTGAATAGTTGATGAAAAAATATTTCCATGGAAAATACTTTAGCATCAAGACATTTTATATTCTATGTTGTTTTGATACATTTTTTAACCTCTGAAGCCATTACTGTAAGCAAAAAATGATGAGGCATAACTTTCACTCTGATTATTGAAATTTCACAAACTTTTTTTTAATGCATATCAAAATTTCACAAGGAATTCATATTTGCTTGTATTTTTTAGATTTGGATTAGCCCATTTTTAAAATTCACCATGTATTATAAACGATCAATGAGATCCAATCTTCACACAAGTTGTAATTTTATTGCACATCATTTTGGGGAACTTGTATCTCAACACTAATCATTTTTTGGTGGGGGGGTGTATACTTGCATTTCACATTAATATTTGTTAATAATTAAATGATATCTAAAACTTCAAATTGAAGTGCAATATTATGGGAGTAATCAATATGGGGATGAATTATGTCCTCATTTCTCACATCATCTCTTTCAACATCTATTCAGGATTGCAAAACTCGAATCACCTAACGCTACATTATAATTCAATGTTGACTCATCCATGAGTTCCAATGATTCTTTGCATTATGACATTGCTATCATCACTCTAGCTCCACTACATTGGGATGTATATCTCTAGACATTAAATCTTTGTTTGTAAAATCCTGCATTGCAAATTTTGATGACAATATTGAAGACATTCATCTCCTTTATGATGCCAACTTTGATGAAGTTGCATCACCATTACCATCTTTGGATCTTGCTCTTGTCTTGTCTACATCAACTTCTAGTGTGATAGGTTGTGCAGTTATTCATGAGTTTATCTAACTTAGTCATCATTTACATTGACATTATCTACAACAGTATCAAATTCACATGGTCCAGTTATCGCCATACATCCACGGTCCTTGTTCCTGAATCTTATATGATACCTGATCCATCTTATTAGTATTTTCACAGTTTATCATTGTCTTGGTGATCTTTAAGCAACATTTGAAGACATCATGGGAATCATATCAATCTTTGGATCATGTGTCAAATTCAAAGACCTTTATTCTACTTCTTGCATATTCCTATATAGAATGGGAATCAATATTGCACACATTTATGGTTTTGTTTCTTCTAAATGAGAGAAATATCATTCAACATTTGTGAATCATCTTCAACATCCAATGTTGAGCATCTGATGCAGGAGCATCCAGTGGTGTAAGGGCAATCTTGCATCACCCAAAAATAGTTAAATTTCAAGTTTCTTAGTTTTTAGATGTTTTTACATTTTTGGATACCCTTTTCGTCATAATAAAATTCTCAATTTATAGTTTTTATTTTCTATTCCTGGGTTGAAAGATATTACAGTTTTAGTTTCCCAGATTTGCACCTGAAAATCTTCTGAGTTAGATTTGAGGCACTTAGAGTTCCCGAAACAGCCCAAAAACTTGCCAAAATTGGTGTAGAAAATTTCATGTATGTTATTGACTTCGAGACCTTTCCAACGGTTCAAACGGTTTGCGAATCGAAGTCCCAGATCAAAAGTTATGGCCCCGAGAAGTTGGTGCACTTTCTAGAAGATACAATTGCAAATGCTCTTTTGAAATTTGAACTTCATGTTGTCAATTTTCGGCGCCAAACCACCTAAACTCAAATTTGAATGTTGTTTTGGCTCCAAACTAATGAGGAGTTCTATTTATGCGTGGGTTTCTAATTTTTGGACCGTAGCTTTTTGGGGACAAGCTCGCATATTGCGAAAGGGTTATTCTGTAGCTTTTTGTAACTTGCATGTGTTGTAGAACTTGGGGATTGAGATCCTCTACATGTAAGAAGCTCCATTTTCTAAATAATAAAATTATTCTCTTATTTGTGGGTTATTTTCTATGTCTCGAGTTGTGCCCTCATCAAGTGGTATCAGAGAGGGTTTTCTTAAGTGTGTGGACAGATTGTCGACCGTGAGGTAGTTTGCACTAGGACCGTGGTTGTGGGTCGAGGTCAAGAAAGATGCCTCCAAGAGTGATGCTTAATAGGCATGGTGGTGTCAGAGGTGGTCGAGGTGGCAAAAATGTTGGTGGAAGAGATGCACTGGCAGCCCTCCAGAGATAGATTGATGCGTTACAAGAGCAGTTGAGAAGAGGGTTAAACCCAAGGGAGGAAAGTGAGGATGAAGGAGAGGAAGAAGGTTCAAATGTAGAAGAGGAAGAAGAAGCAATTGATCAAGACCAAATATAGCTAATAAGGGCCATTTCGAAGATCGGGAAAAGACCAAAAGTAGAAGTCCCCAGTTATTCTGCAAGTCTGAACCCGGAAGAGTTGATCAACTAGATCAACGAGTTAGAAGAATATTTTGAGTATGAGAAAATAGATGACCCAAATCAGGTTAAGTTTATGAAAATGAAGCTGAAGGGCCATGCCAGTATTTGGTGGAAAGAAGTTCAGTCGGAAAGAAATTGAAGAGGAAAAGGAAAGATCACCAGATGGGATCACATGGTAGAGAAACTGAAGAAGCAGTTCATGCCAGTGGACTACAAGTTAGACCTATTGAAGAAATTGCAAGGGTTGAAGCAAGGAAGCAAATCTATGAAAGAATATATTGAAGATTTTATATTGAAGATTTTCACAAGATAATTATCAGAACGGGTCACACAGAGGCCAATAAGGAGAAGGTAGTCCAATATCTTAATAGATTACGACCGAGCTTTCAGGAGGAGTTAAGCCTAGTCAGAATGACCACCATTGAGGATGTGTATCAGTTTTCTCTGAAGGTGGAAGAGAAGTTGAACAAAAGATTTGATGGCAAGCAAAAAGGATGAGGTCAAAGCGGAAGGGGAAATGGAAGACCTTCAGGAAGCCGAATTGATGATGAAAAGAAAAGTGAATATGTGGGTACTAGTTGAAGCTAAAGAAATGACAATTTCTACCACCCTTGTGATCAAAATAGTGGTGATCAAAGAGGTAGAGGATGAGGGAGATATGGACAAGGATCTGGAATAGGTGGTTTCAGAGGAACGTGTTTCTAGTGTGGTGAAGAAGGGCATCGAGCCTATGAATGTCCACAACACCAAGGAAGGGTAGACAAAAGGCCAAAAGGTTGTGGAAGGGTTGCACATGCAGATGAGGAGGCCCAATCTAAACATTCCGATGATGCTGAAAGGGGAGAAGCCCTAGTGATTAGGAGAGCCTTGGTGCTAAGGAAAAGGAACCAAAACAAAGGAAGAATCTATTTCACACAAGATGCAAGTGTGAAGGAAAATGTTGTGATGTCATTATTGATGGTGGGAGCACTGATAATCTGGTGTCAGAGGAGATGGTCACAAAGTTGAAGCTAAAGAGGGAAAGACACCTGCATCCATATCAGATTGCCTGGTTGCAGAAAGACCACAAAGTTTTGGTCAATGAGCAGTGCCTAGTAAAGTTCAAGATCGGGAGCTACCATGATGAGGTACTCTATGATATCATCCCCATGGATGCATGTCACATGTTGTTGGGGAGGCTGTGGCAGTTCAATAGGCGAGCTATACATAATGGCCATGCAAACACTTATTCCTTCAAAAATGATGGGGTTCGTCACAAGTTGAAACCCCTGAAGGAGACCGAAGAAAAGGTATGCAGTAGTGCTAGAATTTGTTATATAAATGGAAGAAAATTTTTAGAAGGTATGAAGCATGAGCGTGTGTGTTATGCATTGATTCCTAAAGTTAGTAAGGAGGATAGTGAGAAGGTTCCATAAGAAGTTTCTGAGATGTTGGATGAATTTTAGGATATTTTTTTTGATAATGTACCTAAGGGTTTACCACCAATAAGGAAGATCAGTCATCAGATTGACTTGATTCTTGGAGCTAGTTTTCCAAATAAGGCAGCTCATAGAATGACTCTAGTAGAAAATGAGGAGTTGAACAAACAAGTTCAAGAGTTGTTGAAAAAGGGTTTGATATGAGAGAGTTTGAGTCCATGTGTAGTACCTGCAGCACTAGCACCAAAGAAGGATGGGGAGTGGAGGATGTGTACAAATTCCAGAGCCATAAACAAGATAACAATCAAGTACATATTTCCCCTGCCAAGTATGGATGACTTGATGGACTGTTTGAGTGGAGCTCAGTACTTCACAAAGATTGATCTGAAGAGTGGATATCACCAGATCCGGATTAGAGAGGGAGACGAATGAAAGGCTGCCTTCAAGACCAAAGAGGGCCTGTACGAGTGGTTAGTCATGCCTTTTGGGCTAACCAATGCACCGAGCACATTCATACGGCTCATGAACGAGGTACTAAAACAATTTCTGGGAAGTTTTGTTATTGTATATTTAGATAATATTTTGATTTTCAGTAAGACGTTGGATGAGCATCTGATGCATATTTGAAGAGCCTTTGAGAAGTTAAGAGAAGAGAAACTGTTGATTAATTTGAAGAAGTGTAGTTTTGTGAAGAGGGAGTTAGTGTACTTGGGGTTTGTTGTCTCAGCAGAAGGTCTCAAGATGGACCCATAGAAGGTGAAGGCTATTCTGGAATGGCCTACCCCAAAAACTAATACCGAGCTGAGATTTTTCCATGGTTTGGCTAGTTTTTATAGAAAGTTCATTAGAAACTTTAGTAGTATTTGTGGACCCCTGATTGAAACAATGAGAGGGGATAGAAAAGAATTCAAGTGGAGCACTGGAGCGGCAAAAAGTTTTGAACTATTGAAACGGAAGGTGACAGAGTAACCTGTTCTAGCCCTCCCAGATTTCGACAAGATGTTTCAGGTGGATTGTGATGTCAGTGGTTGTGCCATTAGAGCAGTGTTGAGCCAAGAAGGTAAGCCCATTGCCTATTTTAGTGAAAAGTTAAATGATGCCAAGAGAAAATATTCTGTATATGATCAGGAATTTTATGCAATAGTTCAAGCATTAAAGAAATAGAGACATTATTTGTTGCCGAAGGAATTTGTTCTATATACTAATCATCAAGCCTTGCAGTACATAAATAGTCAGGAAAAATTAAATCAGAGGCATATAAAATGGGTAGAGTTTTTGTAGAGTTATACCTTTACTTTGAAACATAAGAGTGGGAAGTAAAATAGGGTTGTAGATGCCTTAAGTAAGAGGCATACATTGATGACAAAGATGCAGATTGAAGTGGTTGGGTTCAATGAACTCAAGACACTGTATGCAGAAGATCCTGATTTTGCAAAGGCTTGGAAAGCTTGCAAGGAACCTGTTACAGTGGACAAAACAAGGTGGTTGAATTTCATAATCCAGGATGTCATGTTATTTAAGGGAAGTCAATTGTGTATCCCGAGGAGTTCCATGAGGGAGAACCTGATAAAGGAGAAGCATAGTGGAGGAATGGTAGGACATTTTGGTCGGGATAAGACCATTGCCATTATCAGTGAGCATTATTATTAGCCTCAGTTGTCACAGGATGTGAAGAAATTTGTACAAAGCTGCAGGGTATGTTAGATGGCTAAAGGAGTGAGTCAGAATATAGGCTTATATCAACCCTTACATGTACCAGAGAGGCCGTGGGAGGATATAAGTATGGACTTTGTTCTTGGTTTGCCAAGGACACAACGAGGGAATGATTCAGTCTTTGTGGTGGTTGATAGGTTTTCAAAGATGGCACATTTTATTCCATGCCCAAGACCCATGACAGTCCACATTGGCCTAATTTTGTTCTTCAAAGAGGTGGTGAGGCTATATGGTCTGCAAAAGAGTATTGTTTCAGATCGTGACAACAAATTTGTGGGGTACTTTTGGAGGACCTTGTGGAAGAAGTTGAAGATAGAGTTGAAGTTCAGTTCTGCACACCATCCACAAACAAATGGGAAGATGGAGGTTGTTAATAGGAGTCTGGGTAACCTACAGAGATGTTTGGTAGGAGATAAACCCGGGATGGGACTTGATTCACATAAAGTGTAATTTTCTACAACAATTATGTCAATGTATAATCGGGGTAGATCACCACCTTAATGTATGGAGGTAGTCCCAATAGCTCCACTGTATAAAAAATGGACTAAGAAAATAAGTGTTGAAGTCAAGATTTGCGTAATCACATCAAGGATATACAAGGAGAAGGTAAGAGAACATAGCTAACAAGATGAATATGCAAGTATAAGTACAAGGGAAGACTAAGAGGTATAAGGAGTTTCAGATTGGTGATGAAGTGATGGTCCACTTGAGGAAAGAAAGGTTTCCAGTGGGAACATATAACAAATTGAAGATGAATTTCGGTCCTGTAAAATTTTGAAGAGGCATGATTCGGTGGAATGTATATGAGGTAGAGCTGCGATGGATTCAACATTTCCCCATGTTCAACATTTCAGATTTGACAGTATCATGAAGGTGGCATAGAGGAAGTACCAATGATGGAAAAGCAGTGGGATTCCAGCACCTACTTGAAAAGGAGGAGATTGAAGAAATCTGGATAGTCGTGTGGGAAGGAGTACCAGGAACAGGTAGTATGAAGAATATCTGGTGAAATGGAAAGGAAGGCCTGTTGAAGATTCATCCTGGTTGCCTAAGGTAGAGGTTGACTGTTTGGGTTTTCCTCCACCATCTGAGACGTGATGGGGTCACTTCTCAAATTACCCTGGGTGTCTGATGCAGGAGCATCCAGTGGTGTAAGGACAAATCTCACATCACCCAAAAATAGTTAAATTTCAAGTTTCTTGGTTTTTAGGTGTTTTTACATTTTTGGATACCCTTTTCGTGATAATGAAATTCCCAATTTATGGTTTTTATTCTATGTTTCTGGGTTGAAAGATATTGCAGTTTTAGTTTCCTGGATTTGCACCTGAAAATCTTCTGAGTTAGATTTGAGGCACTTAGAGTTCCTAGAACGGCCCTAAAACTCACTGAAATCAGCGTAGAAAATTTTGAGCGCGTTATTGACTTCGAGACCTTTCCAACGGTTCAAACAGTTCGCGAATCAGAGTCCCGGATTAAAAGATATGGCCCCGAGAAGTTGGCACACTTTCTAGAAGATACAATTGCAAATGCTCTTTTGAAATTTGAACTTCATGTTGTAAATTTTTGGCGCCAAACCGCCTAAACTCAAATTTGAATGTTATTTTGGTTCTAAACTAATGAGGAGTTCTATTTATGGGTGGGTTTCTAATTTTTAGGTAGCTTTTTGGGGAGAAGCTCGCATATTGCGAAAGGGTTATTCTGTAGCTTTCTGTAACTTGCATGTGTTGTAGAACTTGGGGATTGAGATCCTCTGTATGTAAGAAGCTCCATTGTCTGAATAATAAAATTATTCTCTTGTTTGTGGGTTATTTTCTGTGTCTTGGGCTGTGCCCTCATCAACATCTACCAACACTACAAGAATCACTTTGAGGGGAGGTTGCATGGTTTCTCATCTCCTATTAGTTTTTAGAGGAAGCATTTCCTCATGTGGAGTTCATTACTTCTCAATTTTTGGGGGGTCGTATAGACTTTCTCTTTTCTCTCCTATGGGGGTAAGATTCATTGTGCATGTTGTGCTAAAAGTTGTCCTTGGGGGGTCATCACGAGTCCTCCATCACTTATCTTCTTCACTTATACATTTCATTGCATTTGCATGTCTTTTTTAAGAGTTTTATTTTCCATTGGGTTTCTTTTATTCTTCAATTTATAAGAATTTTTTATGAATACGTAACATGGCCTTGTAGTCAAAACTCATTAGATCAATACATATATTACTCATTAAGTTGCACTTAATGGGGGTATTAGTGTAAATAAAGCCATTATTCACTTAGTTAGTTAATCACCTTTTTAAGATTGACCTATTCACACTTAGCTTAAGTTTATTTAAGCTATTTCAAACTTTTGTCTCACTTCATAGTATTGAGACATGCGTCCTCATCTTTTGAGATACTTACAGTACTTGCATGCTTTCCACTTGCTCACACACTTTTCAAATAAACTCACAAGTGTTACAATTTGGAGGGATAGTCAATCATTACCTCCTACCTACTTACCTCCTCATCCTTGCCTATATAAGCAAGGCTCATTATTGTATTATACACTCTTCATATCATATGATAGACATACTACTGTGCTCATCATTTCACTTGTGGAAGGTTATCAATTTGCACTTTGTAATCTTGGAATCCTCCAACATTTTCAATTTCCCAAATAACAAACAACATGCTGCAAGTTTGTTTTGAACAATCCTTGAACCTCCTTTTCCATGTCCATCACTATGTTCAAAAATAAAGATCCCCAAAATGCCACATTTGAAACACATAAATACAACACATAACATTAAATTCACAAACATTAAATTTTCCATTAGAAACCATTTACACCTACCTAATGCTACTAAAAAAATATCAGAAAAAAGATTTTGAAAAATACCTAATTGATAAAGATTATTAAATTTCTAATTACTTACCTAGAGACAAATAATGAGAATTATTTTGAACAATCCTCGAACCTCCTCTTTCCATATCTACCACCATCTTCAAAATGTCATATTTAACACACATGAATATAGTACATGAAAAAATAGCGAATGGTGTTCGCTGAATTCACGAAACATTAAATCTTTCTTTAGAAACCATTTACACCTGCCTAATGCTGCTAAAAAATATCAGAAAAAGATTTTGACAAAAATTATACCCAATTGATAAGTACTTGCCAACAGAGAAAAAATGAGAATGCATCGATTCCTTACCAATATGTACTATTGCTTGAGTTTCTGATCCGTGCACACTTAAGTAAAAGTTAAAAAAAAATCGTCTAGACAATTCAAGCTAAATTTTTCTTTCACAACTTCAACTTTAAGCTTCGGAATAGAAATTCTCTTGGACAACAACCACTTCTTCTCAATCTTCTCATCACAAATAACAAGTTCCAGACAGCTTAGTCCACAAATACTTCTAGGAAAATGCATCAAATGGGAACATTCACTCATGCCTATCTCCTTCAATTTCTTAAGCTCTTTCAAGCCCTTGCAAACAAAAATGTCCAGATATTCCAACTGCCTAAGTTTTCCAATTGAAGGTGGAAGTTCTTTCAATCCTAGTAATGCCAATAACCTTAGCATTCTCAGACTGCTTAGATTTCCCAGATCATGTGGTAAAATATGAAGCAAATGATAATTCGTAACAGAAAATATCCAACCTGAGGGCATATGATAGATAGCAAGGGACATCCCCTCCAAATCGCTGCAATGATCTAGGTTAAATTCTTGAAGCTTGGTGTAGTTGAAAATGGAAGCGCTTCCAAACCCTTCGAATAAGCTTAAAGATAGTTTCTCCATGTTGTGTACTGCAATGCTCTGTTTCTGAAGGTTGTGTGCAACCAACCTTTCCAAGCGAACACTCCTTAGTTGGGGTAGTGAAGATAAGACAACTAGACCTTTTATTGTGACTCTTTTTGAACTATAATTGCATACCATGAGAAATTTCAAAATTTTCATGGATTTTATAAATGGGGGAAGATGGTATTCACTTTCAGCAAAGAGTATCACCAGGGCCTCTGTCTTTGGAAAATTGATCTTGTACCAGTCACTTTTGTCCATAGGACCTGTATACAACATTCAAAAATGGAATCCAATTAGCATATTTTGGTTTTAGGCAATTAACTTTCTGAAGCCAAGTCAGAATGATGAAGTTAGGATGTACTAATGTACATTACATTCTCATATACAAGCTTGAAAGAAATATGCACACAATAAATCCAAAAAAAATGATATTTTAGGGGAAGTGATATAGAGGTAGATTTTATGATAGATAAAATCTCATAATTTATTATTTTTCTACTCAAATACATGGCTTGCATTTCAGCCAAAAAAATGACAATTGGTAGCTATCCGTTTGTGTTGTCTTGTAACCCACCTATATAAATGGAGACAATTTGAGCTCCAAACGGCCTATCCTTCAGCAACTCCCAATTCTTTGGAAAATATTCTCCTTCCTAGGAATAATTAACCTCTTCTTGTGGAAGGCAATACCTTAGCCTTCTAAACATAAGGCCAAATCTTGCATTACATCATGTTGACAAAATTAGCGCTCAGAGGAATTTCCAAAAGAGATTTCTGCTACGCTCCTGATAAATTCAACCATGTTAGGCCAGTTTCAAATAAGTAGTAACAAGAAAATAAGTGCATTCAAGAACTGCCAATTACCTAGAATTGCCGGTTAAGTTGAACAAATTTCTACTTGCAAGTTCCAACAAGATGGCTAAAGCATCCTGCCACTCCAGTTGTCGGGCATAAACCCAAATGTGCAATAGAGCATCAACAAAGATTTTTTTGTCCTCTAGAAATGCCCCCAAGTCTAAGAAGCATTCTTTGGCTACGTCATCCAAGAAACTGATATTATTCTCTAAGAATCTAAGTAAGCCAACTCTATGATAATCTGATATCGATTCCCCCTTGGAAAGTTTGATCCTTGCACTCGCCCAGGCCACATGAGGTTTTCCATTCAAACAGCTTCCAATCATCTTTCAAGCAAGTGATAAGCCTTTACATTCTGCTTGCACCTGTTATTCAACAAATGGAAATTTTTATCAATACCCATGGAAGGCACTGTAGGTTCTAAGAACAAAAAAATAGATTTTATAACTTAAGCTAAAATGCTCATAAATTAACTGCTTTCAACTTCTATGAGGTTAGATAACTTTTTGTAGTCTCAAAGCATCCAGTAACTGCAAACTTTGAAAATAAATATCCAATTGAACAATTATTTTTCACCAGAATGTTTTTTATGGTTTTTGTATTTAATTGTACATGAAGTTTTAGCTTCAATCACATCTTGAATTCATAACTCATACCGCGTTGACTAGATTTGCATCTTCATTAGTAGGAATTGATGTATGTCTGAAAGCCCAAAAACAAAAGAGAGAGAGAGCATCTTCATGGCCCACCAATGGTAATCAATACGACTGAATAGAGTGGTTTATGGGGATAGTGGAGCTATCTCTAGTTGTGACAAGATTTTTGTTCCTGCCCCTTCTCCAAATTTTCTCTGGACCGGACATCATCCAATATCACCAGAGTTGATTTAGATCGCCATTGAAGTTGTTGTTGTAGTTGCATATGTGCATCTTCTACATTCTGAAACTCGGGCCTCTTCAATCCAACAATTTTATGCCACATCATCTCTCTAAATCCTTTCACATTTGGAGACTGTGAAATAGTAACAAAAACCATATTTTGAAATATCCTAATAATCACAAAGAAACAAGAAAATCTTAGAAACTATAGGATGAAGCACACTTCACAATAACTTATGGTCTACAATAAAATCATTTTGAATGAAAAGTTGATCAAAGACAATCAAACAAAGCTTGAAAAACATATTGAAAAAAAGACAAAGAGAAACCATTATTCGTACAAGAAAAACACACTGAATAAATTCTAGTACCTAGAACCATTATTCGTACAAAAAAACACACTAAATGTCTTCTTGTTGGTCTACGGGCTTGTGAGGTGCTTACATCCTACGACATTTTTCCTTCATTGGTTTGAGGGCCTTCGATGTACGTTGTGCAACTTTGTAGTTCTACGGAGCTATGGAGTCCTTTTTTTCAAACCTCCTTAGAGAGTACCTATGGAGCCATCTCTCTTTGAATTCTCATTCCTCCTTGCTCTCTCTTGAGCCTTTTCGTTTCTCTTGTCTTCTCTTCTCAAATTGTGTATACATGATCAATGATCTACATCTTCCTCATCCTGAGTATATATTCTTTCTCTCTTTGATATTGGTTACTTCCCTGAATTTTGGATGCACTCTTCTCTTAAAGCGATCAATGCTTACATTATTCTTTTCATTTAAGAATTCTTCTATGTGTTATTGTTCTTAATTTGGGGACAATGTATAGTTCTGAGACAACCTTATACATTGAGGTCTCTTTCACTTTGCTGATTCAAATACTTGAGATTTTTGTGTGTCTTTTCATATTCTAACCTTGTGATGTGATGATTTGTATGTTCTAACCTTGTTGTCTTGTGTGGGTCTTTCTTGTCTAATGTGTTTGTTTTGTAGGTCTTCAGCTTCGGGGGCATGCTTCCTTGGTTCAAAGAGTTGTCTACTTCCTCTACAGTATCCTTTTGGCATCGTGATGTTATTTATCTTTAGTAGATTTCCTTTAGCGTGTATATTAGTGTAGATTCATATGCCCACTAAAGTGGGGGCAAAATGTAATGTTGTAAAATTTCACCCCTTGCAATTTTGCATACATTCTTGTATCTACTTTAGAGTCCACTCCCTTAGCATCTTGTGTAGGCTCATTTTAGCCCTTACATCAGCCTTCTTCCCCTCTCAAGATGTTGAAGGACCCCTTTTCAATAGCTACCTTTGTGCGCTAGCTTTGCATCAAACCTTGTGTTTTTCCCATTCTCATTGTTATGTATTGTGATGTGTCCGGACACTAGTATGTTGTGCTAGCATCTTGTAATGTTTCAACATTCAAACGATCACCTCTGAGCATGTTTGGCACTTGTCAACAAGTTTTTTCAGTGGTAGCGGCTGGGGACACCCTAAAATGACTAAAGAAGCTTTTTTTCCCTCTTTAAAAGCTATCTTTTCAATCCATTGGGTCTTCTAGCTTCTTCTATTTCTTGGCTTCTACCTTGGATATTCTCCCATCTTGCTCTTTCTTGCACAACTCCCTTGTTTGTTACAACATCCTCAAGCTCTCAAACTCTCACAACGCTCTTTGCAGCTCTCTTGGCTCTCACAACCTTCTCTTTTGTCCTTGCTCTCTTCACCTTCCTTAATCCTTGCAGTTGATATCTCCCTTGTCTTGTGCTTGTGAGCATCCTGGGATTTCACACATCTTTTGCATCTCTATCTTGTGATATAAGTTCTCCTGCTCAAGCGAGGATTGTTTTTATCACCTATATTTTGTAATATGGGTTCTCCTCCTTGATCGAGAATTGCTTTTATCACTCTTGCATTCACTTCATTTCTATCTATTATTTTTCTCTATCTATTTGCTTGTCTATTTGCCTGTCCATGGAGGTGGGAATACTAAATAGGGGTTTGACTAAGGCAAACCCCTATATAGCCCCAACACTTTCTCCAGATCTTATGCATGTAGGTATTGAAGAAATTTTCTTGTTGGAGGCTTGATTACTTGGGTGGTTGTAAGCACTTTCTTTATACTCTTTATCTTTATCATCTATACTTCACTTTATTTCAGTTCTATTGTATTCTGTTAATTTTTCTGTACTCTGGAAGTTCTCAGTAATTAGATCGTTAGTAGTCACTTTGTTGTTTTCTATTACAAACTTGCTTCCTAGTCCGTACGAGACACCAACATGCCTCTCAAACACCATCGCGCCACGCTATCATCCATATGTCATGTTATCATCATTTGACTGAGAGCTCACCAGTTTGTCTAGAAAACCTTTGTGACCCGCTCTTTCCAATTCTAGAACTCCTGTGTTGTTCCTTGAGGTAGTTTAGGGCAGTTTTCCCTTTGGGAACTTCTTGAGAATAAAGAGACTCATGAGTAGAAAATACCCCTTCTCTAGATAGATGGAAAGATCTTTTTTGAACCCAAATGCTCCAAAATTCAACTAGCTCCTAGATCTAGCAACCATCTCGAGCAATCCCAAACCCTTGTAGATATGGCGTCACAAGTCTGATTTAGACAAAAAATAAGGTAAAACAGACTTTCTCAAACTCTATGAACTCAATGGTGAGCTCATATTTGCAAAAACAACCTTCAAAATCATCTTGCAATAAAAAATCATAAAGAGGAAACCCCCAAATTTGGTATTTCTTTCAAGTTTCTCCAAGTCATCATATGATGCAAGAAAAAAGCATGCTCAACTTTAATAGATTTAGCAAGATCTTCAATCTAGTAATAACTCATGCACAAAATTACCCTTAGGTTTGAGAAGAATTTTGTGGATCTAAAGCTCTGATACCATATAGGAGCTAAAAATTAGCTCACAACCCATAATCACTTGCAAAACAAAAGATAGC
Organism: Sequoia sempervirens; assembly: GCA_007258455.2. Taxonomy (NCBI): domain Eukaryota; kingdom Viridiplantae; phylum Streptophyta; class Pinopsida; order Cupressales; family Cupressaceae; genus Sequoia; species Sequoia sempervirens. Next base: position 102,654,467 of record VDFB02252616.1, on the reverse strand, counting down.
CTTACACAAGAGAGTATGCCAAGATAATAGATTATATAATATAATATGATACAAAGTGTACAATGTTCTTACTTATAAAGGAAAGGTGAGAGATAGGATTAAACAATATCATGACATGTTTCTTGATCTTATAACATGAAGCAATTAACTCAACTAATATTAAATGACCTAAGACTTAAGAATTAAATGCCAAAGATAAGATATAAGTGACAACTAAGAACTCTAAAGAGATTCCTAGGACCTAAGTTAACTTAACATGTGAATAGGAACTACTAGTGGACTACATAGGTAAAATGTCATATTCACGCCAACAAATAAGATTGTTGCCTATTTCACTAGCTTCATAACATGACTTTACTACATATACGATTCATCTCCTATGTGGCACCATCCAATATTCCCTACTACATCTATTTGACCTTGACAGTAACCAAATCTTTGTAAGGATTCTTTACTTGATCAAACATCTTTGCATGTAATCCATGTATAACCTTCATGATCTATATTCTCTTTGGCAGTAACTAGGACTCTTCGATGCCTTTTCAACAATCATTTTGCACGATGCTTCCAATATTTTCATATCTTCTTATTTGAATTCATGCTTTTCAGGGCCCTTGGGTAAACCCACAATACTAGTTTACAATTTCATTGAGGAAGGAAAATTGCAAAAATGCTCCCATGAAACAAGTTTTGGGTTTTTAGAGGTTCACACAAAGGGGGGAGTTCACATGAACCCAAAAAGGGGTTCGCTCGAACCCCCCGTTTGAGTGAACCCCCTTTTTCATGTGATCCCTTTTTGCCATGATTTTTAAAATGGAAACAAAAGGAAATTCGAAAAAAAGGGGGGTTCAAGTGAATGGGTGAAGGGGGGTTTGGTCGGACTCACCCGTTTTTCCCTTCTCCCCCTCTTCTACCAAATTTCTACAACAAATTTCCTTTTGAACCTTGGGTTGAGCATGAAAATGGAGGAAACTTCACAAACCCAAATGGATGATGGTAGTCTTTAGAATGAACTATCCATTGAATATAATTTTAATATATTTTGGTTTTATTATGTATTTTTTTTAGTTTAATTAAACATAGGTTTTTCATTGAAAATCAAACTCTCTATTTTGCACATGTGGAAAAATAGTAGATTATCAAAATTTTTTTTTTGAAAAATATGTTTGTGCTAGGTATTGATGTCCTTGATCTAGTAAAAAAAATAAAATTGAATTTCGATATATACAAAAAAAGTTATGTTGTATACGGTCCACACATGTCTAAATTGTGATTGGTTTGACTTCAAAACTTAATTAAGAGAAAAAAAATCAATAAAACAGTATATGAAACCAAATGAACGTGCTAGATATCATAGTTACAAAGCTAAATTCAAAAAATAGAATTTTATCCTCCATAGAAAAAAGTTATGTTGTATACGGTGAACACCACTCTTTAAAAATGGTGTTTACTAAAAACTAGTTTTCAAAGGAGATGGAAAAAAATGCAATATGATTTCAATTCTTTTTTTAAATATATAGATAAAATGTCACAAATCACTAGTTTGTATTATCTTCAAATTCCTCATGGTTTAGCAACTATAGGTGCCCGAAAGTGAAGATGTAGTAAAAAAAAATCATTCAATGTCCAGTTTGACCAAAAATTGTGTCCAGGACCACCTCCTTATCACTATATATGGTTTAGAAGAACTTCTTATGCATTCCTCAACTCATCCCCTTGACATAGTACAAAACCTTCTAACAAGGAGAATACCATAAAATGTGGATACAACTAAGTTAGACTATATAATTTGTGACAAACCCTCCATGTTGAACAATCTGAATAACTAAGAGGGGGGCCACAAATCAGTTATCATAAAACAATTTCTTTACTTTAATTAATCCGGAGTAGGCTTATAACAATCAGATAATAATCAAACAAATATGAACATGAAAGCACATAACAACACCATGCACAATGAACACCAAAATTTATGTGGAAACCCAAGATGGGAAAAACCATGAAGAATGATAATTCTCAATTATAAAGCACTGGTTAAGGTGACACTCGTTAAGGTGATTTTTACAAGGGCTCACTGCTTGGCTATTATAGCCAAAGATAAAAAGGATCACTTCCAAAAGAGAAAGGCTCATTGCCAACAGAGAAACATCTTATTACAAAATAGTCTCATTGACAAAAATGAACTGATGAAGTTGCATCTACATATGCATGAAGTTAGTTCCAGTGTAGAGCAAAATGTCTATCTGTAGCAGATCCTGTCAAGAATCTTCTACACACCTTCCTCATACAACCTCTGCAAAGCAGATTACTTCTTCCTAGTAGTTTCCTTCAGTGTTCTTATCACATAATCCTTTGCACCCTTTAATTTGTTTGCACACACCATGCATCTTATCTCAAACCAAAGAGATGTTATATATATATACCCATATAACAAAGTAAGTTAGCCTAGAAAAACATGTTGGTTTGAAGAACAACCTTGAAATATTCAATAAGGCTTGACACACTAGCACCAGACCCATAAATAGGTCATACATAAGATAGGTTCATCACATAACATAATTATCAAAAGATAGCAAACTTTGAATTACATGAAATATATTCCAAAGCCGATGGGAATGCCACAACCAAGACCAAATCTTGACATTCATCAATTTTAGTATCAACAGAAGAAATACAATTAGACATAAAAAAATGTGTAACATGCTACATGAATGTCTAGATAGCAAGGATGCTCGAAGTAAGCTTTGAGCACATCAACCAACATCAAAAGATTATTCTTCATTATTATGCTTTAACTGTCTTCCATGGATGTCCCAAAAATTATTGCCATATCCAGAACAAGGATAACATCCACACTATGCAACATCATAGCACTCGATAGGATAGATCATTTTTGTATATCATCTAGAGCACAACCTTCCAGATCCCAAGTTTTAACATCAATGACAACAATGCCACATCATCTCAACAACTTCTCAATAATCTCTCCCTTTGGCATTGATGGAAAAACAACAAAAACTCAAAAACTCCAAGCGCTCCCCCTTTGTCAAGCAAATCAATTCCTCTTTTTGGTTTTGTTTTTCCCTTCATTTTCTCCCTCTTTTTGCCATCAAAGGAAAAGGGCCAAGCAAGAACATTCAAGAAATCAAGTAAAAATAATACTTTTCACATGAAAAAATTTCTTGTACCTTTCTCTCACAATTGGAAGTATCCTTTTCCAAGCTTGCATTGCAGAAACCATTCTAGCACACATACTATCAAGTAGAGTCAACAACATAAATGAAGATGACTAGTTTGGAGACAAGCACTACCATTCACAATCCTCTGCATTAGAAAGTATCCTAGAGAGATGATCCAACCGGACCTCAACAATTTCTTTGACCAACCAGAAAGTTTTAAACAAATCTTCCCTTTGTCTCTAAGTAGACAATAACTCAACTTGCAACTCTCCAACTCTTATTCTTTGTTTTCCATCTCTATCTTTGAAGTAGTCAAAACACTTCCTGATATCATTCAATTTAGATTGAATAGCTTCAATTCTACTTCTAAAATTATCAACATTAGTAGGCCACCAGAGACAATACTTGTAGATGTTAGACATCTCCTTATGTATTCTTTTGTCTCACCAATGTGTTTGGATAACTGTTGTTTGGATTTGACACACCTTCTCTTAATCATGGCTTGGATCTTATGTCCTGTAGGTCCTTCCCACAACAACCTTTCTTCAACAACTTCTACCAAATCATCCAATAATGAGTTAGAAACAACTGAAATAGTAATACCCTTTTTGAGCAGATAATCAACAAAGGCATCTTCAAGCTTAGGCCTATTGACCGAGAGCAGGAATACCACATTTCACCAATATTGTTCATATCACCTTCATCCAACACCGAACAAACTTCATCTAGATCGAAAGAGTTAGATGTAGCAAATAATTTTCTTCCTTCTCCTTCTCTTCTGGGATAGTGATGACATCCTTTGTGTTACTTTTCCTCCTTTTAGGTTTTAGAGGGGAACCACCAATGACAACCTCTAACTCCTTATCAGAGGAGGAACCCTTCTCAAACTAACTGATAAGCATAGCACCAGACACTATCACACTGGAGTACAAATTTATCTACAAGGATAAGAAATAAACTTTGCATGCACTTGCTTTATCTTCCATACATTCCAAATATCTGTAAACTTTCTTTCTGATAGGGATGCCAGAATTCCACTTAACATTCTCCTTTGACAGTAGCAAACTCAGAAAGTAAAATACTAAACATATGAGCAAAGACCCAAACCAGAAGGGATAACTCTCAACCAAAGACATTTTGACATTCTCAAATAGGTTTTCCATTATGAGGCCACACAAGTCAAATTGCTTATTTTCCTTCACCATCTTATGTGCAAGATATACAACAATAGCCGAAGTAGAGCCTTCATGATTTCTGAAATATAATTTGTAAGTGATACCGTAAGCAACATACCTTACTGTAGGATTGGCAATGGTATTTATCAGTAGAGCTTGGGGGTCTTTATTGATACCAATAAGTTCCTCCACATCTTTGTATTTCATTTTTTTCTTCCCATGGAGGTCACCAACATTGCACAATCTAGTAATAGCTTCAATGGCTTCCTTAGTGATTGGATAGGGTTTGTATCCTTGATGTTTTCTTTCAATACTTCATTTTCAGATTTCATGTTTTCCATATCATCTAACATTATTTTCAATTCTTCCTCAAAGTAATAATCTCCTACCATCTTCTTCAAGTTGCCAAGATCACCCTCAAGTGGTTAAGCTCTATTTACAAAGGACTGGGCTCTGATACCAATTGTTGAACAACCCGGATAACTGAGAGGGGGGTGAATCAATTATCATAAAATAATCTCTTTACTTTAATTAATCCGCAGTAGACTTATAACAATTAGATAATAATCAAATAGATATGAACATGAAAGCACATAATAACACCATGCACAATGAACACCATAATTTACGTGGAAACCCAAGATGGGAAAAACCACAGAGAATGCTAATTCTCAATTATAAAGCACTGGTTAAGGTGATTTTGACAAGGGCTTACTACCAAATTGATCATTGTAGGTAAGGCTCACTGCCTAACTATCACAACCAAAGATAAAAAGGCTCACTTCCAACAGAAAAATATTTGATTACAAAATAGTCTAACTAACAAGAATGAATTGATGAGACTGCATCTACATATGCATGAAGTCAATTCTAGTTTAGAGCACAATGTCTGTCTATAGCAGATCTGGTCAAGAATCTTCTCCACACCTTCCTCACACAACCTTTGCAAAGCAGATTACTTCTTCTTGACACTTGCATTCAGCTTTCTTATCGCATAATCCTTCACACCCTTTTATATGCTTGTACACACCATGCTTCTTATCTCAAACCAAATAGATGTTTTATATTTATATATATACCATAGAATAAAGTAAGTTGCCCTAGCAGAACATTTCGACCTGAAGAACAACCTTGAAATATTCAATAAGGCTTGACATGCTAGCACAAGACCCAAAAGATAGGTCGCACATAAAATCCTTCTTACCACATTACCAAGGGACCCATAAATAGGTCATACATAAGATAGGTTCATCACATAACATAATTATCAAAAGATAGCAAACTTTGAATTACATGAAATATATTCCAGAGCCGATGGGAATGCCACAACCAAGACCAAATCTTGATATTCATCAATTTCAATATCAACCGAAGAAACACAATTAAACGTACCAAAACTTGTAACATGCTACATGAATGTCCAGATAGCAAGGATACCTGGAGTAAGTTTTGAGCGCAACAACCAACATCAAAAGATTAGTCTTCATTATTCTGCATTAACTATCTTCCACAAATGTCCCAAAAAGAAGCACTGTCATAGCTGGATCAAGGATAATATCCTCACTATACAACATCATAGCACTTGATAGGATAGATCATTTATGTATATCATCTGGAGCACAACCTTCTAGATCCAAGGTTTTGATATTAATGACAACAATGCTAAGTCATCTCAACAACTTCTCAACACTCCATTGTGCTAAAATTTCTCTCTAGCAAGAATGAAGTGTGTCAATCACATCCTTCACTATCCTCTTTACTGGATCTTCGAACCTGCACATTGGGGTAGTTTTAGTAACAACCAACTAGAAAGAAGTGCCAAGTAACTTGAAATTATTTAAGTTGAAACAAAGTGTAAAAATTTGATATAATGTTAAGAACAAGGTTTGATAATTCAATAATAAAGCATTTTCAACGCCAATGGAAATTTAATAATTATATTTAAAAAATCATGTATAAATAATAAATATTGTTTATTTTTTAATAATTAAATAATTAATAAAATTAAAAATATAAAGAACAAGTAAAAATAAATTTTTAAAATTATATTATATTATTAAAAAAAATCAATTAAAAATCATTTTTAAGTGTTTTTAAAAAATGAAAAGAATTCAATTTTTTTTTTCAATAAAAATTTATAAGTAATTGATATTTTCTTATAATAGAATTTAAAAAATATGCAATCTCCAACATAAAATGGAAAAACTTGGAATCTAGTATATATATTGAATGCACGCAAATTCGTATTTTTTAATTGTAATTCAAAATCGAAATGGGATAAACCCTATCCTTAATTATATTTGTGCTGACGTTTAAATGTTATTATAAAGATATTAAGTAATTATCTAAAAATATTAAAAAGTCAAAGTACAAAGTAAAGTTCGTTACTTACTCTTCTGCAATACCCACGGTCCAGCCTGAGCGACCGCATATCTCTGTAAGACCAAGCTTCCACCCGTCGATCTTTTCTTTTGGGTGTCGCTTTTGGGCATAATGTTTTCGAAATGATCTATTATATCGACTTTGCTTGCTTGTGGGATATCTAACGTGAGTTGGTTCCACACCATAAAATAGAGGACTGATTAAGCCTGAGGATTCTAACATTGCAGCGGCCTCCTTCAGACACCATGCTGAATCTGCATAGCCTTCAGAAAATATAGGAATTCGTAGGGCACTCCTCTTGATTGCTGTTTCCAATGACGACCAGATTACTTGTCCCTTCCTCAAGCTGTTGTCGTCTAAGAAGACACGCAATCCAGCTTTGGACAGAGCTTCAAAGAGCTCGGGGACCAGAGTCTTTCTCACATCTGGTCCCCTGAAACTCAGAAACACGTCATATAGGTAGTCAGCTGAAGCAGTAGAAGGCGCGGATTCATCTCGCTTGCTGCTGAGAAAAGAAAGCCTTCTGGTGTAAGGATCTTGCAGCATGGATAGGACGGAATCCTCAGAATCTTGTTTCCTGGCGCGATGATCTTCAACCTTCCTGAGATATTCCTGCTTCCGGGTTTGAAAATCTTTTTTTATGGCGAGGAAATTTTTCTTACGGCTGCGAAAATCTCGCTCCGTGGCGAAAAATTCCTCTTGCTTGCTGAGAAAATCTAGTTCCAGCTCCCTGTTGAGATAATCTTTCCTCGAAAGATAATCTTTATTCCTGTCGAGATAATCTTGCTTCTTGGCAACATAATCTTGCTGCTTGGCGACATAATCATCCTTCACGGCGAGATAATTTCGCCTATTGTCGAAAAAATTTGGCCCACTGTCCCAATAATTTTGACAGATTTCGAAATAATTTCGATTATCGTCGAAATAACTTCCCCAATTGTCATCCTCGTCTCTGGTACCAGACAATCGTGTACAGGAGTTTTGAGGGATGATAGAACTGTCTCTGGTTGTGATAACAGTCTTGTACCCTGGCGCTTCAAATAGTAATTCCTCCAAATGAGCCCTGGACCAGACATCATCCAATATCATCAGGGTTCGCTTACTTTGACTGAAAAGCTGCTGCTTTAGCTGTATGCGTGCTTCTTCTACATTCTGAAACTCGGGCATCTTCCTTCCAACAATCTTCTCCCACATCGTCTCTATAATTCCCATCAAATTTGGGGACTGTGATACAGTGATGAAATGTACATTTCCAAAAAAACCTGATGTCCACAGAAAAAACAATTATTTTTGGTACGCTGTATAAGAACTGCTCAATCTTAAGACCAGAGCATCAAGAAGAAAAAGTATTAGTGGAAATCTAAGAAAGTAGAAATTTAACACCAGAAATGGTAGGCTGACCTACATGAAAAAAACCCCAGGAACAGAAAATATGCAAGGGTTGTAAACTAAATGGTGCAATTGACAAAACACTCCTAGTTTTGTCAATTATCTGACAATCGGCACATGGCCATTGCAACACGAAATGTCAAGAGAATACATTTTGAAACTCGATAACTATTGAAACTGAAATACGAACAGGGAACAGTCGTCTAAGCATGTAGACTATAGGTTCTAGAAACGATCTTAGCCTTAAATGTTCACGGATCAATTTAACCTTGATGTCCTACACACCAAAGCCCTCTGCCCAAAATGTTAGGGCATTGAGGGGATGGACCTAAAAAATTCAGTGGTTTCCTCATAAAGAATTAAAACATTGGTTGAATGTAACGTCAAAAAATAAAAAGAAAGAAACGTTACCTTTGATATGGGGATCATTACAAATAGCCAAGGCCAAAGTCGTTTTCGCACCACCCCCCATACATTGCACCCCAACAACCAACACCTCGCTTTGGAATAAAAGCTCCTTCAAATCCATAACAGGCTTCTCCAATCCCGCAAAAAACCGAGATTTCACAGGACCATCATTAAGATATTGTTGGAAAAAAGTCACACCTGAATTGAAGATGGACTGGTCACAAAGCGGGTCGGAAATTCAGTGGTAGAGCACTCCAGCAGCAAATGAGAGGTCCTAGCCCCAGACACAGCAAATGTGGCTTATGGAGGAGTGGGAAAAGATCATAGCTGAACTGAAGATAGACTGGCTACAAAGTGGGCCAATAGTTCAGTGGTAGAACACTCCAGTGACAAATGAGAAGTCCTAAGTTCAACTCCTAACTTGTCCATGAATACAAAATTCAACAAAAACACACTTTCCTATAACTTATAGTCTATAGTAAAATCATTTTGAATGAAAAGTTGAGTGAAGACAATCAAACAAAGCTTGAAAACCTTATTGAAAAAAAGACAGAGAGAAACCATCATCTGCTCAAGGAAACACACTTTCAATAAATTCTAGTACCTAGAACCTTTTGGCCTAAAGATGGTTACTTTTTTTCATGAAAAAGCTTGTCGGATATTTTATCTTACAATCACATACAGGAACAATACCCAAAATCTAAATACCAGAAATTTGAGACAGATTGGATCTCTGGAAAAGGCTTCAAAAGTAAAACAGAGTCGAAGATCATTTTACCTTTAATATCATCATCATTGCATATAGCCAACGCCAAAGTAGTTTTTCCACCACCCCCAATACGCTGCACACCAACGACCGACACCTCTTTCTGGAACAAATCCCTCTTCAAGTCCCCAATCGATTTCTCCAACCCCATACAAAACTGAGATTTCACAGGAACACTGTCATGGGAGTGATTAAAGCACTCGCCCATTTCACAATTCTCAGGCAAATCGTCTAAACGCATTTGCTGAAGCAACATGCTATTATGAGAGGCGTTATTGGTAAGCATGGAAGCTTGTTTGTAGATGGATTCCTTCAGCATAGAACTCATATCTGCAGTCTGCAATTCCTCGTAATGATCTTGCAGTTCTTGCTTTAGCTTTCTAGAATCTAGCAATATATGGGCAGGCATGAGATCCACGAACCCATGGATCTCCTCCTCTAGCTGGAGGATCTGCGAAGCATACCTATATTTAAGAAAGGGGTTAAAAAGGCTAATATTCTCACATTTCTTTAACAGCTCTGCACCCCTGATAAGGGTGTTCAATAACTGAAAAAAAAAGTGAGTTCGCTGATCCTTGGGTAGTTCTAGCTCAGACAAACAAAGTTGCTGAACAATAGGGGTTAGGGATTTCAGCTTTTCATCGGCTATCATCCAGAGAGCTGTGGAATTGAAGCTCATCTTTGATCTCTAAACAGAAATTTGTCAGTTAAGAGCTATATCCAAACTCTCTACAAACTTTAAAACTATTGAAATCTAAAACATGAAACTTTATACTCCCCGCTTCTAATTCTCTCTGCAACGCACAAAAAAAATAAATCAGGTTTTGCCAATTGAGATTTCTTAGATTTCTTAGCTTAACATCTGCTCCTGCTCTCTTTATAGGGCTCCCAAAGGGCCGTCAGTGAGCGGTTTAAGAAAGCAGAGCGAAGCGCATTACCTCCTTCGGGGATGTTTCCTGGGCTCTTCCGTGAATATCACATACCTCCACCGGTAAAAGTGATCGACGTACACGAGAGGCTAAAAGCACAAAAAGGAAAGAGTTCGGAAGCTAAGTTGTGGTACCCGCAAGTCAGAGAGCATCATAGACAATACGTACGACAGCTCGGTAATCTTCTCGGATGTCGACAAACGAATATTTCTGAGGAGAAATATTTATTGTCGTTGTCTATCACGGAAATATCGTGACCTAACATAGCAATATCGTTTAATGATTGCCTTGAAATTTCCAGGCTTTTGAACATGAGCGGAAGATTCGTAGAGATGAGTGGATACAAATACAATTCCACCAGTCACGGCTGTGATTGCTTCAAGAATGGATCCGAACAACTAGCTTTCGTGGAAATCTTCATTCATCAAGGGTTATAGATCTTATTTCAATTTTGTTTTAGATTTGATTTTGGTCCCCTCTTTTAAGGGATGGGATAGACTTTGAATTTAATAAGATTAGATCTTCTTAGTGGACTTTGATTTGATCTTCTTAGTGGACTTTCTTTTGTTTGTAAGTCATTGTCAATTGAACTCGTATTTGCAGGCTGCAATTTCTGGTAATAATCTCGCCGTTCTTGCTTAAGCTTTCTAGAATCTAGCAATATATGGGCAGGCATGAGATCCATAAACCCATGGATCTCCTTCTCTAGGCGGAGGATCTGCGAAGCATACCTATATCTAAGAAAGGCGTTAAAAGGGCTAATATTCTCACATTTCTTTAACAGCTCTGCACCCCTGATAAGGGTGTTGGATAACTGAAAAAGAATGTGAGTTTGCTGATCCTTAGGTAGTTCTAGCTCAGATAAACAAAGCAGTTGAACAGTAGGGATTAAGAATTTGAGATGTGCTTCGGCTCTCATCCAGAGAGCTTTGAAATTGAAGCTCATCTTTTATCGCTAAACACAAATTTATTAATCTAAAACTTGAAGCTTTATGTTACCCACTTCTAATTCTTTCTGCAACGCAGAAAAAACGATTTTTTTGGGTTTTGTCAATCGAGGTAGCTAACTGTCAGGGGGCTAGACTAGAGCACGAATCGAATGCCCCTTTTCTCACTGAGAAGTCAACCTCCTGCGGCACTGCTCAACTATACTCACGACTCCCTTGCGGACGAGCCCTTTCAAGTTCTCAGATTACGCCTTTCTGCTTGCGAGTCCTCCATCTGGAAGGCACTCGACTTCTACAAGTGCATCGCGGAATTATGCACCTGCGAGCTGCTAGGAGCTCTTCTGCTTACATGGTCCGACCATGTCTAACTTTGTTCACTTTCCTTGAATGGCTGCTGCATTTTCCTGTAGTCTTGGTGATTCCACCGAGTCTTCATCCTTTGTGTCTCCCATAAGACAACTGATTACTAACCCGTCCACCTTGAACTCTGAGTTTGCTCTTCACATAGACTGGCTCTCTGAGCACTCCTGGATCCAACGTCAAACTCCTTGATGAATTCCTTTTTAGCTCTTTGAGGACTTGACTTCCTCCTTCCTGCATTGGGCCCGAGATCCCTGACTCACTCGGTCCACTGCCTACCCAAATTATGCACTTTTGATCTCACATACCTACTAAGCTCCTTCCCAAGTCTGACCTGGTTCCACCTTTCAAACAGTATCGCGTTGCATCATGCAACCCTTCTGAGATCTTGCACCAGCTGTACACCATACGGATGAGTCCGACCCTTGAGTACCTCACTTGGTCCTACTGCGGAGGACTGAGATCTTCCCCAAGCTTACACCAACACTCCATGTTACTCGTGGTGCCCATGTGTGCCCTGAACAACATGGCCCAGCTCTTCTTTGCGGGGAGCACACCTTCACATCGTGTGACTCCTCGACTTTGCACACCCAATGTTGAGAACTAGCTTTCACTCTTGTGTCCCCAGGCTCATATGAGATCGCCTGCTCAGTTACGTAGCTCGCCCAACCTTGCGCCTAGCTTTGCCTCATCACTTGGGATGAGTTCCAACATCCAGCTCCTTTCGGTAGCACACCTTCGAGCTATTTCATGCTGGCCCTGTTACTTGCATTCACAGGGTTCGGGACGTTGAGTTTACCACACAACCACTCTCCTCATAGCTACGGCGGAACGAGATCTTTCCTCATCCCTAATAACCGTAACGGACACCTGAGTCACTTGCTTGACTCGAGGCGGGAGCTACTTCTATTTCGCTCCTAGAAGGAAGAGCATGAGATACCATTTCCATTTGGTATCCTGCCGTGGACTCTCGGTGCACTTGATTGCATCCCTATGGTGTCCCTTCTTTCGAACGACCATACCTCCCTTTATAAGCTATTAGTACAAATCCCAGCAGGCGGTAGGATGACACCGAGGAATGGCCAAGGGCCCCAATTTCCTCCTTAATACCATCCAACGCGGGGATCCAACTTGCTGAATCCCAACTCCCCAATATCTGCCTTTACGACCGGTACTATTTCATAGCCCATAGGGTCTTTCACTTTGCATTGCAGACTCTTCATCTTAGCCTGACTAACTCTTGGACGAGTCCAACTCGCCTTGTAGAGTTGCACCCCCCCTTAACTGGCACAACCTACCTTAACTCGCCATGACTTGGCATGACTCGACACTCCTTTATGCTCCATGCTGCATTCTTCCCACGCTACCATGAGTAACTCGGCCTTGTCGCTAGAACCATACTGTCCCCACTTGCCTCGACACTTTCTGCAACACTAACACTAAGCACCTAGCTTCCAATGCAACTCGGCCTACTTCCGTAGACGACGGACTTGGATTGCGCCTCACGGCTTAGCTAATGCCCAACGGATCGCCGGATTGCTCCTCGACTCGGTGTGGACTGGGACGAGTCCTAGACTCTGTGTCCAATAGACTCCTTGTGTCCAACTCGCCTCACCACTGCGACTTGCCTTGGCTCACACATTGACGTTCGCACCGCGCATAACTTGCAATACCAAGGGTTCAGCTCGCCTGAACCGCACTCAGACTGGTTCCAGTGCTCCTCGAATGCACCGCTCACCTCAGCCCTCTGACACTAAACATCGGCTCCTGCTCTATTTATAGGGCTCTCAAAGAGCAGTTTAGTAAAGCAGAGCAAAGCACGTTAGCTCCTTCGGGGTTGTTTCCTTTGTCTCTTCGTGAATATCGCCGACCTCCACTAGTGAAAGTGATCAACATGCACGATAACGTTAAAAAATGAAGCAAAGAGTTAGGATGTCGAAAATGAAAAAATACTTGTTAGCCGATAGGCTTTTATTGTGGACTCGTTAGTCCACAAGCCATTGGAATACCTGTTTCACACTCGAAATACCATTTGCAAGCCCGTAAACAGGTTTTAATTTGGATTTTGGAAAAGGTAGTTTCCGACCCCTCTCTGTCTTTTCATTTGGACGCAATTTTCGAAGGTGACAATGACTGATGTGGAGCAAATTAAATGCCTCCACCGCGTATCCTATCACATCACTATCATCGGTAATAGAAGTAATGAATGTCAAAGATTTGATATGATCTATCTCACCAAATCACGTTCGCCGCCTCAAGCAACGGTCGAAACATCCTTAATGGGACCCTTATTCAGTTTCAGACTAGTGAGATGGGAGGCTCTGCCCTCCTAGACGCATCAAATGGTAAAATCACTCTTTAGTTTTTGTTTTCTTTTGTGTTGGATTTTAACTCCCAGACCTAAGCATGTTCTGAAACCTAATTGAAATTGGCTTTACAATGCTAAAACTGTTCAGCTATAAAAAAGTCGGCATATTCAATTCAAATGATTGGCCGGGATGTAGTGCAGATGAATGCAATTGTTTCTCTGCTCAACAAGTTTTACTGGAGAGAAGTAGTCGTCCTATTTCAAGATGATGAATTGGGTTCTAACGAGATGTTGGGCTTACACAATGCACTCAAAGGAGCTTCTGCCAGTATAGTCCAAAAGTTTAATGTTACTATCGAGTCTTTCAATTACTCGTCATGAAAAGATATTCATAAGAGAGTAGAAGATGACAAGACTAGGAGTCTGTTTGTTTTACATACCAATTATGAATTGGCCCAGAAAATATTTTGAGGCAAAACGATCAGGTATTATGAAGAAACATGGTTGTGTTTGGATTGTCACAGAGTGGATAGCGGGTTCTTTGGATATTGCAGATGATACAACTATGGATTTAATGGAATGAGTCATTACAAGCTATTGATGATCTGTATAGAGGCAACAAACTTTCTGCATTGGAATTTAAGACTTCTGGGAAATCTTCGACAGATGCTTACGTTTATCATCAGGAAGGGAATGCCCTATTTCAGAAATAAGTTAACTACAGTTTCGATGGAATTAGTGGGAACATAACATTCAACAAAAGTGGGCTTCTTGAAATTCATTTATATGACATCGTTAATGTTGTCAACAGGAAATCAAAGTCCTAGGATCGTGAATGAAGGAAAAACTTAAATGGAGTGAAGGGTTAGAGATTATGTGGCCTCATGGATCTTCAACACCACCTTTTGGTTTCAGAAAGTTATAGTGGGAGTACCCCCAAATGTTGTGTTTCCTGAATTTATTAACATTACGAACAATAGAAAAACGTTTGAAGGGTTCTGCATAGATGTATTTAAGAGAGCAGTGGAAAAGCTTCATTATCAGTTTGACTATGAAAGGCAGCCAACTCAACACCATCACAGATTGGATCTAGGACTCATTGAAAGCTAGCTCTTCCTCTACATCTAGCAAGGTGCACTAACACATCTTTTTGGCATGTAAAGAGTATTTTCTGCTATTTGAACCCAGGTAAGCATGTTTTAAGTTCCCCAACTTATTGTACTGTACCGTTCGAGTAGGTTAACTTGTAGCTGGTCACTGCGCACTCTCATCTTGACCTTTTTGGTTCATAAATGTTTAATTGCCTTCTGAAAAGCCTCTCTAGATATGCTTTTTGTCATTATTTTCCTTTATGCCTTTTTAATTTAAGGGCCTCTCAATGTTAGCAATTTTTCTAGAGGACAAATGTTTCAGATATCAAAAGAGTAGCTTTGCTTACAATTGGGTCATTTGTTAATCTGGATATACCTCCTAATGGGCCTTCAACATTCCCTAGCAAAAGTTTTGGGCAGTGCATAGGTGTTTCTAGCCAAGTTAAGTCTTTTGAGTAACATGTATGATTTTGCAAGAATGGAAAGCACCTAAAGCTAGATATCCTGCTTTACTAGAAGCTGCTTCAAAGTCTCGACTTGTAAGTGTGCAATTTGTTAAACTGTAATTTCTTTGTAAATTAAACTTCCTTAAAGATGTTAATGAGTTCCTAAAAGTGTTTTGGTTCTTTTCACTTACAGTTGGAGGGGGAGCCTTCTAATCTTTGGGACACACTGCCAAATCAAGGCTGGCAACCTTGTACTGAAAGATTCACCTCATCTAGTAAGTATAGTAGGGTGTAAAGTAGTAGGCCATTGTGGAAAAATCTAGAATGCATCAATTGACATATTGATATTTTATCAAAAGGATTACAGACTCACAGTTGACAATCTTTTAGAGGTTATAGTAATGTTTCTAGATACACTTTATTCCAATATAAGGGAATTGATGTGAAAGACTATAGGTTATATGGTGAACATTGCTACATAACTCTATATAGAACCTCCTGGAAAGACTCAAGGATATGCCCAAGTTTTCCTGGAAGGGGGTCTCAATCAACAATGAATGGGGGTCAGTGTGCTATGCTTGCAGTTAATTTGTTTATTGGTAGTTTAATTTCTATAATTAATCTCTGAAAAAACTCTTTGGTCATTTTTTGTCACAAGCTGGAATAATTATGTCACAAAGAGAGTACACCAAAAAATATTGTCATTTGTTTCTTGTTTGTTATGAAGACATGTGATGCAGTTGTTGTTGCAAAAATTTTGAATGCGAGATTGGTTGTTCCTCATTTTGATATGAATCCTGTTTGGCAATATTCAAGGTTTGTTATCACTGTTTG
>VDFB02252616.1:102535632-102638153 GCA_007258455.2 Sequoia sempervirens | reverse complement strand
TGTATATGTATATGTATGTATATATGTATATGTATGTATATGTATATACATATGTATATGTATATGTTTGTATATGTATATGTATATATATGTATGCATGCATGCATATGTATATGTATATGTGTATGTATATGCATGTGTATATGCATATGTGTATGTCTATGCACATGCAAAAAAAAATACTACAATATGATAGATCAAATATGAGGACAACATATTTTCTGCATTTGTTATGAAATCAATGGTACAATGACTATTTTGAGAATGCAACATAATCAAAGTATAGTTTCTGACACTACAACAATCAATATTCTATATGTATATGTATATGTATGTATATGTGTATATATGTCTATGTATATATGTATATATGTATATGTATATGTATATATATATGTATATGTATGTATATGCTTGTATATGTACATGTATGTATGCATATGCATGTATGCATATGTATATGTATATGTGTATGTATATGCATGTGTATGTTATGCATATGTGTATGTGTATGTATATGTAGAAACAAATACTACAATATGATAGATTGGATATGTAGACAATAGGTTTTTCCCATTTACTACAAAATTAATGCCAGGATGACTCTTTTGACAATGCATCTTAATCAAAGTATAGTTTCTCACACTGCAACATTCAATATTGCATTTACTCTGTCTACTCGCATTTACTTTGCTTTCCTTGCTCCCATTGTGCAACAATGGTGGAATGCATTAAGCCTCGCACAAGAAAAGACATAATATCTAGCCCTCCTTGTATCGAGGTTGCAAGTCCTATATGTATATGCATGTATAGGTATGTATGTGTAGCATAGATTTTTGGCACCCACTTGCTTTCTATCGCTTCTAGGGTTTTTCACCTAGAAGGAGAAAGATGGGCCAAAAATGCTTATGTCTACACTCAAAGTTAATGCAATATGGATGGAATATGAATATAATGTACTTAGATGCAATGTTTGAATGCAAGAAACTAATAAGATTGGTTGACTAATGAATAGAAACTAAAGGAAAACAACTTCTTTCAAAACACATTGTGTAATACAAAATCACCTAGAAACGAATAGAAAACTGCAACAAAAATGAATCAGATTGGAAGTGTGCACTTGAGATATGGATGAGGACTGGAAATTACTTTTAAAATTTTGTTTATGTTGAAATTTACACCTGGTGGGACTCATTCGCCATTCTGGGCGAATCAATCCCAATTCTACCAAACTATACCAGAACCCGTTTCTGGCAAAAGGGTACTCAAAAATGTAGAAAACTCAAAATTGACCTTAGAGTGGGAATCATTCACCACTCATGGCGAATGAGTCCACTTTTGAGTTTCTATATTTTTAAAGGTGGATTTTGAAGCTTTCAATATGCACTTTGATGCCCTACAGGTGTTTGCTTTTGAAACTCTAATTTACTAGTCTAAAAATGGATTTTTGTTGATATTTTGACTTGATGAATGAGGAGAAGAATTTAGCAACCTTGAAACTTGATCTTCAATAATTTCCAAGCTTCCAAGAGACCTAAATCTACAAACATACAAGACAAGAGAGAGATGTTGAATGTTAGGGCATGGGGGTTTTCTTTGGTCACACCCTTTTTAGGTAATTAAACCAAAATGATGAAAGAAAGGAATGAAACATGCAACGATGGAATGGATTATGTTTCCATGATGATTGAGAAATTAAACTTAAAACCTAATTTTTCTTGCTCAAAACCCTGAAAATGGCTTGAATGGGACTCATTCACCACTAATGGTGAATAGGTCCCACCTAGATGGGACTAATTCACCACTAATTGTGAATGGGTCCCACAAGGGCCATTTTTTCTAGTTGGAATATCGAGAAGTAAGAAAATTAGGCTTATATGATGACTATGTCGGTTATTTGATCAAACTATGCCTCAGGATGCATAATATGGGTTAATAGGGGCCTATTAGTGATGATGCAAATGTTAGATAGGGCTTGGGACACAAAATTGAATGTGAAAGTGTAATTAAATACACTTTACAACACTAAAATGAGGTCCACATAGCCTAGAAAGGCACAAGAACCAATGTGAATGTGCAACACATTACAAGACTACATTATCATTAAATTTAATTCAAGAATCTTCTAGATTGATATAATAATGTTATTAAACACATTTTATAATGTTGAATTAGGGAGAAATAAGTTAATTAAGTCTAGAAAAGAGTGAAAGTCCTTTACAAGACTTTACAACACCTTTACAAGATGTTATTAAAAGCATGTTATTCAATTTATAAGGGTTCAAGACCTAATGTGGAAGCATAAAATGCCTCACAACACTAGATTAAGGCCTCATTAAGTCCATTTTATCATGAATTAATCCCATGTCAAGTAAAGGGACCCTTTTTTCTATGAAACATTTAGCCCCCACTTTAGTGAGAGGATGAACTTGCTTCAAACTCACACTAAATTAGACATTCAAGAGAGATCCATATGTAGGTCAAGCCCCCAAGATACAAAATCATGCAAAGGAAAGAAAGACAAAGATGAAAATGAAAAGGTGGATCAAGCTTCGTGTTAGCTCTCAAAAATGCAGGCAAAATGCCTCAAGAGGTTGCCAATCTCTTGATACATTTTAGGGTAACAGACAAGGCCAAATGGTTTAGACCTTCTACTCTTCAGGTGTTGCTGGACCTAGGCGAGTGTACCTAAATGGATTAAGCAGACTTAAAATTGTATGACTTGATTAATTTCATGGATCTATTACGATGGCACAGAGAGTAATAGATGAAAGCTTACAGACTACTCCTACTCCTAATATCAAACTTGAGATGTGAATGTTTTAATAAGACTTTATAAAATTCTAAGGTGTGAATGGTGTGACCAGTGCCTACTTTTGTTGGGCTAATGGAGTCAAGATTTGTATAATGCGTGACTTGCTTAATGGCTATAATTCAAATTGCTTGGCACTTGTGACTATTTACAACTTGTGTAAACATGCAAGAGTGTAATTACCAAGTTCTTCTTAATGATCCAAATGTCCTTTTCCAAATTACTGTGATTAATCAAAAGGATTTAATCCCGTCTTGCAAGAACTAGTTAATTTAACCACACAAGAGCAGCAAATGTGCTTTGATAAATTGAAGAATATACTTGATATTTCAATTTAAATAATCAGGAAATAACAACCTTGGAGACAACCAAGTAATGTTTTCAGTAAATTTGATAAGAAATTGACACCATAATTGGATCACTAGATAAATATATTCTTCTCCATTATATAATTTTAAAAGATTTTACAATACATATCATGATGTTTTATTTCGGCAACTGTTCAAACTACCAACTATCTAACCTACTACTTATTTCTCCCTAAAAAATCCCCCTTTAATGATTTTATTTCATCTTACATATATACATTAAATTAGGGTTACAACCCTACACAATGCAACTCTTCAGTTATCTTTGGCGAACAAAATACTCAATTAATTTCCTTCTAGAAAATTAAGTATTTTAATTTTAATCTCCATTTTGCATCTCGGTATAATTAATTTTGGTAGTTATCTTTGCGGGAAACTTCATTTTTCTCTCAAAATAAATCCTCTAGGTAAAAGTAATTACTCCTTCTAGATAATTATGCTCATTTAATTATCCCGGTAAAAAAATGTGTTACTATGAAGTGAAATATTTTATATTTTCACTTTTTATGAGAAACTTCCTTCTCAAAAATATTTTAGTCCACATGTAATTATTTTAATAAATTTTCAAATTTTCACTCTTCCTCATAGACTTCTTGTGAGACATAAAGTGCTTCATGATATTTTAAAGTGAAAAATATCTTGTTTATTTACCCGTGTGCATTTTCACTTGTTTGAGAAAATATTCTTTTGGATAAAAATAATTACCCATTTTACCATTTGTCTCCTTTTTTAAACTCCTTGGTGAGAATACTTTATAAATATTATTATGCCCTTCATGTTATATACTTCCATCGCACTTTATCCTCAAATTATATGCATATTATTTTTCGGGATATCTTCTATTTGATTCCTACTGACATCAATTTCTCCTCCCGATGAAGTTTCATCGGTGTGACATTATACTATCGGGGGCTCCAAGATAACTCCTGTCGATGTAGTATCTCTTGCCGATGAAGTCTCCATCGGCAAGACTTGTATGATCGGTGTGATGTTTTACCTAATTAGCTTTCTCTTGCCGATTTTTTTCTACTATGTTTTTTTTAGGGTTTACTCCTCGGTTGATTCTAGACCAAGATGATCTTCGTAAAAATTTTCAATCACTCTCACGACTTTTATCCTGTAATAGTTATCACTAAGCTTTGTGTTCCCATAGACGCGTCTGGATCTTTGTAAGGTATTTGATGTATTGTGAAGAAATCATTGTTGCTCCTGTGAAGTATTAAGGTTTGATGCTTGATCTTCCACGTGAATGCAACATTTATATTTCTTATGTTGTAGAGGATTCATTTTATCCATTGTTGGATATCAAATGTTAGTCTTTACCTTCTCCAAGTGGCTGCTTCACTTTTCACAATCAAAACAAAAATATTTTGTATTGTATCGGTCTTTGGGTGTTGGATTATACAATAGAGTGCTATCTCCCCGGGTTCCTGCTCTAGAGTCCATTCGCCATACCTCCAGTTGACTTAGAGGTTTATTTCCTTTCCAAAATACTTTGCTATGTTTCAACCGATAACTGGTTTCTGTCTTGGTGCAGTATCAGATTGTGAACTTAACTCTAGAGGAGCTCTCTTTTATCCTCCCCACATGAAGCCAATCATTTTTCTTGATTTAGTACATTGAATCCCTTGATGCAACTAAAAGTGAGGCTACATGATAAGATCCAACTGAATCCCATGAAGCAATTATGGATATTGCACACATTTCAATTCGAGTTTTCCAATGAAAAGGATATGGAACTCGATCCCATGGAGCTGATTCCCGTGCTTTTAAAGCATCTTTTGTAATTGTAAGCTCCAACCCCTACGTTATCATACTATGGTGTCTCAATATATTCATCAATGCACCGTAAGCGGTAGATTTGGGACTGTTTACTTTCCTATAAGAACCTCGTGTTCAATCCATTTGTCCATGGTAACATGGTAGTCACGCCTTCTCAAGTATTCCTAAATTTCAAGGTTTTAAACATCACCCACTCCGTGCTCAAGGTTTCATTCTCCTGCTGCGAATATATTCTCCTTAATACACCTCTTCTTTCCATTGAAGATGCTAAGCCATTCATCGTGGTTGTACTATTTTCTTAAAGTCTCTTATTACCTTATTCCCCTTAATTTTATTCCTTGAGGTACCCGACTCATGAAGCAACATGTGGTTTCCTTGAGGTGTGTTATCCACAGCGTTATCTGATGTATAGCACCATCTTTTATAGATAAGTATCTCCTGGAGCTACCTGTTAGTGGTAAACATCCTTATGTCGAAGAAAGTGTATCACACTATTTGTTGCATTATGTCAAATTTCCTTTTTGTATTAATAACATTTGGGCTGAGATATCATCAAATCCTCCTTATGTGGCCATTTCCAATGCTTGGCAGAGGTGAATTTTTTTTGAACTTGTCCAAATGTATCAAGGTCCATTAGAATGCATTTGTATTAAGGGATCCTTTGCTAGAAGAGATATAGCCAGTAATGGAATGATATAAAAAAATCCACTATCACCAATCTTGAACCTCAACCAATTATTCAATAGGAAACACGAGAGTGATATTGGAAGAGGAGACATTATTGTAAGCATCAAATTACTCCTTTTACTGTCCATGTTGCACTGAGAAAACTTAACAACTATGACATGACCATTTTATAAACAATAAGACCAACTCTTAATGTTTGTACAGATGAACGGGGACCTCTCCCCAAAGAGCCAATTTTTTGAGGTTTCTAAAAAGATTAACAAATGGACATGAGATTCTCAATGTTATTAGTCTGAACAAGTTTCTTCAACTCCTCAAGCTAAAATCCATTTTTCTTGAATGTTGTAGAAGACTGCCCCTCATCTATTGTAATTACAGTAATTACACCAGAATGTTTTATTTTCAATTTAGGTTCTGCAATCAAATTTCACATATTGGGAACCTGCAATTTGTATGAAAATTTAGGCTTCAACACTTCGATTGTTTGTCCAACTAGTTGTGGATCATATCTAGGTTGTTTGTCCAAAAAGAAGATGTATACTCACTCTGGGGCCATGGAACTTTTGGTTGTCTGCAGGGTGAGAAAGTCCAAAAGAAGTGGTTTAGTGAGAAATTCATGCAAGTGTGTTGACTTCCCAATGTATAATGATAAATTCATGCCAGTGTGTCAACTTCCCATTATACAAACCAT
The DNA here is from genome assembly GCA_007258455.2 of Sequoia sempervirens. Lineage (NCBI taxonomy): Eukaryota > Viridiplantae > Streptophyta > Pinopsida > Cupressales > Cupressaceae > Sequoia > Sequoia sempervirens. The sequence continues at coordinate 102,631,813 of VDFB02252616.1, read as the reverse complement.
ACCAAATTTATGCTCCTGATAACATTGATAAGGCACCACAAAGTAATTATTTTTGTAAATGTTTTTGAATGCCATGTAAAAATTTGTTGAAGAGGATTTTTATTTGTTCATGTAAATTCTTCTTCTTAGGGAGCATTGTGCCTAATGTCTCCAAGAGAGGAAAAATCAAGGTTTTCAGATTTTTATCCATGGGATGCCTCATTCGCATCAAGCCACTTCAGTTGATCATATACTCTTGGAAGGCATCAAGCCCAATGACACCACCAAGGAGAAGACACGTCACAAGAAAAAGTAAATCATGCCATGAAATTTGCAAAAGGATGTTTCCTATGTATGCCCCCCACTTTAAAGCGGTTGCTAACACCATTACTATGAGAAATTGCTTTAAAGTAGAAGGTATGGGAGCTTATTCAAAAGGCCCTATGCCAAGTCTTATGTTTCTGATAAGCTACATCATGAAAAAGGGTAATATGTCACATGCAATTCAATCTTAAGACATGTCGTCTACATCCCAAGCTTACTCTTACATGTTCATGAAAGGTTAACGACGAGTCAAAAGAGACAATGAAATATGACATACAAGGTCAAGGCTATCGGACCCCGTGCCCCCACTTAGTGCAGGACAAAGGTGAGCTTGAAATGGATGATGGTATATTTCCCTTTGCGATGGAAGTAAAACATGCAATGGTGAGTATGCTATGATCCTACAACTATTGCATGACAAGGAGCAACAACTAATGTTATTTATGTGGATAAGTAAACAAATTTTTGGCATGAATGTCTTTGATTGTATATACTTTGTTACATATGTGAGCAAGGTAATTTTAACTTGTTGGTATGAAACATTATGCTTGGGTGGGTAAAGGATGAGTTGGGGTTGGTGTTGACTTTGTTGCTTGTGTGATGGTGGGTAAAGAATTAGAGGATTTTTTGGATGTCCCATGGGGTATGTATGTGGTTCATTGATTGAAGGGGATCTAATGGACACTTGTGCATGCATAACCTCGAGGGTCTTATTTTGATGTATCCCTAAGGAGGACACATCATTCTCTTGCACCATAATAGTCTCCCTAGGAGGAGAATTGTTTAGAGAATGGCAATCCAAATGTTCTTGACATTCAAGGACTTGTTCTTCTAAAATGTCATCATCGTAAGTAAGGGAGCTATCCATGGTTGAATTGTCTTGGTCTATGATGTGTTCCCACATAATACTCTCATGATTCTCATCAATGGGATCATGTAACACCATAATATCTTCTTTACCAATAGGAGAGATATTAGGAGAGGGGAAAATTTGATTGTTGTCTATGATACCATTGTCTTGTGTCACAATATCTACCCTAGTTGGAGAACTTTTAGGAAAGTGACAATCAAGAGGTGCATCACATGTCGAAGCTTCATCACAAATAGGGGAGTCATGAAGGGGAGGACAACTAGGATTTTCATGTGTGTCAATGATTGGATCTTCTTGTTCAAATAGAGCCTTCCAATTGTTTGGAACATTAGGAAGGAGAGAAATAATGTTATAACTCTCAATCATTGGGTTTCTTGATACCAACATATTCTCCTCACAAATGTGTTGGTCATGATCCTTCATGAAAGTATTGTCACAAATAGGGGAAATGTTGGGAGATGAATAGAGACTAGGTAAGGTGGTGGTAATGCATTCATCTTGTAGTATTATACTATCTTCCCAAGGGGAGTGAGGAGAAGGACAAACAAGACCTTCATGATGCTCAACGATTATATCTTTGTTCACCAAGATACCTTTGTCATGAAAAGGAGACGTATCAAGAGAAGGAAAATTATGGTCATCATGTTTATCTATGTTTGTATTCCCTTCTAACACATCATCCACACAAATAGGAGAGATAGGAGGGAATGTAAGTTTAAGACAAGCATTAACATTTTCATTCTCTTGTGCTAGGAGACTAGCATAACTGGGAAATGCATTGAATGAAGAACTTGAATGTTTGTTAACTAGCTTTTTCTTAGCAAATTTGGAGAAGATTGAAACTAACATTTTGAAATAACAATCTATGCTAACTCAAAATGTAATGTAAAATTATGAAATGAAATGCAATTTTTAGATGATAATTGACTGATTATGATATGTAACAATATGAGAATGCAAGCTTGAAATTGAAACCATGCATGAAATTAGCTAATTTAGGCTATATTTAATAAAGTGTATGAGACAAAAATGCAGCCAACTGATACAGGTATGAAATGGCACCAAACAAAAGCCTAAAAACAAGGTTTTCACCTCTGTAAAAGACAATTTCAGGGGTTAGAAGGGCGATGGTGGCAAATCAGTCCCAGTATGGACTTTTTCAGGATTTTCAAAAAAAATTAAGGGATTTTGATGTGTTTTGAGTGCTATGATGTAGACCTAAATGAAAAATGTAGAATTTCAAAAAATTTAAATGAATTTAGATGCCAAAAATGCAACCTAAATGCACTTTTTATGAATGCAAAATTTAACACCTAGCATGCAAATGAATCATGCAAAACCTAATGCAAGCTAGATATATGATGATGAAGGACTCCAAATCAGAAAAGAGAAGTATCAAAAAGAAGGTTCACCAAAATGTAGCATAAATTTTTGGCACCCACCTGCTTTATATTGCTTCTAGGATTTTTCATCTAGAAGGAGAAAGATGGGCCAAAAATGCTTATGTCTACACTCAAAGTTAATGCAATATGGATGGAATATGAATGTAATTTGCTTAGATGAAATTTTTGAATGCAAGAAACTAATAATATTGGTTGGATAATGAATAGAAACTAAAGGAAAACAACTTCTTTGGAAACACATTGTGTAATACAAAATCACCTAAAAACGAATGGAAAACTACACAAAAATGAATCAGATTGGAAGTGTGTACCTAAGATATGGATGAGGACTAGAAGTTACTTATGAAATGCTACTGATGCTGAAATTTAGGCCTAGTGGGACTCATTCGCCATTCTGGGTGAATCAGTCCTAGTTCTGCCAAACTATACTGGAACCCGTTTCTAACAAAAGGGTACTCAAAATTGACCCTAGAGTGGGAAAAATTTGCCACTCATGGCGAATGAGTCCACTTTTTAATTTCTATATTTTCAAAGGTGGATTCTGAAGCTTTCAATCTGCACTTTGATGCCCTATAGGTTTCTACTTTTGGAACTCTGATTTACGGGTTTGAAAATGGATTTTTGTTGATATTTTGACTTGATGAAAAGGGAGAAGACTTTAGCAACCTTGAAAATTTATCTTCAATGATTTCCAAGCTTCCAAGAGACCTAAATCTATAAACATACAAGACAAGAGAGAGAGATATTGAATGTTAGGGCATGGGGGTTTTCCTTGGTCAAAAACCCCTTTTAGGTAATTAAACCAAAATAATGAAAGAAAGGAATGACACATGCAACAATGGAATGGATTACCTTTCCATGATGATTGATCTTGAAAGTTTTCAACATAACATGTAGAATCTTTCCTTGAATGTCTTAGGAAGCTAAATTGATGTCTTGCACTGTAAATTCCCTAGCTTGCTTGACTTGAGATAGAAGATAGATGATGAATGAATGATGTGAATGTGTTAATGGATGAATAGATGTAAAAAAATGAGTTTAGAGAGGTGATTTTATAGGAAATTCACCTTATTTTCCCATTAATTAGATCCCTAAGACTGACATGGAGAAAAATTAAACTTAAAACTTAATTTTTTTCACTCAAAACCCTAAAAAACGGCTCAAATAGGACTCATTCGCCACTAATGGCAAATGGATCACACCTAGATGGGACTAATTCACCACTAATGATGAATGGGTCCCATAGGGGCCATTTTTGCTAGCTGGAATATTGAGAAGTAAGAAAATTAGGCTTATATGATGACTATGTGGGTCATTTGATCAAATTATGCCTCAAGATGCACAATATGGGTTAATAGGGGCCTATTAGTGATGATGTAAATGTTAAATAGGGATTGGGACACAAAATTGAATGTGAAAGTGTAATTGCATACACTTTACAACACTAAAATGAGGTCCACATAGCCTAGAAAGGCGCAAGAATCAATGTGCATGTGCAAGACACATTACAAGACTAGTTTATCATTAAATTTAATTCAAGAACCTTCTAGATTGATGTAATAATGTTATTAAGCACATTTTATAATGTTGAATTAGGGAGAAATAGGTTAATTAAGTCTAGAAAAGCATGAAATTCCTTTACAAGACTTTACAAGAAGTCATTAAAAGCATGTTATTCAATTTATAAGGTTCCAAGACCTAATGTGGATGCATAAAATGCCTCAAAACACTAGATTAAGGCCTCATTAAGTCCATTTTATCATGAATTAATCCCATGTCAAGCAAAGGGACCCTTTTTTCTATACAGTATGCATATGTATGTCACTGTATATGCATAATGTATGTAAATGTATGCATGTATATATACATGTTTTTATACATGTATATGTATACATGTGTATATATGTCTATATGTTTACATGTTTATATATATATGTATGTTTTACATGGGTATTTTGCATAAATGATTAATTTATTGTTCATCCCTTTCAATCTTTGCTTATTGTTCCTTTCAATACCAGGTTGGGCTGTTTTAACACTGGTGTGCTGCAAAAAAGTGCAAGAAAGTATATTGCTTAAATTGCATTGTTAAAAGAGCCATTTCGAATAGTAAGAGATAGTAGAAAGAATAAGACTTTCGGTAGCACTTATTAGCCATGAAACTAATTTTATATCCACCAATTTCATAATCTGCAATTGGTCCTATGTTAACCCGTCAAATGGTAAAGATGCATATGCATAACTAAAATAATAAATGGAGGCCAATAAAACAAATAACCCTAAATATATTTTTTTAGGAAAGGAACAAGATTCAACTACAATTTAATCTATTATAATGTTCAAACTATGTTATTCCTTTTTTGGTCATTCAAAGATATTGATTTGTATATACATGGATAGACACATATATTTTGTTATATGTTTATGTGTAATTGCCACTTTAAATATATCTATGGGTATACATGTATATTCACATATCCTAATGTACTTGAGCTTGTATGTATACTTGTAGGTTGTACGGGTACACTCAAGTTGCACAACCCAACCAATTGCTAAAATTGAAAAGGGTAAAAGACAACAAAAAAACTATTTCTACTATAGGGAGCATAAAGAGGAAATATCCATGAAGTGCTGCAAAAAATACTTACATCAAAGGATAACTACAACAACCACATCTACATGCCAAAATGGTAACAGTCCTCCCTTGCAACATGCAATTCCAATGGAAAATGCCAACCCTTGTATAGAATCTCAGAGGAACTCCCTTGTTGAACAAACACAAGAACAATACCTCATAGAAATATTCAATGATAGCTATCTTGTTGTGGTAAAGTGATTTCGACATCGTATAAACGCACTTTCTAGCCTTTTTGTTTGCCAAATATAGGGAAAGCTACATAGGGATGCACACTCGAATGTTAGGGTCATAAGCCATATGTGTAAGGTGTTATTTTGAAAATGGTGCCCATCAGTTCAACTCCACAAATGGTATGGACCCAAGCCCACAACCATTATTACTCAAAAAGTTAACACAGGTTGAAGAGAAGCTTATTGCTAGGGTGACCCCAATTTTACAGGATACCCACGCTAGAGGAGGCCAATTTAAATATAGTGGTCACATGATAAGATTCCCTAAGGATATCTCGAGCATAGCAAAAATTTTACTGTGCTTGCTGTGTTGGTTATTTTTCTTGCAACCTTCAACCCTAAGGAGAAAGACAATGCCTAAACCAAGGGATTACAAAGTTTGGACAAGGAATTTTCACTATCAATAGGTTGAAGACAAGAAAAGCCAACAAAAAAGGCTATGAAAGCCTTCTACACTTTGAGCTCCACAAGACTCAAGAGGGTGCTCCCAATTGTTGGCCTGATTTCATGACAAACTTATGCCAAACAACAAACTAAAGACCTATGAAAGTGGATAGTTCTTAGGTATATGAATGATGGGTATTTGTATTCTACCAGGTTCAAGCATAATCCCACTTGCATTGAACATTATTGAGAACAAATAATTTAGATATCTTCATTTCAAACACATAGAGGGTTAATAGATAAAGTTCTCTCAAATTCAACCTCTATACTCTTTCAAACACCATGAAGATACAAGGAACATAAATAACTTAAACGACAAGAAAAAAGGCCAAAGTAATAGAGATTTAAATGATTTGATTTATTTCTGATTTTGTCTTAGGATTTTTGATAAATCAATGCCTAATCATGGGCCATGGAGTCAAATATAAAACTGCAGCAGAGATCCTATCAACAAATTAAGTTCAACCAATGGATTTAAAACATGTTAATGCCTTATATTAACAAACCCACTCATATTTGTCATAGATTTCTACTTACCAATCCCATTTGTGCACTCAAGATTACAGTTATCTGATCAAAATAATTTAACTCTTTACTTGAAAGAGAACCATGACCAAATAACACAATCACAGGAAAGCTGTGATGAAAAACTCAAACAATCCTTAATATATTGAATTCATATAATCAAAAGCATACAAATCTGGAGACAAATTTACAATGTAGTAATATAATATTGCACAAATTGGCTAACATTTGTTCATAAAACCCAACTGTTACAATTTGCATCATCCATTTACAACTCATACTCAACACTATTCTACCTTATTTACCTAATTCAAAATTTCAAAACATGTACAAAAGAGAATAGGAAAGAAGATATAGAAGAAGAATAAACCCTAAAATCCATCCGTGAAAGACCCCTGGCATCTTGAACTCCCTTGATTTGTAACTGCCTTTTCTTGCAGAACAATCTTAACCTGCTCTTTGTTTTCTTGCCCATTACTCCATTTCCCTACAATAGAAAATTATTCCTCTTTGTGAAAACTCATCATTCTCTCCATTCAGTCTTTTACCCACGTTGAAAATGCCTTGCTATAGAGAATATTCTGCTGGCTTGTAAAAAACTTGTTGTTATAAAGATCTCCATTTCACCTATTCACTTACCCTTCTTCTCGCCCAACAATGAAAACCCCTTTATTTCATGTTTGTGAAAACTCTGTGAAATATTTTCTCATTACCCCATTCAAAATTTTTATTTTAAAAAACTTTATGAAGACTTTAAAAATTACAATGGCTGTAAAAACCATTTACCCATGAGTTCATATTTTAAATGCCCAACATTTAAATATTACATTATTTACTCATAGGCTTTAATTTTTAAATTACCAGGCAATAATTTACTTGAACTACACATTTCATCTCCAAAAATGAAAACTATTCAATTTTCACCTGTGAGAGCTTCAATTTTTTTACTAGCTACATAAAATCACAATACCCGTGTCTTTTACATTTTGATTTTTACTCATCTTTTAATTTCCAACCACTTTTCACCGCAACAAATAAAACTTTATTTTATTTGTGAAAAATTTACTTACGATAGCCACCATCACACTTTGCGAATGTAACTGGAAAAAGCTGAAATTCATTAGTGATTGGCAATGAGGAATATATGATATCTCCTATCGTTGATAGAATATGGAAATTAAGAAACAAATAGCGATGGGAGATACATGTTCTGCAGCTTCTCGATGAACTTTGGAGGATTTAATTATTTTTATTAGCTCCATTTACCCGTGCAAATATATTTCATCATTTAAGATCTTCATTGAATATTTCCACATTTCATGGGCCCACTGTTGCCATGCACAAACTTTGAACTTTTCCCAAGACCATCGCACATCTCTGATGAGAGAAGAGAAAATAAAATGAAATCAAAAATGGGTGATGAAACATCACTCCATCTTTGATACATTTTGGAAATGGTAACACAAATCAGCGATGTGTGATGGACACAACAACCATCGCTCATTGCTAATTTGTTTCTTCACTATGGACTCAAAATAGTGACAACACGCGATGCGGGAGAGATTTGTAAATTTATTAAAAACATGTCCTTTTATTTAAATCTTTAATTAACATGCCCAAATGAAGACTCATGGCTGGAAAACATTGCATCTCTGATTGCTTCCTCCAATTTCATTCAGAATTGGCCATGGGCTATGAAATTGTCGTGCAACTGTGAAAGTTGCCTTTGGACCAATCATAAGCAAGAATTAAACTTTCTTATGGTCCAAAACATTTGAAATGTAGTTTATAATTTCCCTAAATTCATTTTTCATATTTACATAATGTTTAAAATATTCAAAAATATTTTAAGCATAAATAGTTGTAACTTCAGAAAAATGCAAATTTTAATTACGCCTGCTACCCATTTGAAGAAATTTATTGTGGAAAAATGGTGACACTTGGAGCTGATATTTTTACATGCAGCCATAATCAATTATTTAGAGAAAACCCATTTCCTTAAATTTTTCCCAGCCCTTAAAATTTAGGTACCTCCTTTGTAAACTGGCCTTTTTGGACGTGTTTGCTGCAACAGAAGTACATTAAAATAATGTATCAAATGACCTTCGATATTGATGAAAATGGAGCTGTAGAAATTTTAGATCAAAACAAGAAATGGGTTGTCCTTAGATTTTGAAAATTTGAAACTTTTCAGGACACCATTTTTGGCCATGTGGTGCAGGAGCACCTTGGCTTAACTCCAGTTTGATTATGTTGTAATTTTGGCTTGTACCTGATCTTAGCCAAATCAAGATATTAGAGTGCTTGCTTTGGACCTTAGAAGGTCTTGTTGGTGTGTGATGAGTTAATCATTAGGATTAATGTCATCTTAGATTGCATTGTTGTTAAATTTTGGCTTTAATTAGCTTGGGACAGTTTATGTTAGAACATAAAGCATTAAATGTGTCAAAGCCATATCCTCATTGTTTGAAGATTCCAAGAGGTAGTTAAGATGTTGTTGGCTCGAGAGCAAGGAGATTGAGGTCCTAAAATGAAGGATGATGGCAGAGTTGTGAGAATGTTGCAAGATTGCATGACAAATTTGTTAGGTTGCATGCAACATTGATATAGTGGATTCCCTTGAAATCAGGGATGTGGAGTCGAGAAACTCCCCTTGAATGATGGAGAAGGCATCTAAAAGTAGTGATGTGGCTCGTAGAGAGCAGATAAAGATGTTGTAATCAAAATTTGGCTTTGTGTGAATAAGGAATTTTTGCATTTTCTGTGTTTTCCTATAAACCCCGCGTGTTTTCAGATAGTAGTGATATCTAATGGTTTATATGCATTGATTTGGAATTGGAACTATATTTACACAACATATTTTAGTATTTTTCCTTTTGTAAATAGTTTCATTCGATTAGATTAGGTGGTTTGTGTGAATAAAGCAGAGTTTAGGGTGTTTGTTGTCTCCTTCTGAACAGTCAGTCTTGTCCATGGCTTCCCCATAAAATCCAACCACGGGATCACCTTGAGACTAGATTGAAATGTTAGGGAAGCTAGTCATTTGTATATATTTAGCAATAGGAATCATAGGAAAGCAAGTAAGCATGTTTAAAATCAAACCCTAGGCGGGTTGTGACTGCCCGGTTAGAGGTTTGAAAGGTAAAAGTTGAAGAACTTAGGTAGGGTAGAAGGTACAGTATGGAATCCATATGGTCTCAGGTAGGGTTAGACAATATCTACACAAGACAGAGTGATAAAAGCTTTGTTCAATCCATTGGCAGTAACTTTGAAGAAGAAAACAGTGAAACCCTAGGTATAAGGCCTATTAGCCCTATTACTCCTTGAATGTAGGAATCCCTTGTACGGTAGAGATAGAGGTCTGAAACTTGGTGAAAGATTTAAAGCCCCAAAAAGGGTGTCTGAATATGACATTTGTTTGCTAGGTCATTTGGAGAGTTTGGGCAAGAAAAGCCAAAAACCGACTAGTAAGGGCTAGTAGAGAATAGGCCTCTTTAAAGCAAAAGCCTAAGATCGGGTAGATTGAGGACAGTAGAACCTCCAAGATGTATTACATTGGTGGTGAAATGCATGGAAACAGACTTCTAACTCCCCTGCAAAGAGTTCAAGTCAGATGGAGAAGTTGGCACTTAGATCCTTCTAAGTCCAAGGAAGAGTAATCAGTTGCAAGAAGGTGTTGATCTTCCAAAGGTAAAGCACAAGGTAGAAAACTCTTTGAGAAGAGTTGGAGTAAGACTTGGTTAATGATCTAAGTCTGATCAGAGCCTTGAAGGTGTCAGGTTCTTGGTGGAAGATAGAGAGAAGTCTTCTAAGTTATAGTGCAAGCAATCTTTGGCTACATCATACACCATATTGGTATCAGAGCTACATTTGATTCAAGGCTTCTGATTGATGTTGCAGCTAACTGAGTCAGTAGGAGAGAACACACCAGAGGAAAGAACCATGGTGACAAATGCAGAGCTAGCTAAAAAGGTAGAAGAGCAAGAGGAAGATAACCGGTTGCTAAGAGAGAGGTTATCTCAAGTGGAGAAACTCTTGGAGGAAGTCCATGAGACAACAGATAATGTGAAGGACAAGATAAAGCAGAAGGAAGAGCAAGAAGCCAAGGAAAAAGAAGAGGATTTGGAGGAGGAAGCTCCAAAGCCTGACCCTGATCTTGTTGAAGAACCATTCTTGAAGGCATTGCAAGCCTTAAGTGGTAAAGCATTAGAGGGTGTGCCACTTTTTAGTGGACAAATGGACCCTGATTCAGTTGTAGACTGGATTGAGAGCATTGAAAATCACTTTGAGTGTGATGGAATAACAGAGGCTCAAAAGGTAAAGGTGGCCAAGTCAAGGTTGAGAGGAGCAGCTCTCACATGGTGGAAGTTTGTACAATCTGAAAGAGAGAAAGAAGGCATAGTTTCATGGAGAGGAATGATAACTAAGATAAGGTAGACCTATCTCCCTGATGATTATGAAGTTTAGTTGCATAGGAGAAGACACAATCTGAGGCAAAAAGATATGGATGTTCAAACATACACAGAGTTTCAAAAATTGTGCCTTAGATCAAAGGTGGTTGAGGATGAGAGCATCAAGCTAGCAAGGTACCTAAATGGACTCAAATGGTCTATCCAAGAAGACATGAGTTTAGTAAACTTCAAAACAGTCCGCCAATGCTATCAAATGGCTTTGAAGATAGAGGAGAAAGGCAAAAAGAAGCAAGAACAAAACCCTAAAGGTAGAGGTAAAGGGAAAGACATCAGAGGACAAAGAGGAAGTTATAGTGGAAGAAGTTCAAAACCAAGAGCCCAAGGAGAAGTCAAATACTCTGAGCAGCAAGAAGGAAGCTCTAGTAGAGGTGGTAGAGGAAGAGGTTTCAGCTCCAGAGGAAGAAGTGGTGGACAAGGAAGAGGCAGCTACTTCACCAACATGAAATGTTACCACTGCAACCAATTGGGACACCCAACCTATAGATGTCCAGAGAAAGGTAGCACTTCTCATGGAGGAGATAAGAGAGCTAATCTGATTCAAGATGAGACAGCTATAGCAGATAAACACCCTGAGGTACCATTGAATTTAGAGGAAGGTGAGAATCTCATGATGAGGAGGACTTTGATCAAAGAACCGGTTAAAGAAGAGCGAAGCCAAAGGAGGTCCTTGTTTAGGATAAAGTGCAAGATGATGGGGAAAGTGTGTAAAGTCATCATAGACTCAGGTTCTACTAACAATATTGTGTCAGAGGAGGTAGTCAGCAAGCTGAAGTTGACAAGGATACCCCACAACAATCCTTACAAGGTCACATGGCTCAATAAGGGTCAACATGTCTTGGTGAATGAACAAGCATGGGTGGAGTTCTCAATTGGTAAGTACAAGGACAAAGTTTTGTGTGATGTGCTACCTATGGATGCATGTCACTTGCTCCTAGGTAGACCATGGAAATTTGACTGCCAAGCTGTGCATGATGGAGCAAAGAACTCATATACTTTCAGGAAAGACAATGTAACCTTCAAGATTCAGTCTTTGTTAGAAGATACAGAGGTGCAGACAGTAGGTTCTAAACTGCTCATAGCTGGTGAAAAAGAGTTCTTAAAAGCCTTGGAAGAAGGAGAAGGAGTTGGCTATGCAGTGATGATCAAGCCAAGAGAGGTGAGCAAAGAGAAAGCAGCTGAAAAGAAAGAGTTGCCCAAGGAGATACAGGAATTGTTGCAGACCTATGAAGGTATAGTAAGTAGCGGTCAACCAACAACATTACCTCCCAAAAGAGCCATAAGTCATAGGATAGACTTGATACCAGGAGCTACCCTTCCAAACAAAGCAGCCTATAAGATGACTCCTCAACAAAATGAGGAAATAGCTAGGCAGATTCAAGAACTTCTAAACCAAGGTCTCATTAGGAAAAGCATTAGTCCATGTGCAGTACCCACTGTCTTAGCACCTAAAAAGGGAGGAGAATGGAGGCTTTGTACTGATTCCAGGGCAATAAACAAGATAACCATTAGGTATAGGTTCCCTATCCCTAGGATTGAAGATCTCATGGATTGTCTAGGTGAAGCTAGGTACTATACCAAGATAGATTTAAAGAGTGGTTATCACCAAATTAGAATACATGAGGGAGATGAGTGGAAAACAGCCTTCAAAACCAATGAGGGTCTCTATGAGTGGCTAGTTATTCCATTTGGCTTGTCTAATGCCCCCTCCACAATCATGAGACTCATGGATGAAATCCTTAAAGACTACATTGGCAAATTTGTAGTAGTGTATCTTGATGATATACTAATCTATAGCAGAACAAGAGAAGAGCACCTCCAACATATTGAGTTGATTTTCAAGAAGCTACAGGAGGAGAAGCTGATGATCAATCTGGAAAAGTGTGAGTTCATCGAAATAGAGCTGGTGTACCTTGGATTTGTGCTATCACATGGAAACTTGAAGATGGATAGCAGCAAAGTGGAAGCCATCCTCAATTGGCCTACTCCAAAGACAGCAACAGAGGTAAGAAGCTTCCATGGTCTTGCTCAATATTATAGAATATTCATAAGATAGTTTAGTGCTATTTGTGCTCCTATGTTGGATACTATAAAAGGAGGAATGAAAACCAAATTTGTATGGAATGAGCAAGCTAACAAGAGTTTTGAGTTGTTGAAGGAAAAGATAGCTACCCAACCTGTTTTGGTGTTACCAAGCTTTGAGAAGCTATTCACCATTGAGTGTGATGCAAGCAATGTAGCTATTGGAGTTGTTCTCAGTCAAGAGGGCAGACCAGTGGCTTTTCATTTAGAGAAGCTAAGTGAAGCCAAGAAGAAGTATTCTTCTTATGACCTTGAAATGTATGCATTGGTCCAGGCTTTAAGAAAATGGAGGCATTACTTGCTTCCCAAGGAATTCATTGTGTATTCAGACAACCAAGCACTCAGTTTCCTGAATTCACAAGAGAAGTTGAGTCATAGACACATGAAATGGGTGGAGTATTTGCAAGCTTACACCTTCAATATCAGGCACAAAAAAGGAGCTCTCAACAAAGTGGCTGATGCCTTGAGCAGAAGAGTCCTCACAATTCAGGAAATTCAGTTGAAGAGCATGGGAATAGATCACTTCAAAGATCTATATGCAAATGATGAAGACTTTGCAAACATTTATAAGGTATGTGTTGAGTATAAGAATCATTTCCATAGCAAATATGCTGAATATACCTTGCAAAGTGATCTCTTGTTTAAAGGAAATCAACTATGTGTTCCTAGAGGTTCTATTAGAGAAAACTTGATACAAGAAAAGCATAATGGTGCATTGAGTGGTCATTTTGGGATCACCAAAACTCAGGAACTGGTTCAAAGGTTTTACTATTGGCCAAGAATGAACTTAGATTTTAGGAGGTATGTGGAGAGTTGTGTAGTGTGTCAAAAGGCCAAAGGAACTTCTTCAAATGCAGGCCTATACCAACCACTACCTATCCCTTCTAGGCCATGGGAATGTTTGAGTATGGACTTTGTAGTTGGTTTACCCAAGACAAAGCAAGGTATGGACAGTGTTTATGTGGTTGTAGACAGATTCAGAAAAATGGCTCACTTTGTTCCATGCAAAACAACCAATGATGCCAGTCAAATAGCCTCTCTTTTCTTTAAGGAGATAGTAAGGATTCATGGCTTACCAATCAGCATTGTATCAAACAGAGATACTAAGTTTATGAGTCATTTTTTAAAGACTCTTTGGCAAAGAATGGGCACCAATTTGTCCTTTGGATCTGCATACCATCCCCAAACTGATGGTCAAACCAAAGTTGTGAATAGGACACTTGGAAATCTCTTAAGATGCTTGACCAAGGAGTATGGTCAACAATGGGATCAGATTATTGGACAAGCTGAATATGCCTATAATGATACTGTAAATAGATCAACAAGGAAGAGTCCCTTTGAAATTGTATATGGCTTACATCCTAGAGGTGTTTATGAGCTGAGAGAGTTGAATGATGGAGTCAAAGGGAGTGGATATGCTGATGACTTTGCCTATGCAATGTAGGAAATTCATGAGACAGTCAGAAAAACATTGGCAGAAAACACCATGAAACATAAAATTAAGGTGGATGAGCATAGGAGAGATGTTCACTTTAATGTTGGTGACCTAGTGATGGTGCATTTGAACAAGTCTAGACTGCAGAAAGGAGTTCCTCATAAGTTGCAGATGAAAAGGATAGGTCCCTGTCCTATCTTGGAGAAGTATGGAAGTAATGCTTTCAAGGTGCAATTGCCAGATGACAGTGGACTGTCCCCTATTTTTAATGTTGCAAATCTTGTACACTACAAAGGACCACCACCAAACATGGATCAGACCATCCAAGATGTGGAAGAACTCAAACTGCCCCCTGCTACAGTCAAACAAGCTGACAAGATATTGGATACTAGGGTCTATAAAAAGACTAGAACCAAAAAATATAAATAACATCTGATTAGGAGCCATGGACAACCTGATGCAGATGCAGTTTGGATCAAGGAGGTAGAGTTCAAGAAGTTGGGCATTGATCCCAACTTGCTCAATCCAAGGGTGGATTGAAATTTTCTGTTTTGGGGAGGATGGTGCAGGAGCACCTTGGCTTAACTCCAGTTTGATTATGTTGCAATTTTGGCTTGTACCTGATCTTAGCCAAATTAGGATATTAGAGTGCTTGCTTTGGACCTTAGAAGGTCTTGTTGGTGTGTGATGAGTTAATCATTAGGATTAATGTCATCTTAGATTGCATTGTTGTTAAATTTTGGCTTTAATTAGCTTGGGACAGTTTATGTTAGAACATAAAGCATTAAATGTGTCAAAGCCATATCCTCATTGTTTGAAGATTCCAAGAGGTATTTAAGATGTTGTTGGCTTGAGATCAAGGAGATTGAGGTCCTAAAATGAAGGATGATGGCAGAGTTGTGAGAATGTTGCAAGATTTCATGACAAATTTGTTAGGTTGCATGCAACATTGATATAGTGGATTCCCTTGAAATCAGGGATGTGGAGTCAAGAAAATCCCCTTGAATGATGGAGAAGGAATCTAAAAGTAGTGATGTGGCTCATAGAGAGTAGATAGAGAGGTTGTAATCAAATTTTGGCTTTGTGTGAATAAGGAATTTTTGCATTTTCTATGTTTTCCTATAAACCTCGTGTATTTTCAGATAGCAGTGATATCTAATGGTTTATATGCATTGATTTGTCATTGGAACTGTATTTACACAACATATTTTAGTATTTTTCCTTTTGTAAATAGTTTCATTCGATTAGATTAGGTGGTTTGTGTGAATAAAGCAGAGTTTAGGGTGTTTGTTGTCTCCTTCTGAACAGTCAGTCTTGTCCATGGCTTCCCCATACAATCCAACCACGAGATCACCCTGAGACTGGATTGAAATGTTAGGGAAGCTAGTCATTTGTATATATTTAGCAATAGGAATCATAGGAAAGCAAGTAAGCATGTTTAAAATCAAACCCTAGGCGGGTTGTGACTGCCCAGTTAGAGGTTTGAAAGGTAAAAGTTGAAGAACTTAGGCAGGGGTGGAAGGTATAGTACAAAATCCATACAGTCTCAAGTAGGGTTAGACAATATCTACACAAGACAGAGTGATAAAAGCTTTGTTCAATCCATTGGCAGTAACTTTGAAGAAGAAAACAGTGAAACCCTAGGTATAAGGCCTATTAGCCCTATTACTCCTTGAATGTAGGAATCCCTTGTACGGTAGAGACAGAGGTCTGAAACTTGGTGAAAGATTTAAAGCCCCAAAAAGGGTGTCTAAATATGACATTTTTTTGCTAGGTCATTTGGAGAGTTTGGGCAAGAAAATCCAAAAACCGACTAGTAAGGGCTAGTAGAGAATAGGCCTCTTTAAAGCAAAAGCCTGAGATCGGGTAGATTGAGGACAGTAGAACCTCCAAGATGTATTCCATTGGTGGTGAAATACATGGAAATAGAGCTTCTAACTCCCCTACAAATAGTTCAAGTCAGATGGAGAAGTTGGCACTTAGATCCTTTTAAATCCAAGGAAGAGTAATCAGTTGCAAGAAGGTGTTGATCTTCCAAAGGTAAAGCACAAGGTAGAAAACTCTTTGAGAAGAGTTGGAGTAAGACTTAGTTAATGATCTAAGTCTGATCAGAGCCCTGAAGGTGTTAGGTTCTTGGTGGAAGACAGAGAGAAGTCTTCTAGGTTATAGTGCAAGCAACCTTTGGCTACATCATACACCACCATGTCATGATCAAAATATGATAAAATAACCCATCATAACTTATCCTGGGAGCCTGAAACTGAGTAGGCATGTTACCATTTGACCCAAGAATACATTACAACAAATGAAATGCCAAAGTTCTTCCTGAGGTGAAAGATATTAAATACCAAAGTTGCCTACTTGGACTTTTCTGCAATTTCACCTATCAGAAACCAATCAGGGCTCTTAAAGTCACCACTTTGAAAAAATATCAAAACAACTTCTGGGGGGCTGCCACTGGAAACTTAAGATCATCTAGGTATATTAAGTATGTGTACAAGAGGGATTTCATTGAATCATCATTCATCACAAGATATTAAAGGTCAAACTTGACCTCCTTGAAACATTCTAAAAATGGATGCAAAACAAAGCAAAATGCATTTGCTTTTGGCCTAGAAAAAATAGTAAATTTGATCATGGGGCTTTGAAATCAGACCAGGGAGTACATTAATGTGGGGAGAATGGAGAGAAACAATCTATTTGTCATGACAGTCATCCATTTGCAAAATATTAACTCACATGTGAGGCTACTTATATAGATTTGACACTGTGTAGTTTGCAAATCTGAAATTTTTGCAAATGAATTCAAGCTGGAAAACTTAGAAAATGGATTCATGGGGCTATTCCAACTAACATGGGGCTTCATAAAGATGTAGAGAATCATGGAAAAATATCAATTGGGCTTAATACTTAGCAGACACAAAGATACCACATCACAAAGATGGCCTACTTAAAAAGGTGCAACATGTGTAAACAACAAACTAACTTCTGGGCCTTAAAAACAAGACTTCAAAAAATCACCAAAACTAATCCAAGGATGCTGAAAATGGTCACACACCATCTCTGATAGGTGCTTAATACTTCCCCAAAGTGATTTTTCATTACAATTCATGGGTGCCAAATTATAAGCTCCCAAAGTGAGATACTTAGGCTTATTCTATAGGGTACTTTTAAGTGCATTAGACAAAATTTGACATGGGCCCTCAAAATTTAATCAAATCTTGGAGGTCCCAACAGTGGCTCTTTCTGGGGATGTATGCCTCCTGTGGGCATAACAAGAATTCAAATCTCCAGGAGAGCAGACCAAGTGCCAAAAACATTGGGTAGCAGTCTTTATTAAAACTTTTAACTTCACTTGATGGTCCCAGGCCACCAAATGAATAAAGGGTAGTCAGTTCTTACCTCTGTCAAATACCAATATGTTAAAAGAGTTGATCTCTTTTAATCCATACTTTCCTTTGTCACATAATAGCAACATGAAGGACTACATTCTTGCAAACACAAGTGTCAAGTTGCCTCTATATTTCGCTTTAATGTCACATGGCAACCAAATGACATAGGCTGCATCATGGCCACTCATTTCATTTTTAGATTCTATGGAAAATGATAGAATATGAGGATGATGACCAAGACTGTGAAAAAACAACCTCATCCCATTTACTAATTCCCTCACAATGATCAAGCTCAGAGAAGACGTCATCCTTAAGAAACAATGTGCAATCCTTTTGTTTGTCAAGAAAAGAGTGCTCACACTTTTGTAACTCATCCAATTGGATTGCATCACATACAAGTTTATCATCATCCCAACAACACAACTTAGTGATATTACCATATGTCTCAATGTCCTGAAAAAAAGATGCACCAAAACTCATAATACCTTCATCCACATTCAAATCATAGCATTTTGAAGAAATGTCAGTATCCCAAACAATGTTTCCTACTTCAAGCTCATCGACAAGACTGTCAGCATTTGTAATGTTATTACACACAAAAGTATCAAGAGCAAGCTCAGATGACTTAGAATTTACCTCTGCAACAAATTCCTCATAATGACTGTTTAAAACACATTCACTGTTTCAAGAAGTATCATATTAAACATCACCTCTTGCTGCATCAATATGACAATCTGAAGCATAATGCTTATGAGGAAAACTATGAGTTGTAGATCTAGAAAAAATATCTTCATATGCATCCATGTTATTGACACAATTGCATTCTTCAAGTGCAAACTCATCATAGCAAGCATCATTAGTTGTACTAACATTTGTCACTATATTTTTACTTTCATGTACAACTACATCAATGCAATCCTCATGAAAACATTTAGTGATAACTTCAAAGTCAACAAAAGAAGTAGAAGAAGGTAAGACATCCAACAAAATAGGAGTTCCTTGTTCATCATTATCAACACATGCATGCTCCTCATAACCAACTACTTGAACTGAGTCATCCAATGAATCACTTGCATACATATCTCCTTCTTTGTTGATATTGCTACTACAATCAACAAGGCTACCTTCTTTACTATCAAA
Source organism: Sequoia sempervirens (assembly GCA_007258455.2). Taxonomy (NCBI): domain Eukaryota; kingdom Viridiplantae; phylum Streptophyta; class Pinopsida; order Cupressales; family Cupressaceae; genus Sequoia; species Sequoia sempervirens. The sequence continues at coordinate 102,612,881 of VDFB02252616.1, read as the reverse complement.
ATGAAAACCATCAATGGTTTCTTCATTACAACTGCTCACATATGATTGCTCTAATTGAAAATCATTGCATACTCTATCACTTTCATTATAGCACTGTTGATCACACATGTCCTCTTCAAACAAGATATTTAGTTTATTTCTATCATCTTGTTCTTGTGAGCTTTTAAAAGTATCAAGTCATCATTTTCCTTATTGGAGCACTTTCCGTTTGAAGAGATTAATTCTACCTCTTCCTCATGAGAGGAATCACAGTCACTAGGGCTACAAATAGAATTGAAATCATCATGATAACCCATACAAGAATGCTTTTTAGCTAGTTACAAACTTTCATCTACAACACCATTGTTCTCATCATTAAGATATGAAAATTTAGAAGCAAAATAATCTTCACTTGTATACTCAAAGTCCATAGAAGAGAAAATACTTTTAGTTTCATTTGCATCATTGCAGCCTTCATCTGTGTATATTTCTTTTTTAGGTTGTTCAAAAACAACTTCCTCATCACCTAATGATGCATCATTCATGTCTTCCACTATACCATCTAGATCTATGTTATTAAGTCTTGAAAAAGTACCATCACATAAGCTATTCAGGAGATTAGTTCCATACTTCTCTATCATTTCTTCAATTATTGATAGCTATTGATATAAACATTTAAGACTAGGAGGCTTCAAGTGAGCTGGCATAGTACTCAAACCTGGCTCACAATTCTCACATAACAAATCAATACAAAATAACTCATCAAGTTTTTTTGATTCCGGTATATCAAGTAGAAATTTCATGAATTTATCATAAAAATCATAGATGGATTCATCCTCAAACCTTTCTATGTCACACAATGCATCAATAGATGAGATAAGTTCAACCTTATTTTCAAATTTCTCTTCATATTCTTCTTGTGAATGTATTCTTCTTTCTTTAGACATGCATTCATCATTCATTTCACCAAACTCATCCATGAATAGTTTCTCAAGCCCTTGCCATGAACATATAGAATGCATTGGCAAACTAGAAAACCAATATTCAACAATATCTTCTAAAGTTCTTACAAAAAACTTCATGTTAGCATCTTCCTCTACTATTTGACAATCTTCCATTACATCAAGAAAACCGTGTAAATGTTGTGAAGTTGATTCTTCAAAACCTCCTCTAAACTTAAGCAAATATTCATTTATTCTTCTTGGGATAGAATGTGGTTAACCCTAGATTTGACTGAAATCCAGAGGGTGGTATCTTTCACTAGTGGTCACTTTCCTTTGAGGACATGGCTATGTTCTAGGAATGATATTACAACTTGTAGAGGGAGAACTAGGAAAATAATACATTTTTGCAAATAAAATTTATGTTCCCTCTACAACTAATTTCTTCTCAAGATATCTTTTCAGAATATCTTACTTTCTAATTTCCCTTTCTACTAGTATCTTGAAATACTGAATAAGGGACAGTATTAACTAGAACTTTTTGTTAAAAACCTTTATACAAAAGTATTACAATAGAAAAATACCTGAGAACTAGTGCAACCAATTCTTCTGATGATGTATAAACTTATGTAGAGTTGCCACCTCTTTGAAAGAGGAAAAGATCTTCAAGGAGTAGAAAGCTTCTTCCAAGATCTATGTATTTCTCAGTTCTCTCCACCAACAGAGCTCCAGACTTCAAGAATACATCATAAACATTGCAACAATCTCCTTCAAGTATGCAGGTCCTTGGATCAGTTTTGAAAATTCAATAACTCTTTGATTGGATGGTCTAAAACCAAATATATCTAGAATTGTCCCATGCATAGTCACCGATCTATTGGATATTTTTCTTGCAACCTTCAACCCTAAGGAGAAAGACAATGCCTAAACCAAGGGATTACAAATTTAGGACAAGGAATCTGCACTATCAATAGGTTGAAGACAATAAAAGCCAACTAACAAGGCTATGAAATCCTTCTACACTTTGAGCTCCATAGGACTCAGGAGGGTGCTCCCCATTGTAGGCCTGATTTCATGACAAACTTATGCCAAACAAAAAACTACAAACCTATGAAAGTGGATAGTTCTCAGGTATATGAATGATGGGTATTTGTATTCTACCAGGTTCAAGCATAATCCCACTTGCATTGAACATTACTGAGAACAAATAATTTAGATATCTTCATCTCAAATACATAGAGGGTTAATAGATAAAGTTCTCTCAAATTAAACCTCTATACTCTTTCAAACACCATGAAGATACAAGGAACATAAATAACTTAAATGACAAGAAAAAGGACCAAAGTAAAAAAGATTTAAATGATTTGATTTTTTTATGATTTTTTCTTAGGTTTTTTGATAAATCAGTGCCTAATCATTGGAGTCAACTATAAAATTGCAATAGAGATCCTATCAGCAAATTAAGTTCAACCAATGGATTTAAAACATGTTAATGCCTTACATTAAAAAACCCACTCATATTTGTCATAAATTTCTACTTACCAATCTCATTTGTGCACTCAAGATTACAATTATCTGATCAAAGTAGTTTAACTCTTTACTTGAAAGAGAACCATGACCAGATAACACAATCACAGGAAAGATGTGATGAAAAACTCAAACAGTCCTTGATATATTGAATTCATATAATAAAAAACATACAAATCTGGAGACAACTTTACAACATTAATATAATATTGCACAAATTGGCTAACATTTGTTCATAAAACCCAACTGTTAAAATTCACATACTCCATTTACAACTCAAACTCAACACTATTCTACCTTATTCACCTAATTCAAAATTTCAGAACCTGTACAAAAGAGAAGAAGAAAGAAGATATAGAAGAAGAATAAACCCTAAAATCCATCTGTGAAAGACACCCGACATCTTGAACTCCCTTGATCTGTAACTACCTTTGCTTGCAGAACAATCTTCAACCTACTCTTTGTTTTCTTGCCCCTTACTCAACTGCGCTGCAATAGAAAATTATTCCTCTTCATGAAAACTCATGTCATTCTCTCCATTCATCCTTTTACCCACATTGAAAATGCCTTGCTGTAGAGAATATTCTATTAGTTTGTAAAAAACACTTTGCTATAAAGATCTCCATTTCACCTGTTCACTTACCCTTCTTCTCACCCAACAATAAAAATCCCTTTATTTCACGTTTGTGAAAATTCTGTGAAATATTTTCTCATTGCCCCATTCAAATTTTTTTATTTCAAAGAACTTTATGAAGACTTTAAAAATTATAATGGCTGTAAAAACCATTTACCCATGAGTTCATATTTTAAATGCCCAACATTTAAATATTACTTTATTTACTCATAGGCTTTAATTTTTAAATTACTAGGTAATAATTTACTTGCACTACACATTTCATCTCCAACAAAGAAAACTATTTGATTTTCCCTTGTGAGAGCTTCAATTTATTTACTGGCTACATAAAATCACAATAACTGTGTGGAATATATGATATCGCCCATCGCTGATAGAATATGGAAATTAAGAAACAAATAGCAATGGGAGATACATGTTCTCTAGCTTCTCAATGAAATTTTAAGGATTTAATTAATTTTTATTGGCTTCATTTACTCGTGCAAATATATTTCATCATTTAAGATCTTCATTGAATATTTCCATAGTTCATGGGCCTACTGTTGTTGTGCACAAACTTTGAACTTTTCCCAAGACCATCACAAATCTTTGATGTGAGAAGAGAAAATAAAATGAAATCAGTGGTGATGAAACATCATTCCATCGCTGATACATTTTGGAAATGGTAACATAAATCAGCGATGCATGATGGACACAACAACCATCGCTCATAGCTAATTTTTTTCTTCTGTTGGAATAATGTGCCTCAATCTCACAGGCTGAAACCTCTGGAAGAGAAAAATCAGTGTGACATCTCTTCTGTCTGGCTGACTAACAGTTGTGCAACCTTGTGGAATTTTCATGTCACCGAAACCTTGTCTCTGTCTTGGCGACTGGAGTTATCAGAGTAACTCAAATGCTTGGGTATGAAGTCTTATCGATATGGAAAGTCTCACTGATAGTTATACACTTGGAGTTATCAAAGTAACAAAGGCTTCGGTGTGAACTCTTAGTGATGGAGGATTGTCTCGCTGACAGTGTTACACTCAAAGTCATCGGGGAGACCCTTGGCTGAAAGGTTTGCTTCGGTATGATGTTTCATCAATAGCAGTAAGTCTTGCTGACATTGCTACATGTGTTTGTTATCAGGTGTCTTCGGTGAGACTCCTAGCAACTGAAGTCATCGGTGAAAGGTGTGAACATTCGGTATTACCTCTCAGTGATAGCCTAAGTCTTGCTGATGAGTGTTCTTTTCGGTATGACTTGAAGGGCTTAGTATGATCTCTTGGCGAAGAGTGATAGTCTCATCGATGGGAATGCTAATGTCTAAGTGACTTTGGAACTTCGGTATGATCTCTTTCCGACTAGCGATTGTCTTGGCGATAGTGCTACATGTGATGGATATCGGTACAATGTCTTGGTGATAAGGGGAAGTCTGAGCAATAGTTTGTGAACTCGGTATAACGTCTTGCCGATGGTGATGACTCTTGGCGATAACTAAAATCAGGTCTTGTGGCATCAGGGAGACACAATTAGTGTCTCACCGACATGCGAATACATTTTGAATGCCTTTGACCGAGTGATGAATATCCTACATGGTGTGACTTCGACCAATCAGAGAAGCTGAATGGGAACCGTTGGAAGTTAGTCTGTTGTAGTTGTTATGTGAAGAAGTTCAACAGACAAGGATGACATGGATATACTCTGTAATTGCAGATGATGTTTGGTTCGATCAACAATTCGATTAGTGATCAGTGTTTGTGAATTCAATTCTGAGAGTAATGTAACTTGAATGTTCTGTACAAGGTTGATCAAGGATTATTCTGTTGTAAATTTGACATCAAAAAGATAAGTCTGATCTCTGTATGTAATTTCATTAATGTAATACAAAGGGGCTTTTCTTGGCATGGTGGGTTTTTTTCCCGTAAGGGTTTTCCCACATAAATCTGGTGTTCATGTGTGTATGTTAAATTCTCTGTTTCTGCTATCTCCTTCAAGTGTATCTTAATTGGACTATAATTAAAAAATTTAAAAGCACCTCTGCATTCTTCCTTGAGGTTTTGATGTTAGGAGAGTTGTTTCCGCACCTTAGCTTTCCTTACATCTTCACTATGGACTCAAAATGGGACACACGATGCCGAAGAACTTTGTAAATTTATTAAAAACATGTACTTTGCTTCAAAGCTTTAATTAACTTTCCCAAATGAAGACTCATGGTTGGAAAACATTGCATCTTTGATTGCTTCCTCCAATTTAATTCAAAGTTGGTGATGGGCTATGAAATTGTCTTGCAAAGCTTCCTTTGGACCAATCAGAAGCAAGAATTAAACTTGCTTGTCCTCCAACATTTGAAATGTACTTTATAATTTCCCTCAATACATTTTTCATATTTACATAATGTTTAAAATATTCAAAAATATTTTAAACATAAATATTGTAACTTTAGAAAAATGCAAATTTTAATTATGCCTGCAGTCCATTTGAAGAAATTTATTGCGAACATATGGTGATAGTTGGAGTCTATTATTTTTGCGTGCGACCATAATCGATTATTTAGAGAAAACCCATTTCCTCAGATTTTTCCCAACCCTTAAAATTCAGTTACCTCCTTTGTAAACTGGTACTCGAGATGTGTTCGCCGCAACAGAAGTACATTAAAATACTGTATCAAATGACCTAGTATCTTGATTAAAATGGAGCTATAGAGGTTTTTAATCAAAAAAAGAAATGGGTTGTCCTTAGATTTTGAAAATTTGAAACTTTTTGGGACACCATTTTTGGCCATGTTGCGATCAAAAAATGATAAAATAACCCATCAAAACCTATCTTGGAAGCTTGAAACTGAGTAGGAATGTTACCATTTGACCAAATAATACATTGCAAAAAGTTACATGGAAAAATTATTCCTGATATGAAAGATATTAAATACCAAATATGCCTATTTGGACTTTTCTACAATTTCACCTGTCAAAAACCAATCAGGGTTTTGAAAGTCACCACTTTGAAAAATATCAAAACAACTTCTGGGGGGCTGCCACTAGAAACTTAAGCTCATCTAGGTACACTGAGTATGTTTGCAAGAGGGATTTCCTTGAATCATCATTCATCACAAGATATTAACGGTCAAACTTGACCTCCTTGAAACATTCTGAAAATGTAGGTGCAAAACAACGTAAAATGCATTTCCTTTTGGCTTGGTAAAAATAGTAAATATGACCATGGGGCTTTGAAATTGGACTAGGGAGTAAATTAATGTGGGGAGAATGGAGAGAAATAATCCATTTGTCATGAGTTATCCAGTTGCAAAATATGAACTCACATGTGAGGCTACTTATATAGATTTGACATTGTCCAATTTGCAAATTTGAACTTTTTGCAAATAAATTCATGCTAGATAACTTAGCAAATGGATTCATGGGGCTATGCCAGCTGACATGGGGCTTCATAAAGATGTAAAGAATCATGGAAAAATATCAGTTGGGATTAATACTCAGCAGGGACAAAGATACCACATCATAAAGATGGCCTACTCAGAAAGGTGCAACATGTGTAAACAACAAACCAACTTCTGGACCTTAAAATCAAGACTTCAAAAACTCACCAAAACTCATCCAAGGAAGCTGAAAATGGTCACACACCATCTCTGATAGGTTCTTAACACTTCCCCAAAGTGATTTTTCATGACAATTCATGGATGCCAAATTATAAGCTCCCAAAGTGAGCTACTTAGGCTTATTCTACGGAGTACTTTTGAGTGCATTAGACAAAATTTTACATGGGCCCTGAAAATTTAGTCAAATCTTGGAGGTCCCAATAGGCTACAAGACCTTGAGGTCATGATCGTTCGTAGGACTACCATTGAAGGTGGGAATTATGTTTGTTATGTTAATAAATATCATGTCATGGATGCATTGGAATACAAAATTTAATATGACAAATACTACAATGATGTTGAGGCTCTTAATATGTTAACTGATGTTGTTGTTGATGTGTCTAGTTTCTTGCATACAATAGACCAAGTTTTAGATGAAGACCTAATGCTATCAACCAACTCAACAAATGCTAGACAAGAAGAAAATGGCTCTTCAAACTTTTCATCATTTATTCCTTGCTTACCAAATGCTAGATGAGAGCTGCAAGCAATAAAAGATGTCTTAAAAATTGAAAAAAAAGAGAATATCTTACGTTGGCCTGAAATTAGCTCTTCTCTTGTTAATGAATACAACACTGAAGGTTTATTTTCAATGGCCTTTCCAACATTGTTCCCCACTAGAGCAACACTTCCCCTTCAACTGAGAAATGTTAAAATTCACTTGCATGAATATGCCCTCCATCTAATGAGATATTGACCACAGATTTGGAAAACATGTTAGGTTTAGATTTTTTCTCTATAGCTTGATTATGAGACATCACAACCAACAAACTATCTATGTTTTTGTTAGAGCGGATCTCAAGGATAGAATCTCCAAGTCGTTGACTGTTTTATGACAACAACTTCAAGTTGTTCTCGACTTCCAACTAGCTGAGTAGTTGATGCGATTTGGTGCATCGTTGCATGGGACCCGCTCTTTTTGGAGCTCTTTTTAGGCCCGACTAACCACCATGATCGGACAACTTGGCACACCCACCCTTTTTTTCACTTTGAGCTATGTAGGCACAAAATGGACTAACCTACAATTTTTTTTCTCTTTTGTAGCTCGTTTAGCAATGGAGCCTTCAAAAAAAATGCTAATATATAGTGTTGCTCAGAATCCACATATAACATCTTTATATTTGCATCATATATTCTCAATTTTCCATGAGGAGGTGATCAAAAAGCTTTTGCATGCAAAAGATTATTGGTATAGATATGAATGGCAGCATCATGGCTCTGCACATGTGCATGGTTTTCTATGGCTTCCAGAAGCTCCTAACATGGATACTCTTGATTGGTCCAATGGCCATGATGTTACCATAGCAAGACACTTTTTTGATAGATAAGTTTCAGCTTGGAATCCACATTGCCCTGCACAAAGATTGCTTAGAATGTATCATTGCTCTGAAGAAAACATGTGCTTGCTTACCATGAGCCAAATCCTAACCAATGATCCAATCATATATTATGAAGAGTTGCTAAACACATTTCAAAGACACACAAAATGCTCTGAATATACTTGTTTAAGAAGAAAAGGAGAGCAATTGTATTGTCGGTATAAAGCACCACGATAGTAGCAACTTACCTCTACATTGGCATCTGATGTTGAGTCTAACAAATCCTACAAACCAACAACAAATGATAATTTCCTAAATATTCATAGCCCATTTATGCTTGCAATTTGGCGTACCAATGTTGACTGACAGCGAGTTGTTTCTAGGAAAATTGTTTTGAATTATATTTCTAAATATGTAGCTAAATCTAAGAAAAAATAAAAAAATTATCTACATATGTTGAAAAGAGTTGCAAATACAAATATAGTTGAGGATAGATCATTGGTTGCATATCAAAAATTAATGATGAATATGCTTGTGGAATGTGACATCTCTACATAGGAGACATGCGATATGTTACAGAAATTGCCTCTTCTTACTTGATGTAGGAGCATCCAGTGGGGTAAGGGCAATCTTGCATCACCCAAAAATAGTTAAATTTCAAGTTTCTCAGTTTTTAGATGTTTTTACATTTTTGGATACCCTTTTCGTCATAATGAAAATTTCAATTTACGGTTTTTATTTTCTATTCCTAGGTTGAAAGATATTGTAGTTTTAGTTTTCCATATTTGCACCTAAAAATCTTCTGAGTTAGATTTGAGGCACTTAGATTTCCTGGATCGGCCCCAAAACTTTCCAAAATTAGTGTAGCAGGTTTCAAGTGCGTTCTTGACTTCGAGACCTTTCCAACGGTTCAAATGGTTCACGAATCAGAGCCCCGGATCAAAAGTTATGGCCTCAGGAAGTTGGCGCACTTTCTAGAAGATACAATTGCAAATGTTCTTTTGAAATTTAAACTTCAAGTTGTAATTTTTTGGCGCCAAACCACCTAAACTCAAATTTGAATGTTGTTTTGGCTCCAAAACTAAAGAGGAGCTCTATTTATGGGCGGGTTTCTAATTTTTGGGTAACTTTTTGGGGACAATCTCACATATTGCGAAAGGGTTATTCTGTAGCTTTCTGTAACTTGCATGTGTTGTAGAACTTGGGGATTTGAGATCCTCTGCATGTAAGAAGCTCTATTTTCTAAATAATAAAATTATTCTCTTATTTGTGGGTTATTTTCTAAGTCTCGGGTTGCGCTCTCATCAAGTGGTATCAGAGCGAGGTTTTCTTGAGCGTGTGGACAGATCATCAATCGTGAGGAAGTTCTCACCAGGACCGTGGTTGTGGGTCGAGGTTAAGAAAGATGCCTCCAAGAGTGATGCCTGATAGGCATGGTGGTGCCAGAGGTGGTCAAGGTGGCAGAAATGCTGGTGGAAGAGATGCACTAGCAGCCCTCCAAAGACATATTGATGTGTTACAAGAGCAGGTGAGAAGAGGGTTAAACCTGAGGGAGGAAAGTGAGGATGAAGGAGAGAAAGAAGGTTCAAATGCAGAAGAGGAATAAGAAGCAATTGATCAAGAGCAAATGTAGCTAATAAGGGCCATTTCAAAGATCAAGAAAAGACCCAGAGCAAAAGTCCACCGTTATTTTGAAAATCTGAACCCAGAAGAGTTGATCGACTGGATCAACGAGCTAGAAGAATATTTTGAGTATGAGGAAATAGAGGACCCAGATCGGGTTAAGTTTGTGAAAATGAAGCTGAAGGACCATGCCAATATTTGGTGGAAAGAGGTTCAGTTGGAAAGAAATCGAAGAGGAAAAGGAAATATCACCAGATGGGATCGCATGGTAGAGAAACTGAAGAAGCGGTTCATACCAGTGGACTACAAGTTAGATCTGTTGAATAAATTGCAAGGGTTGAAGCAAGGAAGTAGATATGTGAAAGAATATACTGAAGATTTTCACAAGATAATCATCAGAACAGGTCACATAGAGGTCAATAAGGAGAAGGTAGCCCGATATCTTAATAGGTTACGACCGAGCATTCAGCAGGAGTTAAGCCTAGTCAGAATGACCACCATGGAGGATGTGTATTAGTTTTCTCTGAAGGTGGAAGAGAAGCTAAACAAAAGATTTGATGGCAAGCAAAAAGGACGAGGAGGTCAAAGTGGAAGGGGCAGTGGAAGACCTTCAGGAAGCCGAAATTATGATGAAAAGAAAAGTGAAGATGTGGGTACCATCCGAAGCCAAAGGAATGACAAATTCTACTACCCTCATGATCAAAACAGTGGTGATCAAAGAGGTAGAGGATGAGGGAGATATGGACAACGATCTAGAAGAGGTGGTTTCAAAGGAACATGTTTCCAGTGTGGTGAAGAAGGGCATCAAGCCTATGAATGTCCACAACACCAAGGAAGGGCAGACAAGAGGCCAGAAGGTCATGGAAGGGTTGCACATGCAGATAAGGAGGCCCAATCTAAACATTCAGATGATGCTGAAAGGGGAGAAGCCCTAGTGATTAGAAGAGCCCTGGTGACAGAGGAAAACGAACCAGAATAGAGGAAGAATCTATTTTGCACAAGGTGCAAGTGTGAAGGAAAATGTTGTGATGTCATTATTGACGGTGGGAGCACTGATAATCTAGTGTCAGAAGAGATGGTCACAAAATTGAAGCTGAAGAGGGAAAGGCACCCACATCCGTATCGAATTGCCTAGTTGCAGAAAGACCATAAAGTTTTGGTCAATGAGCAATGCCTAGTAAAGTTCAAGATCGGGAGCTACTATGATGAGGTACTTTGTGATATCATCCCCATGGATGCATGTCACATGTTATTGGGGAGGCCGTGGCAGTTCGATAGGCGAGCTATACATGATGGCCATGCAAACACTTATTCTTTGACAAAGGATGGGGTTTGTCACAAGTTGAAAACCCTGAAGGAGACCGAAGAAAAGTTATGTAGTAGTGCTAGAATTTGTTATGTAGATGGAAGAAAATGTTTAGAAGGTATGAAGCATGAACGTGTGTTATGCATTGATTCCTAAAGTGAGTATGGAGGATAGTGAGAAGGTTCCAGAAGAAGTTTCTGGGATGTTGGATGAGTTTTAGGATATTGTTTCTGATAATGTACCTAAGGGCTTACCACCAATAAGGAAGATCAATCATTAGATTGACTTGATTCCTGGAGCTAGTTTTCCAAATAAGGTAGCTCATAGAATGACTCGAGTAGAAAATGAGGAGTTGAACAAACAAGTTCAAGAGTTGTTGAGAAAGGCTTTGATACAGGAGAGTTTGAGTCCATGTGCAGTACCTGCAATACTAGCACCAAAGAAGGATGGGGAGTGGAGGATGTGTACAGATTCTCGAGCCATAAACAAGATAACAATCAAGTATAGATTTCCCACGCAGGATGGATGACACGATGGTCTGTTTGGAGTGGGCTGAGTACTTCACAAAGATTGATCACGAAGAGTGGATCACGAGATCGGTCGAGAGGGAGATGAATGGAAGACTACCTTCAAAACCAAAGAGGGCCTGTACGAGTGGTTAGTCATGCCTTTTGGGCTAACCAATGCACTGAGCACATTCATGCGGCTCATGAGCGAGGTACTAAAAGAATTTCTGGGAAGTTTTGTTGTGTATTTAGATGATATTTTGATTTTCAATAAGACGTTGGATGAGCATCTGATGCATATTCATAGAGCCTTTGAGAAGTTAAGAGAAGAGAAACTGTTGATTAATCTGAAGAAGTGCAGTTTTGTGAAGAGGGAGTTAGTGTACTTGGGGTTTGTTGTCTTAGCAAAAGGTCTCAAGATGGACCCAGAGAAGGTGAAGGCTATTCTGGAATGGCCTACCCCAAGAACTGCTACCGAGGTGAGATCTTTCCATGGTTTGGCTAGTTTTTATAGAAAGGTCATTAGAAACTTCGGTAGTATTTGTGGACCCCTGACTGAAACAATGAGAGGGGATAGAAAAGAATTCAAGTGGAGCAGTGGAGCAGCAAAAGTTTTGAACTGTTGAAGCAGAAGGTGACAGAGCAACCTATTCTAGCCCTCCCAGATTTCAACAAAGGTGTTTTAGGTGGATTGTGATGCGATTGGTTGTGCCATTGGAGGCGATGTTGAGCCAAGAAGGTAAGCATTGCCTATTTTAGTGAAAAAAGGTTAAATGATGCCAAGAAAGTATTATGTATATGATCGGGAATTTTATGCAATAGTTCAAGCATTAAAGAAATGGAGCATTATTTGCCAAAGGAATTTGTTCTATATACTGATCATCAGGCCTTGCAGTACCTAAATAGTCAAGGAAAATTAAATTAGAGGCATATGAAATGGGTAGAGTTTTTGCAGAGTTATACCTTTGTTTTGAAACAGAGGAGTGGGAAGTAAAATAGGGTTGCAGATGCCTTAAGTAGGAGGCATACATTGATTACAAAGATGCAAATTGAAGTGGTTGGGTTCAATAAACTTAAGAAACTATACACAAAAGATCATAATTTCGCAGAGGCTTGGAAAGCTTGCAAGGAACCAGTTACAGTGGACAGAACAAGGTGGCTAGATTTCATAATCCAAGATTGCATGTTATTTAAGGGAAGTCAATTGTGTATCCCAAGGAGTTCCATGAGGGAGAACCTGATAAAGGAGAAGCATAGTGGAGGAATGGCAGGACATTTTGGTTGGGATAAGACCATTGCCATTATCAGTGAGCATTATTATTGGCCTTAGTTGTCACAGGATGTGAAGAAGTTTGTACAAAGCTACAGGGTATGTCAAATGGCTAAAGGAGTGAGTCATAATATAGGGTTATATCAACCCTTACCTATACCAGAGAGGGGAGGATATAAGTATAGACTTTGTTCTTGGTTTGCCGAGGACACAATGAGGAAATGATTCAGTCTTTGTGGTGGTTGATAGGTTTTCGAAGATGGCACATTTCATTCCATGTCAAAATACCCATGATGCAGTCCACATTGCTGACTTGTTCTTCAAAGAGGTGGTGAGGCTATTACCACCAAGAGTATTGTTTCAGATCGTGACACCAAATTTGTGGGGTACTTTTGGAGGGACCTTGTGGAAGAAAGGCGAAGATAGGACAGTTAGGTTCTACACACCATGCACCAAATAGATGGGAAGGCGAAGGTTGTTAATATAGAGATGCAGGGTAACCTACTGAGATGTTTGGTAGGAGATAAACCCAAGGGATGGGACTTGATCTTACCCCAAGTAGAATTTTCTTACAACAATTCTATCAATAGAAGCACTGGTAGATCACCATTCTAGATTGTGTATGGAGGTAGCCCCATAACAGCTCTGGAATTGAGGAAGATGGATCAAGAGAAGAAAATAAGTGCTGAAGCCAAAGATTTTGTAGAACACGTCAAGGATATACATGAGAAGGTAAGAGAACATATTAACAAGATGAATATGCAATATAAGGCTAAGGCAGATCAGAAGAGGAGGTATAAAGAGTTTCAGATTGGTGATGAAGTGATGGTCCACTTGAGGAAAGAAAGGTTTCTAGTGGGAACATATAACAAATTGAAGATGAAGAAGTTCAGTCCTTGTAAAATTTTGAAGAAGCATGATTCGGGGAATGCATATGAGAATTAGGGATTACCAAATGGATTCAACATTTCCCACAATGTTCAACATTTTAGATTTGGCCAGTATCATGAAGGTGGCATAGAGGAAGTACCAACAATGGAGCGATTGTGGAGTTCGGCTACGCGAAAAGGAGGAGATTGAAGAAATCCTGGAATGAGTGGTGTGGGGAGTACTAGGAACGGTATGAAGAATATCTAGTGGGGAAATGGAAAGGCTTGGTGGAAGATTCATCCTAGCCTAAGGCAGAGGTTGACCATTTGGGTTTTTCCTCCACCATCTGAGACATGACGGGGTCACTTCTCAAATTACCCTGGGTGTCAATGCAGGAGCATCTAGTGGTGTAAGGGCAATCTTGCATCACCCAAAAAGTTAAATTTCAGTTTCTTGGTTTTAGATGTTTTACATTTTTGGATACCCTTTTCGTCATAATGAAATTCCCAATTTACGGTTTTATTTTCTATTTCTGGGTTGAAAGATATTGCAGTTTTAGTTTCCCAGATTTGCACCTAAAAATCTTTTGAGTTAGATTTGAGGCACTTAGAGTTCCTAGATCAGCCCCAAAACTTGCCAAAATTGGCATAGTGGATTGTGAGTGTGTTCTTGACTTTGAGACCTTTCCAACGATTCAAACGGTTCATGAATTAGAGCCCCAGATCAAAAGTTATGGCCCCGGGAAGTTGGCGCACTTTCTAGAAGATACAATTGCAAATGTTCTTTTGAAATTTGAACTTCATGTTGTAATTTTTCGGCGCCAAACTGTCTAAACTCAAATTTGAATGTTGTTTTGGCTCCAAAACTAAAGAGAAGCTCTATTTATAGGTGGGTTTCTAATTTTTTGGGTAACTTTTTGGGGACAAGCTCGCATAATGCGAAAGGGTTATTCTGTAGCTTTCTATAACTTGCATGTGTTGTAGAACTTGGGGATTTGAGATCCTCTGCATGTAAGAAGCTCCATTTTTTGAATAATAAAATTATTCTCTTGTTTGTGGGTTATTTTCTAAGTCTCGGGTTGCACTCTCATCATTACTTCAAGCCGATGATATGTTCGCTTGAATGTTGGCAAAAATACATGGTTTCATATAAACAAACTATATTCACTGCTATATGCAAAGGCCTCAAGAGCTAGTTTCTTTATCCCTAATTGACTTGGTCCACCTATATACACAATCGCAAAAACACAAAAAGGCTAAATGGAAACCAAGGCACCAACCTACAGTTGTCCTTGTTTACTCGTTATTCAAGACTACCCCTGTTGAAGATACAAAGATATTTGAGACATTTTGTTGGACTAAAATTATGTTATACAAACCTTTCCAAAACATACAAACAAATATAGGTCTTTTGAGACAAGAGATAACAAAAAATTGGAAACTTATAAAAATGGTTGGTTATCATCCTTGGCATGTTAATAGACTTCCAGTTACATCCACAATTGAAGAACAAGATGATAGTGATAATGATGATTTAAACCATCGTCCTTCTATGGATGAATATGAATGGGAAGTTTTCTCTCGGCTCTATGCTACTACTAACTTTAGTATAAATTAGCTTCAACTATTGGGTAGACGAGATTTTGATATGAACCATCCATGGAATGCAAACCATGTTCTTGAAGAACTTCATAATATTGCTTTGTAGTTCATCTCATTAGCCAAGGCACAATGTGAGCAAGCTATGGTTCAATTTTTTCCTATAGATATGTCAGCCCATCAACTTTCACCAAAATAATAATTCGCCCTTCAAATAATCCAAACCCTTCACATTCAGCCTCCATCCAAAGCCCCTCTCTACATGATCATTCAAGGGACAACTGGCAATGGAAAATATTTCCTGATAAATTGTATTCAACAACAAATGAACACCTCTTTTGTTGGACCCAATAGCTACTTGCTCACATTGGCTGCTATAGGTGTCATTGCATACAACATATGTGCTTCTACAATCCATACAACACTTCAGATTCCCATAAAGGATATGAATCCTTTGCAAGGGAAGCAATTGACATTATTCCAAGAACAATTTAAGAATATTCAATACATTTTGATTGATGAAATGAATTTTCTAGGCCCAAAGTTGCTACTAAAAATAGATAGCTGGTTGGGCCAAGCATTCCCAGATAACTAGACAAAGCCATTTGGTAGTGTTTCTATTATCCTTGTTGGTGATATTTCCTAGTTTCCACCTATCATGGATACACCTATTTATGATTCATGCTTATCGGTTGTTGCCTTGTGGCATACTTTCACAGTCTCAATAACCCTGGACACTATCTTTCACCAAAAAGAAGATAGCCCTTCACAAGGAAAGTTTTGAGCAGTCCTTCTCCATATAAGAAATGTTGGGGCTCTCCAGGTTGATTGGGAAGAGCTTATGAAACAAACAAATAAAATGCTCTCAACCACATAAAAAGCACAATTTGATGTTGCTACACATCTGTTTGCAACAAATGACTTGGTCACTTTCCATAACAAAAAAATGATCAAACGGTTAAATCTACCCATAACCATTAGCATTGCTCGAGTGGCACAACAACAAGCATCTGATCATGGAGATGATGACCTACTTCTCCTAGAATTTCTACTTTGTGTTGGTGAATAGGTTATTCTTACAAAAAAATTGTGGATTCAAGCTGGCCTAGTCAACGGATGCCTTGCTGTTGTTACAACTATTGTGTACAATCCACATTCTAAACCACCAAGCCCACCTGACTATGTTGTTGTCCACTTCAAAATTACATTGGTCCACCATGGGACTCAAAACATCCAAGAGACATCCCCATCCCAGCTATAAGTCGGGGGAGTCAAACACAAATTCCACTCACTATGGCATGGGGAATCACAATACATAAAGCACAAGGCTTAACATTGGATAGAGAAATAATAAACATAGGCAACAAAGAGAGGCAAGGGTTGAATTTTACAGCTATTTCACACGTAAAATCAATTGAAAGACTTTGTATTGATCCACCTTTGTCATTTGAGAGATACTCTAGTTGGCACTGACAAGTACACTGCTCACCATCATAACAAAGAGACACGTCTAGAACAACTATAGCCCTGGCCAAGTGCTTCTAGTTCCACCCCATTGGTTGAATTACAAAAAAGGCTCCAAGATAATTATTCTTACATATGCCTTACCCTATGTGCCATTTCCTTCTCAAGCATTTTCTAAGTTGAATCTTTACAAATCATACCAAGTAATAATTTGTACAAAATGGGTATAATGCCAAAGATGCACAAAGATACTATGCACAAATAACTAGAGGCTACAACTTGTACATGCCAATTCCATGTTTTGATGATTTTATTCTATTAATTTGTCGACTTTTGGCTCTAAGATATCATTGTGCGATGATTTTACTAGATGGCATTCAAACCAATACACTCTTTTGTATATTCCATTTTCCCATCTTTGTTTAAGTGTTTTAAAACTCCATGATGTCAACTGTTTATTGGCATACCTAGAATTTTTTTCCAATTGATTTTAACATACAATGGTGTAAGCATATAGTTATAGTTCTTACACATTAATAAATATGCAGATGGAAACAACTTCAGCTGTCTAAGTTGCACAGATATTGGAACAAACAATAACTAGAAAACAAAAGTTTTATAATTCAATAACATCTTTAGAATATTCCAATATATTAAACTATATATGCACATGTTGTAGATGCATTCTAAATAAAATTGTCTTCCATTTGACTAATAAGTTTAAAATCCTCCAATGATGTTGCGTTTTCTATTCTCACAACCTATATACATTCACTTCTCACCATTCTCCTCCATGCTTTCCTTCTAGAAATTTTAATGTCTTGCTGTTACCTTTTCTATTAGCTTTATTTGATTCAAATTGCTACAAATGTTTGTCTACAAAATTATTATTTGGTTGTTTCACTGTTTCACTATTCCTATATATTAGATTCATAAATATATAGTCTTGTCTACTTTGATTTTCTTTTCCATGATACATGATAAAATTCCATTTTATTTATCATGGATTGATCGAGCATGTCCACAATGACCATGGAGTTTATTGGCTTCATGGTTTCCTCATTGTGTCTCACTCAATGAACACAAAATGGTATGTGCTTTCTCATGTGATAGTTGATAGATCCTCTCATTTTTGCAGAATGCCATGCAAATCAGTACATCTAATATTCATTGTTTTAATATAAGGATGTCAATTGTTTTGGTCCCCTTGTGAAATGATAGACTATGGTGTTTGTTTCATAGCAAACTTACCAAAGAAACTACTATGCACCTCCCTTATGTGCCAGTTTGGAGACCTCTGCAGCTGTCCTCCTCCATAGCCTACGATATCTTTGTTGTTGTTCTTGTGGTAAGCCATTCTACAATGTGTTTTCCCCATTCCATACTTATCTAATTTTAGACATGTATTTTGATATAATAATATGAAATGTTACTTTGTAGTTGTATCATGTTGCACTCAATGCAAAGATAGATCAACAAGCAAAAATTCAACCCATGTATCTGAAAATTGGTCCCAAAAAGACGCCCAGAGCTCTAAGTGTAAACAAGGTTTGTTTCACATATTTATATTTTCCTATTTTATACATTCAATTTTCCCATCCCTCCATGGATAGATACCCTCTATATATTTGTTGCTTTATATAAACATTCATGCATGGATTTATACATGTACTTGACTACAATAACTATAGTTTGTTTTTCATATTAGATTTTCCCATGGTCCTATACTTGCCTCTTACGGAAACCCCAATGGGAATTTCAAACAAATAGCTAATAGGAAAATGTGAATTGTTGCATCACTTGCTTCTTTTGTATTAATATGTTTCATGATATTCTATTTCCCTTATCTCTTTCAAGCTCCCTATATTTTGTATTAATATGTTTCATGTTATTCTCTTTCTCTTATATCTTAAAGCCCACATTAAACATATTAATACAAGATAAGAAATTTGTGTAAATGAATAGCGGGAAAAACACTATCCTTGTCCATATTTTTTGACAACAACAAGAATATTTAACCGTAATTTTTCCACCCATGCAGAGGGATAATCTCTTTTAGCTCTCCAAAATGAATACAATGTCAAAGATACAACCATATAACAAGGAATAATAAGCACAAACCAAAAGACATGAACAGTAAATGAGTCACTCTAACACCTCTTATACAGTTTATCTGCTTGTGTTCAATATTTGTTACCAAAGAATATAGCTTCAATCTTGTATTGATATATTCCATGATATTCTTTTTTACTTATCTTTTTGGACTGAAGAGCCATCCACAAAGCTTCATTCCACTTTTGGATAAATGATTAATTAATTGTCCATGTCTTCCATTCTCTACTTATCGTTGATTTTCATAGCAGGCCACAATGTTTTAAGACAAATAGTGAAAGTATAAAAGCGTTACTAAAAAGAGATTTACTATGTAGCAACCACCAAAATCATTTCATGTATATATCAATTTGTATACATGTGTGTGTGTGTATATATATATGTATATCTATACATTTATATATGTATGTATATGTTTACATGTATATATTTATGCATATGTATACATGTATATCTACATGTATATATACATATATATGTATATATTGGGTACTTTGTAGAAATGATTAATTTATTGTTCATGCCTTTCGGTCTCTCCTTATTGTTCCTTTTGATAACAAGTTGGAGGGTCTTAACACTCATGCTACAAAATGTGTGAGGAAGTATATTGATTAAATTGCATTGTCGAAAGACCCATTTCGAACAGTATTTTCTTAATGCTATGGGAACAATTATATCATAGTACAATATTTGCAAAATGTGTTTGGTGGCTTTTAAGTGTTATTGTAATAGTTCTTGAATCTATTCAACTTTATGTCTTTAGCTGATACACTGTTTGTTTGAAATTTATATTTGTTAAGAACAGAGTTGTGACAATGCAACTAAATAAACCTATTTTCTTGCATATTTTGAGCACATATTCATAATGCCAGAATGCCTATTCTAATAATGCAACTGAATTAAAAATATTTTCTTGCATATTCTGGTGTATACTTTCCTACATTGCAACATTCTCTACTTTGTGCATCTTTCGAGTTATACACATTATGTACATTTAGTCCCTTTGTGTTGTTCTAATTGGTTTAAGTGAAAATCCTTACAAATAGGATGTTGTAGATTGTCAATCACTATGTAATTTATTCTTGTGTTTGTATATATACATTTTCAAATTCATTGAGCTTCTTCTTTGTACCATGATAACAAATAACAAATAGAGTAATTGTATATGCTAAGTGTTTGCTTGCCTAAGGATTAATGCATTTTGTGGTTGTTGTACTATGGTGGTGGACGAAGTGAATGCAGTTGGTCAAAGTAAATGCAATATTGAATGTAGCAATGTGGGAAAGTATATTTTGATTAAGTTGCATTACATGTATATATATATGTTCACATGCTTCCATCCAATATATGTATACATGTATATATATGTATACATGCATATATATATGTATATATATACATCTATACATATATTGAATGTAGTAGTGTGGGAAAGTATATTTTGATTAAGTTGCATTGTCCAATAGTCATTATATATATAAGAGTACATTAAGCAACTTACACATTCTAGAGAACAATAGTTTTCAATCTACCATAAAATGGTTTCTAAACAGTCTACTATCAAACTAGCTACCTTGCATAAATAGACCCAAACAATTTGTTCCACCGACCTTCAAGCATGTCAAGAAAAAAAGAATATCATCAAACATACTGATACAAGGTTGAAGGTATGATCTTTCTTAATAGATATTGAATATATGTAGACAAACTGTATAAAAGGTGTTATGCAAAAATGCAATGTATGAACTAGACTCATTTTTCAAGTCAAATCTATGATTCTTTTGCTACAAAGAAATTGGTTTCCTATTTGGGTTCTTGGTTATTCTATCTTAACATGATTCACATGCACATATCAGTGTATACATCCTACTCATGCAATGCAAATGTAAAAACTTGCAAGATAAAATTTATACTAATATATATGTTTGTTAAATCTATATGATTTCTTTTATAATATTGCAAAAATACAAGACATCTAACAAACTTACTATACTCTGGGTGATCCCACAATACTAGTTTACAATTTTTGCCAAGCTGAACACTGAACTGATTTTTTTCTAACTAAATCTTCACTTTCGGGCACCTATAGCAGCTAAACCGTGAGAAATTTGAAGATGATGCAAACTAGTGATTTGTGAATTTTTTTCTATATATTCTAAATATATTTTTTTCAAAATTTTTAGAATTAGATTGCACTTCCTTTTCCATCTCCTTCGAAAACTAGTTTTTTTCAGTAAACACCATTTTTAACGAGTGGCACTCACCGTATAACACATAACCTTTTTTCCATGAAGGATAAAATTCTATTTTTTTTTAATTTAGATTTGTAACTATGATATCTAGTGCTTCTAATTGGTTTTATAGTGTTTTATTAAATATTTTTTCCTTAATCAAGTTTCAAAGTCAAACCAATTACAATTCGGACATAGGCGGACTGTATAACACATAACTTTTTTGTATGTATCAAAATTCATTTTTTTTCTATTGGATCAAGGACTTCAATATTTGATGCACTCATATTTTTCAAAAGAAATTATAATCTTCTATTTTTCCACATGTGTAGAATAGAGAGCTTGATTTTTGGTGAAAAACCTACATTCACAAGAAATTAAAAATAAATATAATAATTAATTAAATTTATTTAAAATTATACTTTTTAAGAAGATTATAATAGGGACTACATACTTACAAAAACTAAATTTTAAATGAATTCATTTGATCCCCCAAAAGGTAAATCAAAAGTTGTTTTTTATCAACATTTTGATAGGTGTAAAGGAGACTCTGTTATAGGTATGGTTTAAAACTAGCAGGGTTCTATCCAAGGGGAATTGATCTAAGGTAGTTTGATCAAAACCTCTTCAATTGGAATGCTTTGAATGGAACTTTTAAAGGCTTAAATCATTATATTTTCAAAAATATGTGATTGCAGCAAAAATTAGAATCTCCCATAAATTGTAAACCAACTTTGTGGGATCACCCCTCTAAATTGCCTATTTCAAATTGTTCAACGCTCCAAAAACTCGATCCAATGCTACTTGTTGTTGTCAAGCATCACCAACAATACATGTAAGTGCAAAACTTCTTCATTATCAATAAATAGATTCGGTGACCCACTTGCAAATATTATTCGTCATTTCTACTTTCTAGTTGTGTTTATTGATTTGAGCTATATATTTACTAATTTTTGATCCTTTCTTACTTATATTATTTCCCCATCCATTGATATACCTCTCTCTTCTATTTCTAGGTGCTAGGCTAAAGCATACATGACAATTCCAAAAAATGGAACTCCACAAAATTTCTAGTGGACATTTCATATTGCTTTTGCTTGAGGGTTTGGTTAGGGTCCCTGAGGCTCCATGATGCTAATATGGTAGGGTGGATAACGAGCATGGGTTTTTTTGTTTAGGATTTCCATGCCATATATCTTTTCTCACACAGATACATGTATAGAAAACATGGTTTGTAACAACATATTTCTTATGTAGTACCAAGTTGTGGCAACGAACTAGACACTTTTATTGTCTCACCCTAAAATAATGCCCATCTGTTATTTATCTATTTTGACTCTCTAATTGCACTATGAAATTATTCATTAAAAAGTTTATTTTTTATTCTAAATTGTGTTGTAATTCGCTATACATGTCTTCTACGAAAGTTTTTATGGGTTATGGCTCATCTGTGATTTAGCTATGATTTCTAACTGTTCTTTTAATAGTTGTTTTATAGTTTCCCTATTTTGTCTATAATATTTAGTGGAAAATAATGTAGCTTGAATCTTCAATTGAGAAACCAATTGTTACATAGAAATTGGTGTTACATCTTTTCTAGATAGTGATAGAATTATAGGTAGAGATGCCTATAGCTAATTTCCATCTCTCATCAAAAAACACATGCACACTAAAACTTTAATTTCCAATACTATGGAGATATACTAATTATAAAAAGTCTTCAATATTGAACGTCTTTCTTTGATGGAAAAAATGTGTACTTTTTTATCCAATTTTAAAAATTGCACACATGGGTAATGGCCCTTACAAAAAACTTACATTTACTTCAAAATTAAATAATTAATTGATTGAATAACCTACACAAAAAGCAACAATATACATGTGTATCTGTTGCTAATAAATATAAAACTAAAATATTCTTGCTAGAAGAAACAATTATTTTAAATTTTATATTTAATTTAATTTTTAGTTCCCACTTTTAAACAAATTTAAAAATTGATTTCCTAATTATCTAATAGTATTAAATAAAATTTATAGAAAAAAATATTCATGATTACTTGATTCATACATTCTAACTCATGTGTTTCATTCACGATGACCTTTCCATGCAAAAAATAAGCTTCCACCCTCCTCGCCACAAAGATAGCTTGTCATGGAAGACCCCTATTGGTTGATTGTTGCATGCCTGTGCATGCGACTGCTAGTTTAATGTGTGCATGAAAATGTGTTCAATGTGAATGATTTAAGCAATACAATCAAACAAAAAACAAAACCAAACAAACACTCAAGATAAGAAAAGAAGTCTCAAATCAACAAGGAATTAGATGAAAACAAACTATGTCAAACCTCCCATTAAGTATATTTTCCCATGATATTTGATTGGATGTATGCTCACTAGAAATTTTAGTAGCATAATTATTTTCCAAGTAAAAAATATGTGAGATACTTGATTAAATGGATAAGGGTTGGATTTATAGATTGGTGTGAAAAGGGATGAAAGGTTGAGATTGCTTGATGGATCAAGGGTTGAGAAGGATTTGGATCTCTCAAGCCACAATATTGTGCCAATTGGCACAATGAGAGGTTTTGAGAGGGATATTATACTCTTGAGGAGAAAGGCCCATGTGACATGGTACTAAGGCCATGTCACAAGTACAAATGGCCATGTGCTCAATGTAATGGGGAGGGTTAACCCACTTAATCATGGATTAAGTGTGTGCAATCACTTAAGGAGAGATTATGATTAGATTAAGATTAGAGAGAAAGTGGGAGAGTTGGAGGATGGGACATGAGGTGAGAGGAAAATATGAATTAAATAATTAGATTTAATTATTATTTGGAGGAAATGTTATTTGGGGATTAAATTAAATAGATACTTGGGTATTTATTCAATTTAATAGGTGAATGGGATGAGACTAAATAATTAAAGATAATTTTGTACTTTAGGATATGATTTACCAATAATAGAAGAAATAGATTAAGATGAAGGTTGAGATAATTGAAAGGTAAGTGCAAAAAGATGGAGTACCAAAAAGGGGTCTTAAATAGTCACTTATTTTTTAAAATTGGGAAAGACTGACCTTGGATGACAAATTAAAGATAGTTACACTCAAAATTTAAGATGCAACAAAAAAAAAGTCATAGTGCTCTGAATCTAATTTCTAAACTACATTTTTTTTTTTGAAAATGGTAGGGATTGAGGGGTTCAAAAAGGGGGACCACACAAATTGGTCCTATTTTTTTTTTAAAAAATAACATAGCATCTGGTGTGGCCCCTCTAAAATTTTAACATTTTTTATTATTTGAAAAACCACTTTGGTGAGAAATTATAACACTAAGTAGTTTATCCTTGATTTTTTTACTAATTTTTTAATGAATTTATAATTTATAACTAAGTTTCAAAGTGAACACATCCTAAAAAAAAAAATTGAGTGTGCCCCTCCCCGCCCCCCGCCTAAATTTTTTGAAAACTAATCAATTCTTTTTTTTCATGTGTAGAATAGAGTATAGTTTCTAAAAAAATAATTTATTTAAAATTTTGATGAATAGTTAAAAATAACGTGAAAAAATACCACATTGGTTTTTGACAAAAAATGTATACACCAATAAAATAAATTAAAGATGAAAACCTTAACATACTCAAAATGTGACAAAAAACTACGTGGTTAGATAGCTAAGATAGAGCTTAATGCTACCATGGTGTTTTTTTGACTTGACATTGAAACACATGCAAACTTGATGGAAAACACACTCAAGATTATGTTAAATTTTTCATAATCTAGAAAAAAACATCTTTGAACATTGGAAAGTCACTCCAAGCCTTTGGGTTGGAAGCCCAAGAAAAATCCAAGCCAAAGGCTTAGAAATTTTCAAAGAAAAATAAAACACGAGCATGTTATAACATGCTTGTGTTATGTCAAAGAAAAACATAACACAAGTGCATTATAATGTGCTTGTGTTATGTGATTTGACATAATGTGAGTGTATTATAACATGCTGACATTATGTCAAAGCAAGCAAAATAAAAGTGCATTATAACACGCTTGTGTTATGCTATGTTTAAGTTATGTATGTGTGTGTGTATATATATATTTGTATGTATGTATGCATGTATGGGTTTATGATTTAGGGTATAAAGTTGAAGGTATAGGGTATAGGTTTTACAATTTAGGATATAAGGTATAGCATTGAGGGTTGAGAGTATAGGGTTGAAGGATAATGTCTATGGTTTAGGGTACAGGGTTAAGTGTACAAGGTATACGGATTAGGGTTCATGATACTAGGTATAGGGTTGAGGGTATTGGGTTTACAGTTGAGTGTGGAAGCTATCTATTTAGGGTTGAGGGTTTAGGGTATAAGGTTGAGGGTATAGGGTTTAGGCTTTAGGCTCTAGGCTTTAGGGTTGAGGGTATAGGATTTAAGCATAGGGTTGATGGTATTGGGTGTAAGGTATAGTGTAACATACCCCAAATTTACCCAAAAAATTAACCTAAGTTTTAACTTGGAAAGTAAATAACACAAGTCCTCAAATACATGGACATAAAAATATTTCCTTTTCATTATCATAAATGCACATTGTATATATCATTACTTGAATGAAGTAATCATTACATAATCTCCAATAAATGAAATTTATCTTTCCAATAAATTTTACAAATGATTCAATTTATCATAAACATATACATGGGTAAGTGCATGGATCTGTGACACAATTTTGGCTCTTAAGATGCCACTTTTTTTCAAAAATCAGCAAAATCTGATTTGCACGAGAAAATGAAGATAGTTACGCTCAAATTTTCAAGATGCAACAATAACAAAAGTTGAAGTGATCTAAGTCTAGTTTCTAAGCTACTAATTATTTTTGAAATTAATGAAGATTAAGGGTATCAAAATGGGGGGGGCCCAAAATAAGTCCTTTTTTATGAAAAAAATAGCATAGCGCCTGAGGGCTCCCCCTTTTTGATTAACTTTTTTTGGAATTTCAAAAATCTGAATGGTGAGAAATTAGCTAACACCATGTAGTTTATCCTCATTCTTTCGGATAATTTTTTTAATGAATATATAATATTTTATGCATTTCAAAAGTGGACACATCTTGAAAAGCACAAATTTGAGCGTGTTCCCCCCTAATTTTTTTGAAAATTAATCAAAAATTGATTTTTTTCATGTGTAGAATGGAGTCTAGTTTCAAAAAATGTAATTTGTTTCATGTTTCGATGAACGAGTAAAAATCTATCCTAAAACTAGTACATGCTAGTTTTTGACAAAAATAGAGGCATTTACAATAGAAGTTATAGATCAAAACCTTAACTGAATCAAAACAAAAAAAAAGAAATATATATATTTAGATAGCTAAGAGAGAGGTTAACACCATCACATTTTTTTATAAACTTGCATTGAAATACGTGCAAACATGTCATGGAGCACAAACGAAAATATGAGGAAATTTGGAAAATCCTATCTATTAACACATCCAAAGCAGATCATTTGGCGAGTGCCAAATTTGGTGCTCATCAAATGGAAAATCAAATTTGGAGAGCACCAAATTTGGCATGCACC
The DNA here is from genome assembly GCA_007258455.2 of Sequoia sempervirens. Classification (NCBI taxonomy): domain Eukaryota; kingdom Viridiplantae; phylum Streptophyta; class Pinopsida; order Cupressales; family Cupressaceae; genus Sequoia; species Sequoia sempervirens. Next base: position 102,586,311 of record VDFB02252616.1, on the reverse strand, counting down.
AACTACTTTGAACAAAATATTACATTCCCCTCTCTTTGGTCGACCACTTTGGTAATGCTCAGAGTGTGCAGTTTATGATCATAGATGGATAGTTGAGGTTTTACCTTTCATTTGCTCCCTACCTCATTACCCTAACTGGATAACTCTCTACCCCTCTTAAGTCTCTCTCTCTCAGGTCTCACTCCCTCCCACGCTACCTAGACTACTCTCTTTCACTCCAATCCCCTCTCTTAGGTCTCATTCCCTCCCACCCTACCTAGATAAATCTTTCTCACTCCAACCCCCTTTCTCACTTTCCCTCTCTCTCTCCTCCTCTAGTCTTTTTGTCTCTCTCACTCCATCTGCCTCTCTTAGGATGTTATTTTTCTCTATGTATCTCTCTCAAGTCTCTCCCTCCTACTCCCTCTCCCTCTCTTAGGTCTCTCACTCACTCCCTCTATCTCTCTCCCACTCTCTCTCACTCACTCACTCTATCTCTCTCCCTCTCTCTCTCTCTCACTCTCTCTCAAGTATTTCCCTCCCCCTTCTCTCCCTCTATCTCTCTCCCACTCTTTCTCCCTCTCTCTCTTAGGTATCTCCCTCACAACCCCTCTCCCTCTCTCTCTTTCAATTCTCTCCCTCCTACCTCCCCCCCTCTCTCTCTCCCTCTCTCAAGTCTCTCTTTCTCTATCACTCACTCCATCTATCTCTCTCCAATTCCCTCTCTCCCTCTCCTCCCACCCCCTATTGGTATATGGAGACTAATCAGACTTGGAGCTTAAATTTTATCATCTTTTATCAGCATGGTTTCCTCCCAATTATTTACTGGGGTCTGAGGTAGTACCCCTTGCGGGGGTTTGGGGGTAGCACCCCCAAGTCGAGGGTTTGGGGGAAGCACCTCCAAGATAGGGTTAAGGGGTAGTTCCCCTTGTGGGGTCTAGGGGTAGTAAGGTCTCACTATTGTGTTCGATTATCATCTGTAGGAAGGTCTCACGGTTGAGTGGGAGTCTCACGGTTAAGTGGGAGCAATGGCAGACAAGGGTAAATTGAACGTAGATAAATTCAATGAGCGGAACAATGAGTTATGGAAGATATAGATGGAGGATTATCTCTATCAAAAGGATTTATGGATGTCGTTGGAAGGAACAACCAAGAAAATAGTAGGAATGAGTGATGATGAATGGAATCTTCTAGACATAAAGGCACTGGGATTCAATATTACAACAATAGAGACAACTCAAGAGTTGATGGAAACCTTGATGAAGTTATATGAAAATCCTTCTGCTTCGAATAAGGTATTTCTTATGAATCATTTATTTAATATGAAAATGGTAGAAAGTGGGTCAGTTGTTGATCATTTAAATGAGTTTAATACAGTTACTAGTCAATTAACTTCTGTAAATGTAAACTTTGATGAAGAAGTTAGGGCTCTTTTGATTTTGTGTTCTTTGTTTGAAAGCTAGAATAGCTTGGTCATGGCTATTAGTAATTCTATTTTTGGTTCAAATACATTGAAATTTGATGATGTTGTTGGTGTTATTTTGAGCGAGGAAATTCGTAGGAAAAGCTCAGGTGGAACATCCACATTAGGTAGTGTTTTGAATACCAAAATTAGAGGCAAAACAAAGGAGAGAGGAAACAATTCTAGAAGTCATGGGAAGTCAGAGGAAAATCAAAAGATAGAAGGTCCCAATCTAGAGACAAGAGGGATTGCTAGTACTGTGGTTGTTGAGATTATGGATGCACAGTCCTTGAAGCTGCAGTCCTCGATGGAGGACCTTTGAGCCAGGAAAGATAATCAACCACCCAGAAAGTGTTGCAACAATGGAATGCTGATTAAAGATTCTATTGATAATATATTGATATTGGATATTGGATTGATATATTACAAATGAACAAGATGCCTGATTATATAGGCAAGATGTAAACCCTAATATGCATGAGATGTTGCCATGTGTTATAATCTAACAACATGTGACAACATGTGAACCCTATCTAGATGATCATTAAATATTGAGATAAGTTCTAGAAGGACAACTCATCTTCTAGAAGGAATCTTATCTCCTACAAATAAGGAAGGGAATATTATCCCATTTATTAAATGATTTATCTAATAATGCAACCTAGGAATTAATGATTAAATGCAAGACCTAAGTTAATTTATGCTAGTGTAATAATTAATTAATTAATTACACCAACACCCCCCCCATAAGTGCAACTTAGGGAGGAAAATGCAATGATTATGCAAGATGATGATGGGTCCCAGCTACGAGGCCATGTTAGGTACCCATGTACATGATAGATGTAGAAAATCTCCCACAAGTAGAGAAAAGGGGAAAAACCAGTAGGAACAAAACACCTCTCCAAAAAGGAGATGAAAATCCAGAAATGTGAGAATGGGAAGGATGGAGGACTCCCAAATACCCCCAAGTACACCATCCGTCACATGGATACAATAGAGAGACTAAATAGCCCCCCCAAAAGATGATAGCACCTACAAAAAAGGTAAGTGTCTAAAGATAGTACAAGATCCAATGTCGACAAATAACTTGTCTCCCTTTCGGAAGAAACAAAGCCAACTACAAGTGGAGAGATGCTTCCCATTCCAGATAAGAATTGAAGGAAGGAAGAATGAACATGGATGATGATGTCTCTAAACTCTGCTCAAGTGTCTCCTTGCCTGATGATGAAAATTCCTTAATCAATGAAGAGAGTGACAAACTAGGTTGATGTAGAAACTGATGTTGAACAATATCCAAAGACGAAGATAGGATGAATATGATAGATGTGATGGAGACTTGATAGCCCCCCCTGAATGAAGTTTCCTCAAAACCACTAAAAGAAGTCTGAAGCAAATCCAATGGTGGATGCTAAAGAAACCTCAAATCCTGAATGGAATAACAAGGAAGAAGTCTCGGATATGAAATCTCTGAAGAGAAAGCAAGTGCCTCCAAGATAGTCTTTGAATTCCCAATCAAGGTTGAGCAAAGGAATGTGGATACTCAAGAAAACTCTCCAATGTGTGATCTGAATAGAGGAGTGATATCCCCTCAAGAATGTTCTCAAAACTTGTAGAAGTATCCAAGTCAGTGATACCTGAAACAAAGCCATCATGTGATGTCAAGTCTAAAAAATTGAATGTGTCCTGATCGATGATGATAGTGGAAGCCTAAATCAATGAATCTAGACAAGGAATCACTGAATGTGAAGGAATACAACCTATCTCTAATGAAGAAGAAGCACTAAAAGGAACCTTGTCAACCTCTTCAGAAAGATCAAGGTAATCAACTTCCTACACAACAAGATCATCGTGGGGAACCTGATCTGAAGAATGACATTCAAAATCATGATCATTGGGGAATAGTGGAGTATCTGAATCTCCGTAGCTCTCCCAAAGCTTAATCCAAAGGATATGAGGACAATCACAATGATCAATAGTACTCATAACATCACAATCAACTTGCATAGAAATAATCTCCAAAACAGTGTATCTGCTACAACTCCAAGCAAGTTCATGAATACCTTCACTTGGATGAGGAACAATACCAAATAGATGTGGTAACAAATCAAGTGAATGGAGATGGTGGAAAATCCCATCTTGCTATTGCTGATAGTTACCCTTGTGCAACATAGTCAAAGGAGAGTAATATGCAAGCCGCATAATGAAATTTCTCCACAAACACAAAGACAAATGACCTTCAACAGCAAATAAAGACTTCCAAATATGATGTATAACTGAAGTGATGCAACCCGGATCAAAAAATATGTTCCCAAGCTTCAAGATGTCCAGGTTATTGAACAAATACACCAAACTAAAAAAATCAATGCAAGAGTACCTAGAGCTAAAACTAATCAAGGGGATAGACTGATGAAAAAAAAATCTGAATCACCTTCCTAATGCCACTAGAATCACTAAAATCCGTCAATCTGATTAGAGGTTATGAGCCTTTATGTCCAAATTAGGGTTTTGTATTCAATTGGTTGTAGAATTTTTTGCATGCAAAATTTTGTAAAACTAATGCCACCATTGGAAATTACGTGAAATTCCCTTTCCGACGATATATCGTTTGCCAAATTTTGATATCTTGGGTGAAAGTTGTGATAAAATGAAAAAAATGCCCTGATTAGGCACTTGTAGGCTAAATAGGGTAAAAAAATCGGCCCCTAGGCTAAAAAAAAGGCCACTGGTCACTGATATGACCAGGGGTCGGGTGCTATAAAAAAAGAACACTGTCGAGTGAAGCGGTGGTGGAGCAGTAGTTGAGCGGCGGCTGGTGCAACGCCACTGGATGGAGACACCGCCAGTGGTCGACCTGTTGGTGGTCAGCCAGAACAAACTCCAGCAGGATCGACCAGTGATGGAGGACCGGTGATGGAAAAGATGTGGTCAGTGGGAAGAAATTCAGCGGATGGCAGATGGCACCTGGTGTGGCAGGAAATAACACCGGCGGGAAGACTCCGATTGGCAGCGGTCGTCGGTGGGGGGTTCAACGGACACGGCGGTTGCCAGGAGAGTACCAACAGAGAATGGCCGGTAACAAATAACTGACGCAAAAGGATGGATGATGCCATAGGAGGTGGTTGAAACACCGACAGTAGGAGAAGACAAGGCTTGATGTGATGGCAAGTCGAAGGGTCTCCCAAAAGGTACCTTCCTCTGCAATAAAGGGGCCGACGAAACAAGTCTGCAAAGAAATTTAAATACAATGCCGAAAACAATATTCGATAAATTTTTTAATATTGCATACAATGCAATAAAAAAATCAATGATTTACAAATAATGTATGCCGATAGAATAAATAAATCCTCCATATAAAATGCCGATGATTTTAAAATCAAACCCCTTAAACTATATGCCAATGGAGAATTAAATTGAAGGTCGCTCGAATTTATTTTTCCGCAACTATAGAAAATATGATTTTTTTGCCAAATAATAAAAAATATTAGCCCGATTTTTCTGAAATGAAAAGTGGCCTACTGCTAAAAATTTTTTTCCTTAGAGGACAACTGACTGAGATGATTTTTTGCTGCAAATTGTATGGATAGTACGATTGATTTTGCAAACCCTAAAAAAATAACTCTAAAGCTCCCGGTTGATGTATCCGATTTTGATGAATGGGCAGGCGATTCTAGGGTTTTGAGGCCTTTTGAAGACAATTGCGAGCTCGGATTTGACTCTATTTGCTTCAAAAATCAGCTTGGTCCCCAGGTGGAAACAAGTAGCCTTCAATGGAAACCTTCAAGCCTGCGGAGAATCGTGCACACCAACTTTCTTGATCGAGGGTTGACGTTTCACTGGATAAGCTCTTATACCATGTTGAGATTATGGATGCACAGTCCTTGAAGCTGCAGTCTTCGAGGGAGGACCTTTAAGCCAGGAATGATAATCAACCACCCAGAAAGTGTTGCAACAATGGAATGCTGATTAAAGATTCTATTGATAATATATTGATATTGGATATTGGATTGATATATTGAAAATGAACAAGATGCCTAATTATATAGGCAAGAGGTAAACCCTAATATGCATGAGATGTTTCCATGTGTTATAATCTAACAACATGTGACAACATGTGAACCCTATCTAGATGATCATTAAATGTTGAGATAAGTTTTAGAAGGACAACTCATCTTCTAGAAGGAATCTTATCTCCTACAAATAAGGAAGGGAATATTATCCCATTTATTAAATAATTTATCTAATAATTCAACCTAGGACTTAATGATTAAATGCAAGACCTAAGTTAACTTATGCTAGTGTAATAATTAATTAATTAATTACACCAATAGTCGTAAGCCAGGTCATTTGAAGAAAGATTGTTGGTCTCAGAAAAATAAAGGAGACAAAAAGGAAGGCAATAAAGAGGCAAATGTGGTAAGTAATAAATTTACTGAGGATGATTTGATTCTTTCCCTTGATAATGTTGATGATTCTTGGGTGTTATATTTAGGGGCTTCATTTCATGCTACACCCCATAGAAGTTATTTTCTTGATTATGTCCAAGGGGATTTTGGGTTGGTTTATTTAGGAGATAATGAACCCTACCAGATTGTTGGAAAGGGAAGAATCAAGATTAAGTTGCAGAATGGGAATCATTGGTTACTACATGAGGTAAGGCACGTTCCAAAGTTGAAAAGAAATTTAATTTTAGCAGGGCAACTAGATGATGAGGGTTGTGTTGTTACATTTAGTATCAATAAAAATTGGAAGGTTACAAAAGGTGCCTTAGTGGTAGAAAAAGGTGTGAAAGTAGGCACCTTATATCTTTGTACAGGTCATAATGTTCCTTCTACTTTAGCTATTGTAGATAAAAATCAATGTTTAGGAACAGTTATTGTGGTTCAACAGGCAGGAAATCAGACAGTTGCTATAGATTCTGAATCAGCATTGTGTCATAACAGACTTGGGCATATGAGTGCAGAAGGTATGAAATTACTTCATTCAAAGAATATTTTACTAGGTCTAAAATTTGTTAATATGAATTTCTATGAAAGTTGTGTGTATGGAAAACAAAAGAGAGTTAGTTTTCTCAAGGATGGGAAGCAAAAGAAAGATGAGAAATTAGAGCTTGTGCATATGAATGTATGGGGACCAACTCATGTATCTTCTCTCGGTGTCTATCAGTACTATGTCACTTTTATTGATGATGCAACAAGAAAGGTATGGATTTATTTCCTTAGGTAGAAATCTGATGTATTTGAAACTTTTAAGAAATGGAGAAGCCTTGTTGAGAATGAGATAGGTAAAAAGTTAAAATGTCTCAGATCTGATAATGGTGGTGAGTATTGCAGCAAAGAGTTCGAAGATTATTGTTCCTCCAATGGTATTCATAGGAAAAAAATGGTTCCAAGGACTCCACAAGAAAATGGAGTAGCTGAGCACACGAACAGAACAATAATGGAGTGTGCACGAACTATGAGATTGCATGTTGGGTTGCCTTTAAACATGTGGGAAAAGGTTGTAAATACTGCTATTTATTTAATTAATAGAGGTCCTTCAGTTCCCTTGGGTTGTGGTATTCCAGAGGAAGCATGGACATGTAAGGAGGTGAGTTATTCTTTTCTCAAGACCTTCGATTATGAAGTATTTGCACATGTAGATTCTAAAAATAGAACCAAGTTGGATGCAAAATCAAAGAAATGTATATTTTTTGGATATGGCATTGATGAATTTGGTTATAGGCTTTGGGATTCTGAAAATCAAAAAATTGTGAGAAGCAAGGATGTCATATTCAATGACAAAGTGTTGTACAAAAATCAGTTGCAGCAGCATGAAAAGAAAGAAAATTATTATGTAGTGTTGGATGATACACCAAGTAGTGATGTTCTAGTGGTTCATCATGCTCCGCAACAACAACAACAACAAATACCACAAAATCCAGTGAATGTTAGACGATCTTCAAGGATAAGCATACCTCCAGAAAGATTTTCTCCCTCTTTGTATTATATTATGTTAATAGATGCTGGTGAACTTAAAGGATATGATGAAGCTATGCAGGTGGATACAAAGGTTTAGTGGGAGCATGCAATGGAAGAAGAAATGGACTCCTTGCTAGAAAATTAGACTTGAGAATTATACAAGTTGACTGCAGGTAAAAAGGATTTACCAAACAAATGGGTTTACAGGCTGAAAGAGGAAGATGGAGGTAAGAACAAATTTAAAGCCAGGTTAGTTGTAAAAGGATTTGCATAGAAAAAGGGCATTGATTTTGCTAAGATTTTTTCTCCAGTTGTTAAGATGACTTCTATTCATACTGTTTTAAGTATTGTGGCTATTGAAGATTTGCATTTGGAATAGCTAGATGTGAAAATTTTCTTTCTTCATGGCGATTTGGAGGAGGAGATATATATGGAACAACCCCAAGTTTTTGAGGTCAAAGGCAAGGAGAAACTAGTGTGCAAACTGAAGAAGAGTTTATATGGCTTGAAACAAGTAGCTCGGCAGTGGTACTTGAAATTTGATAGTTTTATGGCTGAGCAAGGCTACAATAGGTGTAATTCTGACCATTGTGTTTATTTTAAGAGGTTGGATAATGACAACTACATTATTTTATGTTTATATGTTGATGACATGCTTGTAGCAGGGTCTAACATACATCACATAAGTTAGTTAAAACAACAATTAGCAAAATAATTTGCTATGAAGGATTTGGGGGCAGCAAAACAAATCCTTGGTATGAGAATTTGTAGAGATAGGAAGAACAAAAAAATGACTATCTCAGGCTGGTTATGTTGAAAAGGTGTTGCAGAGATTTCACATGGAGAATGCAAAAGCTATCAGTACACCTTTTCCTAGTCATTTGAAATTGACTAAGGAGATGTGTCCAAAGACACAAGAGGAGGAAGATAAAATGTCCAAGGTACCATATGCTTCAACTGTAGGCACTTTAATATATGCCATGGTATGCACAAGACCAGATATTTCACATGTTGTTGGAGTTGTTAGCAGGTATATGAGTCATCTCGGTGTTGAGCATTGGAATGTAGTAAAATGGGTTCTCAGGTATTTGAGAGGTACATCGAATAAATGTTCATGTTTTGGGGGCTCTAATACTGATTTAGTAGGTTATATAGACTCATATTTGGTAGGGGATATTGATACCAGATAGAGTACTATAGGTTATGTCTTTACTGTAGGTGGCACAGTAGTAAGTTGGATCTCACAGTTGCAAAAGGTGGTTGCTTTATCCACCATGGAGGTAGAGTATGTAGCTACAACATAAGAAATCAAGGAGATGATATGGCTTCAATCTTTCATGGAAGAATTAGGAAAACAATAGGCCAATAGTTATTTGTTTATAGATAACCAAAGTGGCATACATCTTGCAAAGAATTTTTCCTTCCATTCAAAGACCAAACACATACAGTTGAGGTATCACTTCATTCAGTCAGTGTTGGATGATAGACAGTTAAGGCTAGAAAAGATACATACATATGAAAATCTAGTAGATATGTTTACTAAAGTAGTGCCAAGGAGAAGCTAAGCTCCTCTTCAAATTCAGTTGGTCTTCAAGACTGAAAACAATAAAATCAAAACAATAAGGCCTAGAGTGCTTATTTCCAATGGGAGCTACAGGGTCTGCAGTGTTATGATCAATCTCCAAGTGGGAGGTGATATGGGGTGGAGTCTAATCAATCTCCAAGTGGGAGATTGTTGGTATATGGAACCTAATTAGACTCAGAAATTAAATTTTCCCCTCTTTTATCAGCATGGTTTACCCCCAATTATTTATCGGGGTCAATGGGTAGTGCCCCTTGTGGGGGTTTGGGGGCAACACCCCCAAGTCGGGGGTTTGGGGGAAACACCCCCAAGACAGGGTCGAGGGGTAGCGCCCCTTGCGAGGTCTAAGGGCAGTGCCCCTGGTGCACTCCTTGTCGCGATATAGGGTAGGGTCGAGAGGCAGCGCCCCTGTGGGGGCTTAGGGGTAGCACCCTCGAAACCTCTCATGATTTTTATTATTGTATAAAGGCGTCGAGTGTTATTTTTTCTATTGTTTGACATAAAAACCCTAATTTTGTAACTAACATAAGTCTTGATAAAAGGCTAAGGTTTTGGGTTTTGTTGACATTATACTGTAGCATTTGTAACGATATTGAGTTGCAAGGATTACTGGTTATAATTGGTTTGATTTATTGGATAATAATATTGGACTCTCTGTTGGTGGACGTAGCCCAAGTTTGGGTGAACCACGTTAAATTTTGTCTCTTGCTGTTATTTTTGTGTTTTTCATTCCTTTGTTTAATCTTTATTTGCATGTAATTGATATTTTTTGCATACACTTCCTAACACTCCCCCTCTCTCTCTCTCTCCGTCTCTCTCAGGTATGTCCCCCCACCCCCTCTCTCTCTATCTCTCTCTCACTCCCTCCATATCTCTCCCATACCTCTATCTTGAGCACTCCCTCTCCCTCCCACCCCCTCTCCCTCTCTCAAGTCTCTCTCTCACTCCTTGTATCTCTCTCATCAATCTATCTCCCACTCCCTCTCTCACCTACTCTCTCAGGTCTCTCCCTCCCACCCTCTCTCCCTCTCCTCTCTCTTAGGTTTCTCCCTCCCACCCATCTCCCTCCCCCTCTCTCTCAAGTCTCTCCCTCCTACCCCCTACTCTCTCTCTCTCTAACCTCCCTCCTACCCCCTCTCCCTCTCTTAAGTCTCTCTTTGTCTCTCACTCACTCCCTTTATCTCTCTCCCATGCCCTCTCTCTCTCACTCCCTCTATATCTCTCCCTCTCTCTAAGGTATCTCCCTTCCACCTCCCTCTCTCTCTCTCTCACTCCTTGTATCTCTCCCACCCCTCTATCTCCCACTCCCTCTCCCTCCCACGCCCTCTCTCCCACTTTGTCTCCCTCTCTCTCTTAGGTCTCTCCCTACCTCCCTCTCTCCCTCTCCCTCTCCCTCTCTCTTAGGTTTCCCCCTCTAACCCCTTCTCCCTCCCCCTCTCTCTCAAGTCTCTCCCTCCTACCCCCTCTTCTCTCTCTCTCTCTCTCTCTCTCTCTCTCTCTCTCTCTCTCTCTCTCTCTCTCTCTCTCTCTCTCTCTCTCTCTCTCCTAATTTCTATCTCTCTCTCCATTCCTATATCTCTCCTCTCTCTTAGGTGACATCTCCTCCCACCCTCCCTCCCTCTCTCTCTCTCTCTTAGTATCTCCATCCCACCTCTCCTCTCCTCTCCTCTTCCTCTGTGTCTCTCTAATCTAACCCATCTCCCTTTCCTCTCTCTCTCTCTCTCTCTCAAGTCTCTCCCCAGACCTCCCCTCAAGTGTCTCTCTCTCCTCACTAACTCCCTCTATCTCTCCACTCCACTTCTCTCCTTTTACTCCCTCTATCTCCTACCCCTCTATCTCTCTCATCCCTCTATCTCCTACTCTCTCCTCTCTCTCCCCCACCTGTAGGAGGAGAGACTTGAGAGAGTGTCAAGGAGAGAGAGAGAAAGATGCTTTAAGGGATCAGGGCTGAGGTTTAGTGCTGAGTGCTCTAAGGGCTGATGGGCATAGGGGCTGAGGGATCATGGCAGAAGGTTTCCATGGCCTGTAATTTAAGTGTTCAAGGCTGAGGTTTTGTGGGTCTGTTTAAGGCTGAAGGCATAGGCTGAGGGATTAAGGCAGAGGAGAGATGGAGGGAGAAGGAGACAGAGAGAAGGAGAGTAGAGAGGCAAGGACAGCACATAGGTGGCTGATGGTCTCAGTGGCATAAGGTTGAGGCTAGATATTTGCTGGCAAGAGGGCAGGACACCCATGGGTTTTAGGCTCTTAAGGATCTAGGTATAGGCAGGCTCTTTAGGTTTGTAGTTTACGGTTTAGGTTTTAAGGATTACGGGTGAGGGTTGAGGGTCAAGTGGGGTTGAGGGCTGAGGGTTTTAGGGTTTAAGGGTTGAGGGTTGAGGGTAGAGGATACAGGGTTTAGGGTTTAGGGATTATCATTTATGACTTAAGGGTAGAGGGTGTAGGGTTGAGAGAGAGAGAGAGGGGGGTTTGAGGGTTTAGGGTAGAGGGTAGAGGGTTAAGGGTAGAGGATATGTTAGAATTAGGTGTTGTACACCTTGCATAATGTTTATAATGTTTAATTTATTATTATGTGTGTGGTGCACCTAGGGGTACCTAGATGGTCATGCATCACTAGGAGCTATAATGTTGGGGCCACTTTATGTTGTATGTAACATTGGGACTTAATTGTAAAATGTAATTATTTAATATAGGGGAAAAATAAAATATAATAAAGTACCAATATTAAATGTGGGGTCACATGATATTGTAAGTTCATGGTTTTGGGCACATGGTTTATATAATACCACTTGGTGGTTTTGTGGGAGCTTGTTTCCATAAAAGCAACCACAAGCGTAGTTGTTTAGGGTTGGAGAGTTTGTTGCATGTTATTAGGTTGAGCTTGTGCATGTGTGAGGGTTTGGAGCATGGCATGGGATGTTTGAATTCATGCTTGGTCACATGGAATGCATGGATATCTTGTGCTTTAGAATTGTTCATGGAGTCTCTGTAGATGTATTGTAATGGGTTTTCATTGTTGAATAATACATGGAGTGTGGATGCTTTTGGAGGATGGGTTTTTCCCTCTTGAGGGTTTTCCCAGGCTATATCTTGTGTCATCTTTCATGGGTATGTTTTTTATTCTGTTGCATATTGATATTGAGTATTTATTTGCATGATTTCAGATTTGGGTTATGTGGAAATTGTCATTAGATGACTGCAAGTTTCCTTACAAGTGGTATCAGAGAATTGGTTGTGGATTAGATAACCCTAGGTTGCATGATAGAATGAAAGACAATGGCAAGATATGAGGGTTTTTCAGGTGTTTTATTGCAGATTTGAGGGTTTTGGGTTTGTTGTTTATGATGGGTTGTTTGCAGATTTGGGTTGTGATTTTTTTTGGAAAAATAGGGTATCTTGGTTGTGCATTCAAATGGGGGTTGTGGGGGAAAATTTTATAATTGACCTCCTCGGAAAAAATGGACCTCATAATTGGATTCAAGTTGGCCGATAGATGAATTTTGATATATAATTCGACCTATTTTGGAGAAGTTGAAAAAAATGCAATTTTTTTTGTAAAAAACCCTATTTGCAGTCGTGCGATCATCAATATTGTACTCATAAAATTAAAAAAAAAAATTGTTATCCCATCAGATTAATAAATACTTGAAAAATAAACAAAAAATTATTAAAAATAAAAAATGTGAAAAATTCTTTCAGCTTTTGTTTGAATTTTTTTTTGAAATATATATATAACAGGGAGGGCAGGGGATGACCCCAACCCATACCTCGTCCTCTACACTGTCAGTAGAGTTGACAGGGGTACTATCGGCATAGCTGACAGTACCACTATCAACTCGCCTGTCAGTGAAGGTACTCCATTCAGAAGCCTTCGTTCAGCCAAGGACGACAGGCACCCCTCCAACCACCATAAAAGATTTTTAAAATAAAAATTTAATTAAAATTCAAATCCATTTTTTATATAAAATCTGCCCACATATATTTCTTTAAAAGGAGGTCTGATGCTTTTTTAAAATAGAAATTCAATTGAAATATATAAAATTTTTGGATTCACCACCAAGGGAGCGGCACCACCTGGGTGGGGTTGTTGCCTAGCCACCAAGGGTGGCTAAATTTTTTTTTCCTCACATGCAAACTACATTTTTACTTTAGAGGGGCATAACTTTTTCCTAGTATGTCAAATTTTTCAATTTCTTGTAGTTGTTGGAAAGCTATTTCTGAGCACAATGTTGTGGTACAAGTTTGGTTCCTTGATCTTGCATTTTTGATAGTGTTTTGATTGGTAGAAGTCAAGTGTTCTATTTGAGCTTTGGGAGGTGGTATCAGGTGCATACGAAGTTAGATTTTGGACTTCGAATAGTCAACATAAAGCTTGTTCAGATCACTACACAGTGCATTAGGTTTGGAGTTGTTTTGACATGGTTTATTTGTTGTTTTTTCACCTAAGCTGATTATGGGTCTCTTTTACTATGGAGATATTATGAGCTTATGGATGATTAGATCTTGGTGATTTGATGTTGGATTCATTGTATGCTCAATTGTACATCTCAGATTATTCTCTCAATTCACATGTTTATCAGTATATGTTTGGATTTGTATGTTGCATTGTTGTATCTACAAGTTGTGTAATGTTGTAGGTGGTATATACTTACATGTTGCATTTATGACTTGGACATGGGTTGTATTTTCCCATTGATATTTCAGTGTTGATGCATGTTTAGTTTTGGTGGCTTGGTTTAGTCACCTGGTTTTTTGATTTGGTTATCATGTTTAGGAGGTGAGATGGTATTACTAGGTACAGTCATGATATGAGACCTTTGCAATTGACTACAATTATGCAGATATGTGGACACGTTTGGGTTGAGTTGTTGGTACATTTGGTGGTGATCATGATGTCATGGATGTTTCTTATGCATTAGAGACTTTGGCATGTCATGATGGTTTACGCAGGTGCATTGTTGGTGGTGTTGGATTGGATCCTGATTCAGGTTGTGGCAATGTATCTTCTTGGTTTGAGGAGATTGGGATCATGATTTCATGGATAGCTTGGTTACATGGTTTAGTGGGAGCTTGTGACAATGATGTACATGGATATGATGGTTTGGCCATGGGATTGCTCGATATCACAGTTTAGTGGGAGCATTTGGAAATGATGTGGATCCATTGTTGATTATGGATGGTTGTCTTAAATAGGGTTGATTGGTGTCATGTAGGAGCTCTTGGATTATGTGTGCTATAGTGAGAGTTCATTGACATCAAGTGTTGGAGATGTTGAGGTATTCTTTATGACTTGTTGGTTTTGACAAGTGAACCTTAGTTGTAGGATGGTTTTGCTATTATGTCATGGTATACTCTTGATTACCAGTTTAGAGTTGTGGTATGGTACATGTTATGATATTTTGAGCATGTGATATTCTTTTGAGAAGATGTGAGATCATGGTGTCATGTTTATGTTCCTGATTTTGCAATTGGAGCTATGATTTTGATCTTGGTTGGTTCTCTTTGTATTGAGTACTTTGATTATTTTCTTGGAGTTTAGCATGAATTTATTGGTTGCAGGTGCTCATGGATACATGGATACTTAGGTGAGGCTTGGTGTTGTCTTGTGGTTAGAGACATGTTGTTGAGATAGTTACTCTTCATGAGATTTTTAGCAAGAAGTTTGAGGAGCCTACACCTTGGTTGGACATGAGTTCAACATGGACCTATGAGGAGAGTGTTCTTGGTTGAGTCATGATGAATTGGATATCTTGGAGGAGCATTCTCATTCCCCACTCTTTGTCTACTCGACGGTTCACTTGAGAGGTATTGCCCATTTTTCTTTTAGGTACATTATGTTTATGTTTTGTCTTCTCATCGATATGGATCTTGAGCCATGGATATTTGGTTCATTTGAGGAGTGTTGGAATGCTTATCTTCTTGTACATGTTGGGTTTATGAGATGGTTCATTGGGATTATTTCCTTGGTTTGGGAATGGTTACATTGAGTTTGATCTTCTTGTTTTGAGATGCTTACATCCATTATTAGTTACATGATACATATGTTATGTTTGATCTTGGTGATTGGACGATTGGATTTTGTTATGGGGTGTTTTGGAAGAGATCATACTTGACACAGTTAGCATTTAGAGGTGTGTGTAGGAGGACATGCTACAACTGTTTGCTTTGCATGTTTTTCATATCATTGTGGATGTTCTTTGGTTCTACATGTTTACATTTTCTATGTGATGTTGTTAGTAGACTTGGTATGCCTTGATCACTTGTGATGGTGCTTTCTTTCTAGAATGTTAATGAAGTGAAGCATTGAATGCGATCATTCTAGGTTTGAATTCATCTAGACATTTCCCATGCAATGGGAGCTCCTAGATGTGTATGTCACTCTTTGAAAAGTTTTCACATGGAGTTTGTTATTGCAGTTTATGGGTGGATATGTGATGGCATGTATTTACTATGTTATTTATACCTTAGAGATATGGATAGTTGGATGTGTTGGAATTTTTTGTGGGTGCCATTTTAGCTATGGTGATTTATTCTTGACAACTACTGGTGCATATTCATTACATTTAGATTGAGTGTTTGTTTTTTGAGATATCAGTTTGAGGCAGGATTATGCTTCTTTGAGATAGTTAGTGTGACATATCTTTGGATGTGTTCTTATCTTAGTGCATTGGCATGGTGGAGGATGAGTGAATTCATGGATGAGATGGTGGTCACCTTGGTTCTTGTTACAGGTATCTTGATGGAGCACATGGAGCACTTGGATTCCAAGATGGTACATGTTGTGTATGGAGTTTATTATCTTGATGGTTGAGCTTACTTGTTACCCCATTAGGCGATGTATACAAGTGGGAGATTATTGAATTAGGTGTTGTACACCTTGCATAATGATTGTTGTCACGTAGAATTGCACCTTGTGCAAAGTTTACAAGAAACTAAGCATTATAGAGCAACATGGGATCACTCCAATGTTGTGGGTCACTGATGATTGAAGTGAACCTCCAGAGAAAGGTGTCTTCCTTTGGGTACCACCTAAACTACTGCTTCTTTGAGAGGAAAGAGGGAAGAGATACATAAAAATGAAGCTAAACCTATGGTGATACACCGAACTATTTGAGAAATCATGAAAATGAACATAGGAAGAACATACACTTGAAAGCCTAATTGTTACTCTCAGAACAACCTCTTCTAGATTTAATGCTTTAGTCCTAACAGGTTTGATCTACATATACATCTTAGGAAGGAAAGATTGATTTCACAACTCTAAGATATGAATACATAATTATAAAACACAGTTTAAGACTTGCAAGTTCAACAAAAAGATACAAAAATGAGAATCATACAAACATGAACACAAACTTCCAAGGTAAACTCTGTGTTGTATTCAGGATTTCAGTTGAGTTATAGAAAAACATACATTGATTGAGAAAGGATTGATTAAAAAATCACTAACTCCTCAGAGTGTGTCATCAGAACTATTTACAAAAAAGGAAAAAATGCCTTATATACAGACTAATATCGGCCCATTAGGGCTTACAAAAATATCCTAGTTCAGAAAAATATCTATCTCAGATCTTTTGATCGAAATTAATGCTGAAGCCCCTGCGTGTCCATGACAGTGAAGAGTCATCTCCGAGGAAGCCTTCTTCGGATATCTTCAGCTACTACATTCATTTTGACCTTGTCGTCGTGTTTGATTGAGCTACCTCAACTGCACCTTGAATGCTTTGAGCCTGATACAAATACACATTTCCCTTCATCCTTTTGACATTCCTTAGACTGCCATGGTTGACCCTCAGACCTCTCTGATTGGCTGAGTGAACTACACGCAGACTCTCGGGTAGTCAAATTCCTCAGTCGAATCGCATCTCAGCGAGACACTAGAAGTGTATCACCGATGCGATGAAACCCTTTCGTAAGCATCGGCAACACATGGAGCCATTGCTAAGAGCTCCCAACAAGGCCAAAAGAACATATTGATGCTACTAGAGCCATTGGCAAGACACCATTTATCGCCAAGAGATCAGTGGGTTAATGAGTCACGCGGAGGTCCCCTGCTGTCACTAAGACCACGTGATATCGGTAAGACATCACTCAAACAGTCAGTGTCTACATTGATAAGATTCATGTTAGGGAGACCTTCACTGACATCTCTAGAAGCCATCCCTCTAGGCTCCATTTCTTCTGTCGGCCAGACATTCTTCTATCGTGAAGAGGTTGTATCAAAGGAACTTTAGCTTTGGCAAGCACATGGTTCATTTCACTTTGGTAAGACCCCTGGCGAGACCCTAGCTGTCAACGTGACCCCTTGTGTCACCGAGACATTACGTAGAACTCCCCCTCCTCCTAATGAATTCCTTTTCATTCTGAAGGCTTTGCTGCTTGGTAAGACACATGCTGAGGTATGGACCCTCGACCGACCTCCTTGCTTTCGGCCTGACTCCCATCGGTCAGGAAGAAGTCTTCCCGAGCTCCTTGTGCTACGCCAAAGGCTCCTTCATTGTCAGTGAGACCCCACCTTATCACTGGGACATCTCGGTGAAAGTTTCATTACACTGAAGGCTCTTTGAGTCAGGGTGACATTTCTGTCTCGACAAGACATTTCACCGAGAACCTTTCTTTTGGCCGAAACTGCTTCTTTCATTTTGGAGGCTCCACTACTCGGTGAGATTCTTGCCGATAACACCTTGTATGTCGCCAGGACTTTCCACTATTAGCAAGACCTCTGAGCGACATCCTCAACTATTGGCGAGACCTCTTGTGTTCTGGTGGGGCCTCCCTTCAATTGGCAAGACTTCTTCACTTGCCGAGACTCAATAACGAGCCCTTGACTTTTGTCGAGCTCCATTTCAGCTCGGGGAGATATTGTGAAATCGCTAAGACATCTCGGCGATATCACCTAGTCATACCGAAGGCCCTCTTTCCCTTTATTCCGGGGAGACTTGTTGGCCAAACCTATCCCAAGACTTGCTTCTTTTGATTATCGGGGAGACCCCGTGAACTCGGTGAGACTTCTTAGCAAAGCTCGCTTGCTTTGCCGAGATCTCCTAACTTCAGCGAGACATGATGCATTTGCTGAGACCTTTTGTCGAATAAAAGAACCTCTACCGAACTGAAACCCATTGTCGTCGAAACTCTATCTAATGTCTTGTCGACAGGGACCATATGCTAACCCCACTGGCCATGACACTCCTTGGGTCTCGGCGAGTATGCCCTTAAAATATTTTCATGTTGAATCTGAACAAGGCATGCTGCCCAACTGAGCTCCTTGTGACCTAGCATTAGATTGATGACCCTTGCCCTAGGCAAAATGCTCGATTTGGCCTTCTCGAACCTGTTAAACATAATTTTCCTTGCATATTGAGCCAGAGGGTAAAAATTTAGGCAACAATTTTGGAGACTTTTGCTAGATGTTTTCCTGTTGAACATGAGAACCAGTGACCATGCGTATCCATTGGGCATGGAGTCATTAGAAGCTCAAAAAACAAAAAAAATATCAGTCTTGCACATGGCCTCAACCTCATGAGATCCATGAGTCGTAACAGGTTGCCAAAATGAAACAAGGGAAAATGATAGAGAGAAATACTGCATCAAAACAACATTTAGGGAATGGAACCAAATAGAAAACAAGTGAACCACAGTGTGAAGCACTTATTGAAACATAAAACCAAACTAGATATGTGCAAGAAAGGCACTTATCAGGCTTGAAAATAGGGTTTAAGGTGTATCCCATTGATTGGGATAGGAAGCAAATCCCCTTCTGTTGTAGCCAGCTGATAAGCATTGTGCTCCTTACAACCTATGATAATAAATGGACCAGTCCACATATTATCGAACTTAGTGTGATGGCCAGACCTACTTTTAAGAATGTCCCACTTGAGCATGAGGTCTCCCTCCTTAAAAGACTTTGTTGTAGCCATTTTGTCGAATGTCTTCTTTGTCTAGAGCTGATGATACTCTAAAGATTTCATTGCTCTGTCCCTTGATTCTTCGAGCTCCATGAGCTCTACATACCTTACAAACATTGGGTCCTATCCATCCAGCATCTCCAAATGATGAACAATGTCTAGAGCCAGAAGCTCCATGGATAGTGGTAATTTTGCCTCCTTTCCATAGACCAACACATATGGTGAATTACCAACAGACCTCTTAGGGGTCACTCTATCTGCCCAAAGTGCATTCTTTAAACTACTGGGCCAGGTCCTTTGGTTGTCCTCTATTGTTCTTTTAATAATTCTAATGAGGTTCTTATTCATACTCTCAGCTAGGCCATTACCTTGAGGGTAATAATTTGAAGATGTGCTCAAATGAATGCCATGCTTGACGGCCCAGTCGGTTACCCTTAGACCCATGAATGCAAGGGCATTATCAAATATGATGGAGTCGGGCACTCCGAACCTAGTGACTATATCTTCATAGAAGTTCAACACTAAGGATTATTTTGCTTCCATCAATGCAACCACTTTTGTCCACCTTGTAAAATAGTCAGTGGCTATAAGTACCCATTTGTGACCAGAACTGGAAGGTGGATTTATTGGTCCAATAAAATCAATGCCCCATCTCATGAAGGGCTGCTCTACTTGAATTAGATGTAGGGGCATAGCAGGAAGCTTTTCCTTCCCTGAAAATAGAGCACATTTGATGCACTTTCTTGACTAGGCATACACATCCTTGAACGAGCTGGGCCAGTAGTAACCAGCTCTCATGACCTTCTAGGCAGTAGTTCTGGGAGCAAAGTGACCTCGTGCAGCTCCGTCATGAAACTCATGAAGCACTTTTTCAATTTGGTCACTGTGAATGCATCTTAACAGGACTATATTTAGATCCTTTTTAAAAAGAACATTTCCCATCAGCACATATGGTATGGACTGCAGTCTAAAGTATCTTCTTTTGGCCTTGTTCAGACCTAATGGGCATTGACTAGTTTGTAGAAATTTGGTCATATCTTGGACCAAGTAGTTATCCCCATGGGCACATCATCTTGAGCATTCTGAGGCTCATCTGTATTGGCAAGGATAATATCCTTTTCTGATTCAGTTTTACTGCTTGACCCTATAGAAAGTTGCTCACAAAGACCCTTACCCCTCACTAGTTTGGTGATCTTGATGTCTATGTCATACTCCATGACCTTGGTGACCCATCTTGCTCTTTTTTCATTCAGGTCTTTATTCAGTAGAAACTCCTTCACACTTGAGTGTGCCACCAGAATATGAATTTTATTGTGAGAAATCAAAGGCTTGAATTTCTTCAGGTTTCTAATCACGGAAAGGACATGCCTCTCCACAAAGGAGTATTTATGTTCGTAGTCAACCAAACCTTGACTGAAAAAGGCTATTGGTTGCTCTAGATTCTCTTCATTTTTTTGAACCAATATTGCAGAGATGTTACTTGTGCTACCATAAGCATACAGATAAAAATCTTTGGAAAATTTGGGATTTACTAGTGTGGGAGTTGCTGCTAAGGCCTCCTTAACCTTTTCAAAACTATTCTTGGCATCCTTTGTCCAACTGAAGATGGCATTTTTCTTTAACATAGTTGTTAGAGGTTGTAGCAGGTTCGCCACGTCTGGAATGAACCTTCTTAGAAAGTTGATCTGTCCCAGAAAGCTCTATAGGCCCTTCTTGTGATTAGGCAGCCGCAACTCAAGTATGGCTCTGACTCTTTCAGGGTCAATAGTGATTCCTTGCTTTGACACTATGTGTCCTAATAGTTTCCCCTCATGGATAGCAAAGATACTCTTCTTTGGATTGAGGGAGATATTGAACTCTCTGCATTTTTCAAACACTTGCCTAAGATGTAACAGATGTTCATCAACATTCTTAGAATAAACTGTGATGTCATCTAGGTAAATCAGTATAATTTGGTTGATCAAACCTTGAAACGCCATGTCCATGGCTCTCTAAAATGTGGCACCAGCATTGGAAAAACTAAAAGGCATCCTTTTGTATGCCATGGTGCCCCATTTAGTTGTAAAAGTAGTCTTAAACTAATCTTCCTCTTTAACCAGCACCTGATTATACCCTGAAAAACTATCTAGTAAGGAAAACCTCTTAGAACCAGCAACCTCTTGTAAGATTCATTCCATGGAGGGCAGTGGGTAGTGGTCTTTTAGAGAGGATTGGTTAAGATCCCTGAAGTCTACATAGAGCCTTATCTCACCACTTTTCTTTCTGACCGATACAAGATTAGAAACCCATGAAGTGTGCTTGATAGGGAAAACAATACCCCCCTCAACCAGTTTAGTCAGCTCCTTAATCATTAGGGGCTCAAGTTTAGGATTCAAGGGCCTTTGTTTCTGCCTTACTGGCTTGGTGTTAGGTTCTAATTCAATTGTATGTTGAGCAATATGGGGATCAAAGCCTTTCAAATCTAAATACTCCCAAGCAGAGACATCATGAAACTCTTGGCACAAAGCAACAAAATCTTGTTTATCTTCAGATGAAATTTTTTTTCCTATCTTAAGAAGTTTACCTTTGAAAATCTCCAGCTCTTCATAGTGTTCTTTGATTTGTAAGCCAACTCTACCCTTTTTGAGCTGATCATCAGTACTGAAAATTGACTCTAAGGTAACCAAGCCTTTGGGAAATTTATTTGTCTTCAGCTGTAGGACTTGATCACCATATTGTTGCTTGAGTTTTGCTTGATTCACCATGGAGAACTGATCTTCCTCAAGCAAGAAGGAAAGGATTTTCTCATCACTATCAAAGACTTGCCACTGCATGTTTTCAGGAATTGAAGGTCTAACTACAACCTTCACATATTACTGCACCTTCTCTTTTCTGATGTCATTTGGAATATAAAACTGTGCTCCAATGGCTGCGAGCCTATCAGCATGCTTGTTCTAATTTCTTGGGATGGACACTAAGTTAAAGGCATCAAAATCTTCGAGCATGTTCCACACTCTATTTCTATAAGACTTTAATGCATCATTTTTAGCAACATTCAGGCCCCTTACTTGATTAACAATTAATTCACTATCCTCATGGACTTTCAAGTTTGTTATTCCTCTCTTTCTTGCCCACTCTAGACCTTGAACAAGGTCTTCATACTCAGTTGTGTTATTGGAGCATGCAAAAGAAAAATGGAATGCAGAGTAGTACCTATCACCTTGTGGAGAAATCAACATTGCACCTCCTCCTACTCTATTTTACTTCTAGAACCATCAAAGAACATCTCCCAAAGTCCATTAAGCGGTTGCAATAACGGATCTACATCTTTCTCCAAGTTTGGAATCTTGGTATCATGCTCAAAAATGACATAGTTTCCCATACTAGCATCTTAAATGAGGTCTACAGGACTGCTCGATACATTTTCAACCACCCATTCATGCAGCATCATGTCAGGAACAACTTCTGATTGGAGTTCTTGAGTAGCAGCTAGTTCATTATTAGTAAAAACAACACAATTTGCATTTGCAGCAGAAGGAGCAGCATTGATGGGGCTTAGGTTATATGGCTCAATGTGGTCTTTGGCCAACCTTTCAGACTTAATGGTAACTTTAGTCCCATATCTTGTTCTAAATAGCATATGTGACCAATTAACCGACACATAATTGCCTATCTTGGCTGTAAAGTCTCTAGATAAACACAAGGAAAAGAAAGGTGGAAGGTCTATAACACATATGTCTTGAGGGATTGAAAAATTTGGACAAGCATGCAAAGTGAGATTTAGATCTTTGATGATACCTAAAGTATTAACCAAATTTCCATCCAATTGGATCACTCCCTTCTCCAAAGGCTGGTATTTTAGTCCAAGTTTGTCAGCAATCTATTTTGGCATGACGGAGCTACTAGCTCCACTATCTACCATACATTTATGGGCTAATTTATCACCAATAATTACTGATATGTAGAAAGGAGATGGCTTAACTCTTTTTTCATTCTCTATGCAAGGATGCTGATCATTTCCTTGAGAATCATTTGTTAGCACGGCTCTAACCTGACCTATTGGGGGCTCAAATTCATCAGAAATTTTCAAACTTGATAGGGTTGATTGTAACATATCCTTTTGGTTGGAGATGACTAAATAATCCCACATAGACATGGTTACATTTTTCATTCTCAAGCTATCAAGAAGGTTAAAAGGTGCAATTGGATTTTTATTGTGTACCTTTACACCAGTATGATCAGCTTGTAAGTGTGGCTGCTCCTTGTTTGGGAGTTGCTGATCTTTTTGCCAACCACTAGTCCTTCGAGAGGTAGATGGTTCAATAGCTACCACCCTTCCTTTATCAGCTACTTGGTCAAGCTCAAATGCTCTCTTCTTTGCCCTGGTGTTAGCTGTAACTGGGGAGCTATCTTCATTCAACCCACAAAATTCTTGACCTTGCTAATTAAGCAAGGTTGTATCATTGTTGAATTGGTCCTAATGTTGTGAAGATGCATCATTGCATACACTTTGTTGTGAACATGAAGCATTTTGTACCATCAGTGCTTGATTGATGAGTCCATTTGAACAAGTGGCATGATTATGAGGCTAGTTACAAGGGTAGCACCACTCATAATCAGCTGCTAAGTTGTTTTGAGTGGGAACTAGGTCCCTGACTGCACTAACAAGTGCTGGAGCATAGGCCTGAAAAGGCCTTGTGTTCACACTCTGTCTGGGCCCTGATAATTGCCCTGATACTGCTATTTATTCCCTTGGAATTATTGTTGTTGACCTTGAAAAGGCTGACTTGAGGCATGATTTTGTTGTTGATAAGGCCTAAAATAGGTCTTTTGCTTTTCCAAGTTCGCCAACTTGTTACCAAAAGTCTATAAAAGACTTTGGATCTCTTGTAATTCATTTGATGAGCTTGAAGAAACACTTTCCTACTTGTCAATGGTTTGAACAATGGTTGGTAGTGCTGGTACAGCTGGTAGATGTGTGAAAGGAGGTATTTGCAAAGGGATGTTTGCATGAATTTCTAGAAATATTGGTATTGGTGGCCTAGGAGCAAGCTTACCAGCTTGTATTAAGCTGTTTTCAGCTCTGATAGCTATTTCAAAGGCATCTGGTAAAGACACTCCTCCCATTGACTGTATCATGATAGCTATATCACTGTTCAGAGCTCTCAAAAAGTATAGGAATGCATACTCTGGAGGTGGCCTCACCGTTGTAGGGATTCTATCCCAAGTTCTTTGAAATTTGAAGTTGAAGTCGTTCATCTACTCTTGCGGAGCCCTCTTAATCGTAGTCAGCTACTCCAATACAGACAGGTTGTCAGACCTGTCTTGGAATTGCTTATGCAATTTTTCTCCAAAATCGTCCCATGTTGCAATTGAACTGACCAGTAGGCTCTTGTACCACTGTACAACTCTTCCTTTCAGTGAAGCAGCTAGCAATCTCACTACGACGTCCTCTTCGGTTATGTGGTGGACTCTGCATAATGAAGCCACATCTCTCAAATGTTCGATGGGAGTAGTTTGATCTTCTCCCGTGAAAATTGGCAGACTCTTCAAGGCTGCCATTGGAATATCATTATGTTGCACCAAGTTCAAAGGACTCCCTTCGTTGAAAGCAACAAAGGGTTGATTCCTTGGAGTGGCCATTGAAGGTATTTGATGTGGATTTGTTGGTGCAACGAACTGAGACCTAACAGGTGGAGGAGTGGATTGAGTTCTTCTAGAATGGATGATTGTTGTTCTCCGCCTTTCCTCAACTCTGCCTCATCTTCTTGGTGGTGAAAGTTGCAAGTATTCAAAAGGGCCTGAGTTGCTTCTTGTTCAAACTCTTTTCATATACTATAGAAGGCGTGGATTTCTGGAGTTCTTCCTCTTTGTGGAGTCACCAAGTATGCCAAAGGGCTTCTATAAAGCTTGATAATTCACTGGATGCATACCAAACTAGTAGTTAAAACAAATTCCAGTCCCACTGGGTGTGCCATAAACTGTTGTCACCAGAATTGCACCCTGTACAAAGTTTACAAGAAACTGAGCATTCTAGAGCAACATGGGATCACTCCAAGGCTGTGGGTCACCTATGATTGAAGTGAACCTTTGGAGAAGGATGACTTCCTTTGGGTACCACCTAAACTACTACTTCTTTGAGAGGAAAGAGGGAAGAGATACATAAAAATGAAGCTAAACCTATGGTGATACACTGAACTGTTTGAGAAATCATGAAAATGAACACAGGAAGAGCATACACTTGAAAGCCTAATTGCTACTCTTAGAACAACCTCTTCTAAATTTAATGCTTTAGTCCTAACAGGTTTGATCTACATATACATCTTAGGAAGGAAAGATTGATTTCAAAACTCTAAGATATGAATACAGAATTATAAAACACAATTTAAGACTTGCAAGTTTAATAGAAAGATACAAAAATGAGAATCATACAAACATGAACACAAACTTCCAAGGTAAACTTTGTGTTGTATTTAGGATTTTAGTTGATTTACAGAAAAACATACATTGATTGAGAAAGGATTGATTAAAAAATCACTAACTCCTCATAGTGTATCATCATAACTATTTACAAAAAAGGCAAAAAAGCCTTATATACAGACTGATATCAGCCCATTAGGGCTTACAAAAATATCCTAGTTCAGAAAAATATCTATCTTAGATCTTTTGATCAAAATTAATGCTAAAGCCCCTGCATGTCCATGATGGTGAAGTCATCTCTGAGGAAGCCTTCTTCAAATATCTTCAGCTACTGCATTCATTCTGATCCTATCATCGTGTTCGATTGAGATACCTCAGCTACACCTTGAATGCTCTGAGCCTGCTACAGATACATGTTTCCCTTCATCCTTTTGACGTTCCTTAGACTACCACGACTGAACCTCAGACCTCTCTAATTGGCTAAGTGAACTACATGCAGACTCCTGAGCAGTCAAATTCCTTAGTCGAATCGCATCTCAGCGAGACACTATAAGTGTCTCACCGATGCGATCAAACCCTTTTGCAAGCATCGACAACACATGGAGCCATCGCTAAGAGCTCCCAGAGAGGCCAAAAGATCATATCAATGCTAGAGGGTAGAGGGTTTGTGGTTTAAGGGTTGAGAGTTGAGGGTTGAGGGTTGAGGGTTGAGGGTTGAGGGTTTAGGGTAATGGGTTTAGGGTTTAAGGGTTGAGGGATTAAGGGTTGAGGGCTAAGGGATTAGGGTAGAGAGTTTAGTTGGGCTTAAAATGGTTTAATGATTTAGGGTAGAGGTTATTGGGCTTAAGGACCTAGAGGGTAGGTAGTTTAAGGGTTTAGGGTTTAAGGGTTTAGGATTTAGGGTATAAGGTTTAGGGTTTAGAGTTTAAGGGTAAAGGGTTTAAGGGTTTAGGGTTTAATGGTTAAGGGTAGAGGGTAGAGTGTTGAGGGTTGAGATTTTTAGGGTTTTAGGTTTGAGGGTTGAGGGTAGAGGGTTTAGGGTTTAGGGTAGAGGGTTTAGGGATTATAGTTTACGGTTTAAGGGTACAAGGTGTAGGGATGAGAGAGAGAAGGGGGTATTGGGTTTAGGGTTGAGGGTAGAGGGTAGAGGTTATTGTGTTGAGGGTAGAGGGTAGAGGGTTTAAGGGTTTAGGGTTGAGGGTTTAGGTCTCCCATCCCTCTATCTACCACTCCCTCTCTCTCGCACTCTCTCTCTCAGGTCTTCCCCGCACCCTAATTGAATAAGAGAGAGAAAGAGGGAGGGAGGGCTTGAGGGTTTAGGGTAGAGAGTAGAGGGTTAAGGGTAGAGGGTAGATGGTTTAGGGTTTAGGGTTTAAGGGTTAAGGGTAGAGGCTGAGGGTTGACGGTTGACGGTTTAGGGTTTAGGTTTAATGGTTGAGGGTTGAGGTTTGAGGGTTGAGGGTTGAGGATTAAGTGTAGAGGGAAAATGGTAGAGGGTTTAGGGTTTAGGGTTTTAAGTTTTTAGGGTAGAGGGTAGAGGGTTGAGGGTTTTATGGTTTAAAGGTTGAGGTAGAGGGTTGAGGGTTAATGGTAGAGGGTTTAGGGTTTAGGGTTTAGGGATTAAGGGTTAAGGGTAGAGAGTTTATGGTTTATGGTTTAGGGATTACAGTTTATGGTTTAAGTGTAGAGGGTGTAGGATTGAGAGAGAGGGGGGGTTAAGGGTTTGGGGTTGAGGGTAGAGGGTTAAGGGTGTAGGGTAAAGGGTTTAAGGGCTTAGGGGTTTATGGTTTAAGGGTTTAGGGCTTATGGTTTACAATTTAAGGGTAGAGGGTTTTAGGGTTTATGGTAGCTATTAGAGGGTTTCAGGGTTTAGGGTTTAGGGTTTAAGGGTTAAGTGTTAAGGGTTAAAGCATTTAAGGGTTGAGGGATTAGGGTAGAGAGTTTAGTTGGTTTTATGGGTTTAAGGGTTGATGGTATAGGGTTGAGGGTAGAGGGTAGAGGGTAGAGGGTTTAAGGGTTTGGTCTTAAGGGTTTATGGTTGAGGGTTAAGGTCTCCCATCCCTCGATATCTCACTCCCTCTCTCTTCTACTCCCTCTCTCATGTATTCCCCCCACCATAACTGAATAAGAGAGAGAGAGAGGGAGGGAGGGGGTTGAGGGTTTATGGTTTAGGGTTGAGGGTAGAGGGTAGCGGGTTTAAGGGTTTAGGGTTTGTGGTTTAGGGTTTAGGGTTTATAGTTTATAGTTTAAGGGTATAGACGGTTTAATGGTTGAGGGATTGATGGTATAGGGTTTAGGGATTATAGGTAGAGGGTAGATGGTTGAGGGTTAATGGTAGAGGGTAGAGGGTTTAAGGTTTTAGGGTTTACGGTTTAGAGTTTATGATTTAAGGGTAGAGGATTTAAGGGTTTATGATAGAGGGTAGAGGGTAGAGGGTTTAAAGGTTTATGGTTTAAGGGTTAAGCGTAGAGGGTAGAGTGTTGAGGGTTGAGGATTTTAGGGTTTAAGGGTTGATGGTAGAGAGTATAGGGTATAGGGTATAGGGTATAGGGTTTAGGGATTAAGGGTTAAGGGTAGATAGTTTAGGTTATCAGGTTTAGGGTTTAGGGGATATGGTTTACAGTTTAAGGGTAGATGGTGTAGGGATGAGAGAGAGAGAGAGAGGTATTGGGTTTAAGGTTGAGGATAAAAGGTTTGGTTTTAAGGATTTAGGTTTGAGGGTTTAGGCCTCCCATCCCTCTATCTCCCACTCCCTCTCAGGGTTCATCCCTCCCAACCCATCTCCAATTGTCAAGTATTCCCCCCACCCTAACTGGATAACTCTCTATCCATCTCAAGTCTCTATCACTCTCAAGTCTTAGTCCCTACCACACTAGTTAGACTAATATTTCTCACTCCTATCCCCTCTCTCTCTATATCAATTCTCACCCCTTCCTCTCTATGTAAGGTTTCAAAGCAACACATTTGGTGGGCACCAAATTTGTTTTACCTTGAAATGGTAAAATAGGGGTTGAACCTATGATTCAAGCCCACATGCTTCTTCATTTTTATGGTTCAATGCTTTATCTATCTTAAAAACACTTTTTTTATGCAGTTGACTCCTTGTTGTACCAATCTATGCTTGATCCATCACCTTTTTGCCACCAATTTTCATGCTAGACAACACAAAAAAAGACATTTTGAAGTTTCTACATCATTTTACATTATCTTAGGTAATATATTCATTTTGGTAAATATTGAAATGTTTACATTTAGTATATTTGTTTGTTTTTGATTGTATAAATTTAATTCCTTTAATGATTATATTAATCATAACAATTGGACATAGAATTCAAAATTGAATTAGATGGGAGTTGAATAAAACAGTTTAATTTTTATGAGTTTGAAGAAAAAAAAATGGCATAATTTAGATGAATTCATGTTTAAACTTATATAAACAACATCAACTTAACATAAATTTTCTTAAGAATTCTATTTGCATTGCTTATAGTAGTCCATTTCCAGCATGGCTAGTGAAAGTCACTCTATTTCATTTTAGGTAGATGTTTATATTCAGTTTTTTTTTTTTGACAATATTCATTGTTACACATAGAACTCAACATTAAATTAGATGGATGCTGCATGTAAAAGTTTAATTTTTAGGATCTTGAACATATAAAATGGAAAACATGACATAATAGATTCAAATTTAATATTAGTGATGGTTGTGGGAAAAAAATTATTTTCAACTAATTTGGAAAATAAAAGATCTTTCATCAATGTTAATGCAAGTTTACATTAATTTTTTTGTTCCATAAAAATTCGCCTTCATCATGTGCTTAGATAAATTCAAGTGACTTGACATAGTTGTTAATCCAAGTTTCCATTCATTCATACCATTTACCTTTCTAAGAAATAAAAAAAGGGAAAATTTTGTACAATTGAAAATGCTTATTGTCTTTCTAAGTTACCTCATTGCCAAAGAATTAGTGAATAATTCCAAGATATAGCATCACAAACCCTTCTTTGAATTCATGTTCTTCATAGCTTGGTTGACAATCACAATGTGGTTTTGACAAAAATAAACATAATATTCTCTAGTTTCCAAAGGTGGAAGAAAATTATACCCTAGGTTTGACACTTATTTTCTCCTAAGCACTTGTCCACACTCCAAATACTCCCCTTAAATCCAAGTTTTAATATTGATCAATGCTTACATGAAGCAATTTTTGTACAAATCCCTCAAAGTACTAGGTTTTACATAGTATAGTTGTAAAAATAAATAAATTTTCCTCAATAACTCACACAAAATGATGATTTCTAAGAAACCCTCCTTTTTTCAAAACATGCATATAGGCATACATAAAATTAGTACCAATTTTCATATATTTTCACCAGACACATCAAAAGTTATGGATTTTTTGGAGCTCGCTATAAATCCTAGTTTGGGGACAACAATGTTTGATAAGATATGTAATGTTTGGTAAGTCACATTACTTATGCAATGTAAAGTAATTCTTTGAGTTTAAAAAATATGTAATGCAATGTAATCAACGATATCAATATGTTTCATAAAATGCTTGGTGTGTTTCATAAAATGCAATGTAATCAATGGTATGGATATGTTTGAAAAAATGCATTACTTACTTTTCTTCCAATATGGAGGTAGATTTATGTATGAAAAATGTTGTAGCATATGTCATGTTGATGTGCCAAATTGACCCACAACATGCAGGTAAGATAAAAGTATGTTGATGTGCCAAATTGACCCACAACATGTAGGTAAGATAAAAGTATCTCACCTCTCCTGAAAAAGACAATCAATAATTAAACTAATCACCTCCCAAGGTCTTTGATGTTGGTTCACAACATTGCTATTTCACAAAGTGGTCAATATGGTTGTAATGTTCAAGGGGCCTGCTGGTTTCGAGCTTCTGGATTGTTACAAGATCAAACATCTATCTAAACCTACTTTAACTAGTGGTTTTAAAGAAATAGAAAAAGATAGATGAAGGTTTACAAACTGAAAAGAATGCTAATTCATTCAACTAATCAGATTTTTTTCCTTCCAAGGAATTCCTAAATTAGAATTGTAGAATAAACTTAACTTGTAATTGATACAAAGTTCCATTCATTCATAGTGCAAACTTTAACCATAGATTGCAAATCATCATTCAAACAAAACATAAGATAAAATTTCATTCCTTGAAAGCTTTTCAAATCAAAATGATTAACACAAAATGGATACCATTCTAGAGCATAATATAAAGAAGGTTTAAATCTGGATGCTCCTACTGTTAATGAAATAGATAAACATTTACAAATCTGGCAAGATCACCAGTGTACAAAAACCCATGTCTTTAAACTATCTCCATCTATTCTAAGAAAATCAAGAAGATACATCACCTCCTCTTCCTACTGAACTGTAAAGAAACATCTAACTTACTTCAAAACAACCCTAACTCACCTTTTCTATATCCTATCCTCTACCTTTTTGAATCTTCCAGCTTGCTAACTCTTCTTAACCCTAGCTTTTCTAACAATAACAACCTCCCCCTTTACAAAAAGGCGAAATTCCATATATATAAAAATGCATAAAAAATGCATCAGCCCAATTTAGGGTTTAAAAAATGAGTCGGTTACAGAAAATGTCGGCCCTAGAAGGAGTTCGAAACAAAGTCAACATGCATTAAATGAAAGGGCACCGACCAGAGGCAAGAAATGGACCAAAACATGTGAAGAAGAAGAAGAATGAACGACGAAGAAGCACGACTTCCAATGCATTTTTGCAATAACTGCTTCCTCCACGTCGCCCATACCTTGCTCCATTATGGCCCTTGTCATTAAGAACATCCTCTACAAGTTGTCCTCAAGTGGCATAGGCGAAACCCTATTTTTCCATTCAATGGCATCAATGTTACTCTCTAGATCTGCCCCATCGTATTGTCCTAGTCTCTCTTAGCCATTCTAGCAGTTGCCTTGCTAGACTTAGCCTACATTCATCAAACACCAATGTGAGAATATGATTGCTGACAACATTTCATCAAAGTGATAGCTTAAAATCATGATAAAAACCATTAAATTAGCCATTAAGCATTAACACTGGATCTTCAAAATGAACATAAGTAGCATACATCAGTGAAATTTACCAAATTAAAGCATGGGAACACATGAATTTGTCACTAGAATCATCCATTTTACCAAATTTCTTCGCTTCACAGCACCTCCCAGAAAATCTAAAAAAGTCTAGCTGGACTGGATTTTTGCAGATGACTCAAAACATTGCACTTCGGGAAAAACTGAAGAAAACTGGGAAAATCTAGCTAGAACGAAGAATTCAAAAAAATCCGGCTGGATCGGAATTCCACGGAGAGCGCAAAACTTTGAACTCATAGCACACTTCCAGGAAGCTTAAGAGATCCGAGAAAATCTGGTCAGGAAGGAAAATCCTGAATTTGACCAAAATCCTAAAAATCGACAACGAATTTGGTCAAATTGACCAAAGGTCAAAAATTTTAGGACCCTAGGCAAGGAAATTGCTCAACATGAGCCTCCTACAAGACTTCTTCAAATCCTAGACTCAATCAAAAGCAAAACAAGATGAGATGGTGACGCCCTAGGTATGAAACCCTAGACTTTAAGCATGAACACACAGGACAAGCCACGACATGCCTAAACACACAGGAATTGAACTCCAAGCAAGAACAAAATTTTAAAGCACAACAAGGTGAACATCTCAACTCAGGAGAACGCAAATGATAAAGCAAAATGGCATAAAGCTCCAAAAAACACCAAGCTCGAAAACCTGATGGCCAGGCAAAATTTCGCAAAGGCCAAAAATTCCTGAATCGCAGTGCAAAACAGACTGGGATGGACTCTGAACACAATCCGGGGAAATCTGACCTAAGCAGAAAATCCTGAACTGGCTCGAAAACTTGAATGATAGCAAGAAACCAGGTTTCGAAATAAGTTTGGGAAAATCCGAATGGACAAGAAAATCCCGAACCTGAGCAAAACTTTGAACTCAGCCCAAAACATAAGATTTTCAAAATGCAACTTGGGAAAAACACTTGGGCAAGCAAGATAAACCTATTAAGCACATGCCAAGGCAAAGCAAAACCTCAAAAATCAAAGGGGCAAAACACAAAGAGTGAAAACAAAAGAGGGGTCCCTTTTTAATCAAATTTAAAATGGAGTGGTTATACAAGGCATAATAGGTCCATGTTTGATAGTTCCAAATAGCTTGCTACCTTCTTTCATAAAATGCTTTGGTGTGTTTCATAAAATTCAATGTAATTAGTGATATCAATATGTTTCATAAAATGCATTACTTACTTTTGTTCTATGTGTGTTTGTGAACATGTAGCATTCAACGTCATGCCAAGGAAACAACCAAAGGCTCTAACACTATAAGAATGTGTAGTTAAAAATGAAAAGAGAAGAGAATAAAAAATTGTAGCCCGTGAAGCAAAGGAATTGCAACCCATACAACTAGAAATTCCTATGCAATCTAAGAGAGATGTCCAATTGGAGAAACAAAGGGAAAAAATGAATAGAGTTCATAGAAGGAAATAAATGGATCCCGAAGTTGGGGGCACATCATCAACCGTAGGTGAAGTTCAATGCACATCACTAATTGAAGACATGCCAACAACAACATGTGGTTTTCCAAGTACATCAAAAATTGCATCTCCAATTGAAGACACACCATCAACAACATTGCATTTTGAAAGTACATCAGCAAACACAACTCTATTTGAAGGCATTCTATAAATAACATCTCAAGTTGCAGGTACAATATCATTTACATGTCAATCTAAAGGTATGGCAGTAAACACATCTCTATTTGGAGGCACTCTGATTGAAGGTACATGGTTTATCCACAATGTTGTTGACATTCCTAATGTTGGCACAAATTTACATCATACAACTTCTCCTAGAGTTTTGCATAGAAAACCTACATTTTTTATTGATATTGATTCCAATGTTTTGAAATAGATGCCTAATAAGATTCCAAAATGTTCATGTCAAAGATATGCATAGAGGATATGGATTTTATTTTTTGTAAGCTAAGTGAGGGTGGAAGATGCCAACTATTTGTTTAAATGATGAGGCAACTCAAATTTAGGGCCACCATGAAGGCTCTTGGGCTAATAGTTTCATATGACTCAAGTGAAAATTCCATTGTAAAGAACTTGATGAGTGCATACGGGAGCATGGGTTCTACCTCACACACAAAGGATAGTTGTGCCACACAACGTGTGATGACAACAACACTATTAAGTAGTCAAACAATGAACAAGGTGAACCTTACAAAGACAAGTAAGTCTTTGAAAATAAGTAGATTATCTCTAATGAGAGCCAAAGGAAGGTGTGCAAGAGTGGAGGATCCAAACAGCAATGAGTTCTGGACATTCTCAGGTAGAGTGTCATAAAAAGATAAAAATAATTTCTCAAGTCTAGAGATCTATAATAGCAGATTATTGGAAGGATAACACAAGGACCTCTCCCAAACAAAGAGATGTTCTAAGAAGGAGAATTGGTAGTAAAACACATGAGCCACATCCAAATCATTATTTGGATACAACTCTAACCCAATTTTTTGATGATTTTGTAAGAAAGTTTCCTGAAATTAAAATATGTCAAAGTTATTTTGAAATGCTAAAGCCTTTTTATGTCAAAATAAATCACACATGAACTACTTGTTGTTGTAGAGTACATATTGAGTTTTCTAACCATTATGATATTTATCGACGTATATGTGTAGATATGCATTCTAACAATGTTTTGCAGGAATGGAACATAAGGCCTCCACCTAAATCCTTAAGGGAATTTTTATCTTCCATTTTATGTGAAAGAGTAGATGGTCAAATTTTTTACAAGAACTCATGTTTGGATGGCACATGTGATCATTGTAGTGGCATGCAACATTTTCCAATTTTCCAACACATGGCTAGTACACACACTATTGGAGACAAAATTGTGGAATTTGGCAAATACAAGACAGTGGCCTATAGTCTAAAAGATGGGAAAGAAGCAAAGACATGTGAATTGGTTAGTGATAAGATTCTAGTGTATTAGTTTATGGGAATTTTCCATGATCGGGTGATCTATGAGTATGCAAGGCATACACATAGAGCTCATTGGTTGGAATCATAGTTCAAGTTATGCAAGGACACGTTTCTGCTTCATAGCATCATTTTAGTTGTTGACTTTGTAGAGAACTATAGACTGCAGCCATAGGAGGAGGTGCAATCATAATACTACAACTCCACACAGGTTGCATTTTTTTTGCATATAGCATTCATTCATGAAAATGATAGTACATAGGATAATAGGAAAGTATTGAGGGAGTGTCACTTTTACATCAGTGACGATCACACACATTCTACAAGTTTTTTCTAACGTTGCTTTCAGATGTTCTATGTTGATCTAGCTAGCAGGGGCATATCATTCGGTCAACATATCATATGGTTAGATAACTGTACTTCACAATTCAAGAACTCCAAAATGTTTTATTGGTTGAGTAGGATGCATAGGATCAGTGGTGTTCCCCATATATGGAACTACTTAGAGGTTGGGAATGGAAAGGGAGAGCAGGATGGATTAGGTGCATGTATCAAAAGAGCCTTAGCATGAGGAGAGTTAAAGTACAAAGAGAGTGTAAAGTTGATAGATGTAAGACCAATTGTCAAGTGGTGCAATCATGTAATGGGTCCAGGTAGTGAAGGTAATTATTTAGTTCACAAGTTTTTTCATTTAGTAGATGATACTAGTATTACAAAATATGAGGATTGTTGTACACTAATAGGATTGAGCGAGCTACACTCTTTTAGAAGCTCTAGTGTAGGTACATGGACTATCCATATGTAGAAAATGGCATACTTTTGTTTTGCATGTATAGTTCAAGCATGGAATGATTGTGAGTCAACAAAGTAGGTTGATAGATGGTCTATAAGAAGTCTAACCCCACTTGACACTTATCAACTCTTGATGGCCCTACAAATCACAAAGATGCAATCATCCATTGACTTTGATCATGTATCAGACCTACTAGAACTAGGTAATATATCTTACTTTTAGGTTTTGTTTTTATGTTCATTAAAAACATCTAACAAGATGAACATATCAATGTAGGACATGTTTATATAGTGATTGCAGATGAAAACAATGAAGAGGGTACAAATTATTACCCGTGTCATTGTATCAAGGCCAAAAAAAAATTGGAGGCCCCAGTTATAGATGGAGAAAACATAGAATACCCTACAGGTTTAGTGGTTGTTACTAGAACATGGCTTAGAAGGTACCCATTTAAGAATGTTGTAGTTTGGTTGTTTTAGGACTTTGACATGCATCAGAAGATTCTTCACTACTCAAACCTTGTAGTCACAACCAACATTCATTTGATCAAATATAAGGGCATACATATGAACAAGAACTTGTGGAAAGTGGATGAGTCTGACCATCAAGCAATACTTGACACAATAAATAGTAGAGTAGACATGGATGGTTCCTTAGATTGATTTGTAAGTACATGCACATTGAATTTGAAATGTCATGTTATTGATCACTGGTTTCTTTCAAGTGTTAAGCTTGATTATAGAAGGGTTTACAAAATTGTATTATTGTTAATTTGCAAAATGATGATTATATACTGCTCTCTATTGACTACCTTTAAGTGAGGGTATTCTCTATTAGTATTTGATGTCATATGAATTTAGGATTGCCATTGATGCATTTGTGATTGTAGGTTATACTTACAATTTCCAACTTAAGAAAAGAACAACATTGGTTTCTCATGCAAGTGTTCAATGGTATGAGAAACATCTGTTGCTTGTGCATTTTCTTGTTCTCATTCTTCTCTTTCTTTTTCATTTCATAGATTTCTTAGATTCTTATATGCTACATGTTTTATGTTAATTATGTCAGTGATATATTTGAAATTTATACGTGTAAGAGAGGAGGACCAACCACGTTCAAGACCCTAGGTCTTAGAGATCCAAGAGTGAAAGGCTGCCCTAACTCACCTCACTCTAAAGGGGTGTCTTGAAATGATAGACGAAAATGATGAGGACTATAAGGTCCTTCAATCACTCTACAGACCCAAAATCCATAATTGGGCTAAGCAAGCTAGTTTTCGGGTTCAACATTGTACCTCAGGTAGCTCTCTGCCCGAGGATGAAAGTATAGTTCTAGGAAAACAACGTGACATGTTGTCGTCTCTCAAGTGTGCTAGCATTCATACGACCAGAGGACCAGAAACATAGTATGAATTCCCAAAAATCAAGTTGATGACCTGGCTAGTTATTTCATAGGAGAAAAAAATAGAACAATGAAATAGGAAAGATAGAAATGAATATGATAAAGTAGACATATTAAATCCAAGGTGATGAATATATTCTCACAAAAGAGCCTATTCTCCAACTAGATCCAAATACACATCCAACTAGATCCAAATATAGTCCACCTACACACAAGAAATAGGGAAAACTATTAGGGGTTATATAGAGGTCTACCTCAGTCTGATCCCCATTTTGGTGTTTCCACCTCCACGAACAACCAAGATAGCAACAATAGAGAAAATTTTGATAAAGAAGTGAAGAAAGTAGAGAACACAATAAACACTAAAAACCAGTAAAGTGTTACTCAACCAAATCGTAAAGGAGAGGAGTGAAAATGTTACCACCTCCACCAAGAGCCCACTTGCCAATGATGGAGAAAGAAAGCTTGAACAATCAACACAACCTCAACTGTGATGAAGGGAGGTATTGCAAAACCTCAAGCACCTACCACAATGGATTGATTCACACTTTCTCTACATAGTTGATGGAGTATTATTGCTGCAATGGAGTGTTGAAGTGCTACTTGAGAGTGAAGTGAAGGCTAAGAATGCTTGAGAATGCAAGAAGTGATTGCTAGAATGCTTAGAGAGTGTGAAATGGAAGGAGAATGGATCAATTTGAAGGAAGAATGAGCAAGAACAAGGAATTTTTGAGTCGGGTGGTCGAAGAGGGATATTACTGTTGTGCCTATAGCACACATGCCCCATTTAGAACAAGGACCCTTTCTCTTTTTTGCTTCACTGGATCACTTTTTTTTGCTACCTAATTTTGTGTGCCCCCTTTTTTGTGTTCTAAGTGGTCAAGGAATTTTAAAAGAATCACCTTGAGTTGACCATGTTTTTCCACCTTCAAATTCTTAAGGCCTTAGGCCTTTGTGGGATTTCCTTGGTTGTTTTCCTTCATACTTTAAAACCAACGTCCTTGGAGTAGGGCAGGTTTGCCCTTGTGGGCCACTCCATCTGGGTGTCCATGGCTCCCTAGCCATTCTGAATAGCCTTCACACAACGTCCTGCCACTTGGAAGAACTCACACCCTCCTGTGCCATTTTCATTGCCAAATGCCCAAACAACTAACCTTTGGATGTCATCTGCTGAGCAGACTCCCTTGCTCCCACCACCGTTTTTGAATTGACTACTCACCAACCTAAAACACCATTGTACCAACATTAATGAGGGGCATTAAATGTATCAAAATATATAAATAGCATGTCTTGAGCTATCATTTTAACCTAAAAACATTTAGAAGACTTGTAGAGCCACCCACCAACATCGCCATCATGCTCGTCAAGTTCCTTCACTGATTTGAAATCTTCACTTGCAGACTCTTCATCATTTTTTTTGGGCTTTCTAGGATATATGGAACCGGGTGCAAAACCTTTGGAGGTGGCCATGGAGATAGAAAATGGAAAGAATCCAACTAAAGCACCTAGAGGTAAAGAGGATAAAGAACAAATGAAGTACAAGTTCCAAGGGGAACCCCTCAACTCTAAGGTCACCACAGACTGGAGGTAGATCTCAGATACTAATCTATGACACATTGATATTGATGAATTCAAGCAAAGAGTTTGAATCAACCCCATGATATAAAATTCTAGAAATATTAGATGTAGTGGGTTGGCCAAGGCTGCCAGTTTCCCGCCTACTCTCATTGCTCCCGAGCTCGTGATTGCCTACAGGGAGGCATATGAAGAAGACTCTAGAAGAATTGTAGACATAGATGGAAATGTATTGGCTGATTTGTTTGCCAAGTCAATAGGGGAAAATTTCCATATCCCCACCTTTAGAGAGATGGAGGAAACATACAAAGAATATTCCAAGGAGATGTGGGATGTAGACCCCCTCAAATGCAAGAAACTTATTAATCAATACTCGTTAAAAGAAAAGAGGGGAAGGGCAAATAAAGCACCCCAAGAACTTTTAAGAAGTGACTTATACAAGGATTACAATGACTTGTTAACCTTGTTGAGTAGAGTTATGGGCCTTCCAACTATAACCTCTTCCACGAGTGGATGCTATACTTCATGGAAAAAATCCTCCAAGGTGAAGCCAAATTCTACTGGGCAGGAATGATTAGTAATTGCTTGCATGAGCAATTTGTGGCAGTAAAAAGGACCTCACAATTCTACATGAAATCCTACTTGGTCTATCTACTAGGTGACTAGATGCAATATAGAGGCTTATTTATGGCTCCAAGTCAGACTCTAGGAAGGGAGCTAAAGGTATATGATAAGTACTCTCAGCTCCAATACAAGAATTTCAATAAAGACTATTGCATGGTCAATGATGCCTTCATTGGGAATATCATCATACTGCTTGGAGGTGATTTTGAAAGGAGAGTCACCCACAGTACAAATGCTTACATCCACTAGTTTGGCTTCTTATTTATTCAATTTCCCAAATTCACATACATCTAAGTCGAGGGTTTCTCGGAGAAACCCTACAAGTTGCCCTGGTACCCAAATGATCAACTGATACTACTTGAACTCTCTCAGCAGCTATAGTGAGCACGCACCCTCATAAGTGACAAGCATAGACCTATGGAACCTTATCCCCTCACCTTAAGAAAGGGTATATATTCCCTTCCTACATTCCAGTGTGTGGAATATTCTGACAAGGAATTAAATGAGTACAACTTGGAATTCCATACTCTCCGGCCATGAATGGACCCTTATGGAAAATTGAAGAAGGCAGTCGGGATTGAGTACAACCATTTACATAATGTGGATGACTTTTGGGCCAACTACAAATATGACAAAGAAGTATGCATGAGGCACTACATGCATATGATAGCCTATTTTTTCAAAATAGTGAACCTATTTCTGATGCTAGATCAGGTTGTCAAAGATGAAAACATGGTGGTTGATCCCTAGTATGATGCAGTGACCAATTTACTGCTGCCCCTGATTGATTGGAATGAGGAAGAGGTCAAGGACCTCGACATTCTAATGAAGCCCATCAAGGCGAGGACCAAAGAATGGATCAATGAGAAAATTTCCCAATTGAAGCTACAAGGAGTCACACTAACATATGGTGAGCTCGAAGAATGACTTGGAAGTGAGACTGCTAGTGCCTCTGATGCTGCCCCGATGGGAGAAACTTCAAAATTTCCTCCCACCACACGATCAAAGAAGATAAATGAGATGGCAGAATGACAACCTAAGCCCAGGGTGTACTCAAGGAAAGCCTCAGAGGGTGATCCTTCCAAGAAACCAAAGAAATCAGGCAGTTTTACGAATATTCCCACCATCCAGGGGGATCCACTCCATGAAGAACAAGAGGCTGAGCAACCAAAGTCCCCACCTATTGCCTCCACTCTCCTAGTAACTACTGCTATTGTTGCTCTTCTACCTACTTCTTAGGCGATGGTTACCACTTCTCTACATATGGTGGATATCTCTATCTACTTTGCTTCCACCCCACCTGTTGCACAAGTAAAGGTAATAGATTCTTCCTTTGCCACTACTTCTCTGCTCTCCTCCTCCATATCTCTGTCATCATCTCTTCCACTGGCTACTACAACAATGCCTATGCCCACTCTCTCGCTTTCAAAGGCCTTAGCCCAACACATGCAAAATATCCCAATAGAGTTGTCTAGGGTGTTAATGAACCCGACAATACAGGATTCCTTGGCACAAGCTATTGCTAATCTCCCTATCCCTCCTCCTCCAACTAAACCACCCACAATGGAGGCAACAATGAAAATATTAGAAGAGTTGGAGAGACAAGAAAGGGAATCTACCAAGGGGATGGGAGAAGTCGATGACTACCATGAGCATCCTAAGTATCAACATCTAGCAATTGATTAGGTGGTACACGAGGAGGAAGAAACACAATCATCCAAGGAAGATACTGAAGAGCTGGGCACAAAGTATATTATGGAAAATTTCAACCCAGAGCTTGAAGAAGAGTTGGATCAACAACTCAAGGACATCAGAGAAGAAGTAGAGAAACAACCCTCTCATGAGGAGAAGAATACAGAGGAGAAAATGGAGGAAGACACTGAGCCTCCAACTAGGGAACAAGGTAAAATCCCCGAGCATGATAAGGAGATACCTCTATTAGAATAGCAAGAAGAAAATGAGAAAGAAGAGAAAGAAGAAGACAAGCCTGAAAAAGAGGTTGAAGCCATAAAGAAAGGCCTATAAATAAAGCATCTTGAAGAACATGAGCATGGGAAAGAAGCAGAAGGTGATCATGAATCACCGAAAGTGGAATCTGGGATGCCTGAATGGTTTGAGAAATAATTGGAAAAGAAAACCCCAACTCTAGTGGATCTAAAGGCGAGGCTGGAGGCCATCCTGGCTCAAGCATAAATAAGCACAAAGAAGGAGAAGAAGCCGAAGGTTAGATCTCATCTAAAAATGGATGCATCAGTATCCAGGACTGTGCAGATAGCCACTACAATTGTAGGAGAAGAAGGGGTAAGCTACGATATTTCTACCCTTGATTTGGGAACAACAACAAGAGAAAAAAAGATCAATCATCTCTAGGGATCCGTTTCCACCATTTTCCACCAAATGAACAAGGACAAGACCTCCAAAGAAGAGTTAAAAGCATAGGTGGTGGATTTAATAGCTTACATTCAACAATGGTCATCGGTTGAAGAGCTCCCTACCATTTCGTCAACATCACCCTAGCTGCTATCCAAAGACCACATCAGTAAGCTATAAAAGAGAAAGAACTAAACAAAAGCTAATGAAGATTGGCTCCAAAGGGTTATATACAATGGACATATGGGCATCAACCGTACTATTAGGATGGAAAATAAGTTCCTAGACATTCAAAAATAGATGGAAGGCACAAGGAAAATCTACACCAACTTCCCAAAGTTGTACCAGATCACATACCCCAAGATTGAGGCTATCGTCA
Organism: Sequoia sempervirens; assembly: GCA_007258455.2. Classification (NCBI taxonomy): domain Eukaryota; kingdom Viridiplantae; phylum Streptophyta; class Pinopsida; order Cupressales; family Cupressaceae; genus Sequoia; species Sequoia sempervirens. Next base: position 102,544,841 of record VDFB02252616.1, on the reverse strand, counting down.
AGATGCCTGAGGCATCATGGGAAAAGTAGCTCACACTAGAAAAAGATGATCATTGGCTCATAGAAACATGGTAGATGGGCCTAGATCATAGACAAGAGGTCTTGGAATGTGAACTCCATGAAGTGGAGGTTGATATCGACTTGGCTAAGGAGATTAGGATGGCATGTGTGGAGTACCTTAAATTAATGACAAATTTTGACATGCCCCCTATTGAGATGGATCTTGAAAAGATAAGGCCATATTTCCTCAAGAAGATGAATGGGGGAGCTACTGATGTCCTCACTCTGGATTTCGTGGATTTTGTCACCTGTGCCTTAGCCCAATCAAAGTAGGTAATAAAGAATACAATCAAATGTGAAAAGGACTAGGATGTACTCACTGAAAGATCTAGGAAATGGAACTTCCAAGTGCTCCAATCTGACATAATAGAGTGGAGTAAACTCCAAGGATTGATTGGGAAATTTGTGGAATATGCCATTGCAAAGAAGCATGAAGGAAATCCCATAATTGATGATGATTTCCTCACAAAGTAGCTGTAGCAAGAGGAAATCAACAAGAAGACAAAGAACTATAGTGCTGCCACATGAGGATAAAATAGACTAAATGACAAAATGTAATTTTAAATGGTAAAATATTTGGGGGTAGGTGAAACTCTAATTTGTAGAGAATCTTGGCCACACAATGAGATTAAATCTTGTCCATTCATTTTTCTTTTTGGACACTCTTAATAGGGGGTCTCCTCTCATTTTCAAGAGAGAGTTGAGTTGTTGTAAAGACATGTTGCTAGAATGTTAATAGAAATTCATTAATTTGGCAGATTCTTGAGTTCCAACTTCATGTTGCATGACTCTTCTTCTCATAGTTAGTGAATTTGAGTAGATTTACTTTGTTGCTCCATATGTTTTAGCTTACTTAGTAGATTGGTTAATGTTGTTCATTGGTTTTAAAGAATTCTGTTGTATTGATCCCTTCCATAGTTCATGATTTTTGTTGTTTATTGATGATAAATTGTAGTGTAAAGCTAGTATAAACTTTATATGAATGCTCCACTTAAATTCCATCTCTTGTTCATGCTTTATGGTGAATGAAAGTTTGAAATTTCGTAGACCTTAGAAGATTGCACAGGTTTCATGAGACTCTAAGTTGATTTGGTTAAGTGGAACTTTGTTTATGAAGGCTATCTACAGTAAGATTCTCCATTATCATTGTTCGTTGCTAGCTTTAGGTCTAGGAACTTCTCCCTTCCCCTGCCCCTTTTTCTCTTTTTTCAAATAGATGCTTTGAACAAGGTTCATTGCACATTCTAAAGCCAAATCTGAAGTTGAAATAGGATTTCTAGACTACTCTTTAAGCCTACAATAACTGCGCAATGACTTTCCCATCTAAAGAACTCCATCGTAAGATCCAATTCTCCTCCAACTTAACTTTCATAAGTCTGCCTTGTGATTACCAACAAGATCACATCAAAACAATTGAGACATTCCAAGCAAGTCATGACTTGACACTCGGGAGACCTTGGGGTAATTTTCAACAACTTGTTAGATATTTCCTTTCAAGAGAGGTGATGTACCTATGCATTACCTATGTTGAGAAGTGTATAAAACACCCATCAATAAAAATGGTGCTAGAAGGAGGGCTCCTTTGAAGTTAAGCTAGATTGAATTGGATCCTTTTCCCCTAACTAGAGATTCCATAGGGTTTTAAGATCCACACCCAACAAAGGGGAATTCTAGGAACTAAACCCCCCCATAAGGGCTAGAAGGACTCAAAGATTGGACTCAGCCTCATCCTCTTCCTCCACTTCATTCGATTCACCCCCATCCTCCTTCCACCAACCAAGCACTTATCCTTCTGCTTCCACCTCCACCTCTTCCACTCAACAATCCCAAACTACCTTCCAACCACTTGCTTCCCATAGTCGGGGTGTTGCCACTATCCCTGCCTTCCAAGTCCAAGGAATAGTCCCAACTATCACTGCCCCTGTGTAGCCCCAAGTTACTGTTCAATAGTAAATACCACCTTTGCCTCCCCTTATGGCTTGGCTGGGGAACAACCCCTCTCCATTGTTGCTCAATGCTTATCATGACATACCTAAGAACCTAGAGAGCTTTTGCATGAAGTTCAATCCTTGGGATCCACAAAGGATAGCTAAAGAGGACATGAAAATATTCCAAACGACATTGAAAGATATGTAGATCGATCACGAGGATGTGGCATGCAAGCTTTTCCATTATTCTTTGGGAGAAGAGGCATTCTATTGGTACATTAACTTGCCAATGAGATCGATTACTACTTGGGATCTCTTGAAGAATGCATTTATGAGGAAGTACAAAGTTCCAATCAGCCCCTTAGAACTATATTGGCAATTCATGGTGATTCATAAGGAGGTCAGTGAACCAATCAGCTCCTTCAACGAATGGTTCCACTGAGCATACACAAGGCCACATGCTCCATATGTGCTCAATGATGCCACAGTCTTACCCATATACTATGCTTCTTTGGAAACCTTACCACAACATTGGTGAAAAGAATGAACCCACCACTAGCCAAATTGGTGGACGCATATGCTGAAGTAGTTATAGCCAATACTGACCTAGGACAAAATATCTCTAGTCCGCTGCCTTCCATGGGGTAGGAAGCTCATCCTATGTGGATTCAAGGACTTAATCAGGCACTACAACATTAGACACCCCTCATGAATCAAGTACCATAGCTTCCTATGGTTCCTCATCTGAGCCAACCTATGAATCAAGCACCCCCTGTGCCTCAACAACAACAGGTTTACTCACAACAACCTTAAGTGCCACTATACCTACAATTGTCGAAGTTCCCTCCAACTCAGTAGAACCAACCATTAGCACAACCTATCTTTCTCTAGAATCAAACACCATAGCCAAATAGTGTCGAGAAAGACCATTTAGAAGAGTTGACAGAGCTGATCAGGGAAATTTCCATGGAATGATGCATCTCAACAACTAAAATAATTAGTTGCAGGCTTCTCAATGTAGCATTCAAGCCAACCTTAATCAAGAAAATAGGGAAAACCATGAGGTGGGTGCCTCATTAAGTCATAATTGCGAGTGAGGGCAAGGCCCTAGTTAGAATATTGAAAGGAGACCCTCATAGAGGTAGAAACGAATGTGGAATACAAGGCCAAACAATGGAGGTGTACCCACTCCTCTTGATCAACCTGATAGTAATGAGAATAAAACCACTGGAGTGTATCTCACTGAAGTTTCCCTATCCAAATGGTGTAGGATTCACAAGACAAGTAGGAATTTTGAGCTAGATTGTCTCAAGTTCCTCATAGTAACAGAGATCTTTCAAGTGGAAGTTTACAATGACATTGATAGTGCAAGTTGTAGGGACAATTTTATCCAAGCCATATGACTCTTCCATGCTTGTGGTCAACCAAGCCCCATTTTTGTGAAGCAAAAGCAATGAGCCTGAAAGTGTGGCCACATCCTCAAAGAATGAAGAAGTAAAAGAGGTAAGTAACGAAGAAGCTTTATCTCAGCTCTTTACTTCAATAGATAATGGTCCACTAGATGAAGAAGAGTCTCATAAGGATGAAGTTCAAATTTTCCATCAAAGAGCCTCCCCATATAACTTAAGAAATAGGCAAGTAGGAGGACTATTCACCACTTCCATTTTGCCTAATAATTTCAGCACCCCACCTGATCCCAATGCTAGCAACAACCTTGGCTATCCCTATGTTCCTACATAATACTTGAACAAAAACAAGCAGGAAAATCAAACATAGAACCAGCCAGCTAGCTCATCTATAGGTAGATCCTTCGAGGCTGAAATTGAACAAATGGGGGAGCATGTTGCTGAAGAATTCAAGAAAGTCAAAATTAGCCTGTCTACTTTTGAGCTACTGAAGGTTCTGACAGTCTAGCATGCATTCTTTAGGGTAATCAACATGACCCCCTCTTCTAAGGCAACACAAGAAACACTAGCCAAGGTCTCTTTCAAAGAGCCCCCAGGTGAACCTATAATCCAAGAGATCATAGGTGAAAAGAAAGATGTCTTGACCAATCAAAAATTTGGGAAGAAACCAACTAAAGAGCATAATCCAGTGCAAACCAAAGAGAATGACAAGAACCAAGTGGCCCAAGCCGACACACATGTAGGGTTATTTCAAGGAAAACTCAAAATGCCACCCTTCCTTACAACAATTAGAATATTTGGGAAGAATTTTCATAATTGTTTGATTAAATCTAGAGCATCAACCAATTTCATTCCTTTGGTTGTGTTCAAGGCTCTTAGAATTTTCCCCACATCTTCAAGAAGAAAAGTAACTTAATTGGGAAAAATTGAGGTGAACATAATTGGGAAATCAATCATATCCCAATGCAGATCATTGCAGATAAAAGAGTGTAGTAGGTTATTGACATCTAGGTTGTGGATATTCCTAACACATATGGAATAATCTTGGGATGATACTTCTCCCAAGCATTGAATGGGTATGTCGCAACTGATTTCTCTCACATGCGGCTACCATGGAAGGGGCTACCAAACTAAATTTGCATAGATCGGGAGCCTCGCATGAAGTTCATGATCACAAAATATAACAACACCAATGAGGTGTTGTTTATTGAAACAAAATTGGGTGATTATTTCCCCATTACTTATTAGGAAGAATCGAAGCCTCAAGAAGAAGAGATAATCGTAGAGGTATTCTTGGTGCAATGTAGCCCTCTTGCTGACATAACTTGGGCACCTTAGAGCATAGAAATGCTAATAAAATTAGAAGATGACGAGTCTTATGAAGATGGTAACTTAGGACTGCTATATGGATTCCAAGACTTCATGGAAAAATACATACAAGATCAGCTCAATCTAGGAGCAAGAATGGATTTCCAGGAGCTCCTACTGCCTAGCTAGTGTAGGGTTCATAATGCTGCTCACTCTAAATTTGAGTGTTGCTTGTGTCAAAAAATAGTGGAGTACATCAAAGGACAAGCCACATCTCAAATGGAGCTACAGACTAGACAACCTGCCACCAACCATGATGAGCTAGTTTATGTTCCAAGAATGGTGAACATAGATGTGCAACCAAGGAAGGATCACACATGGTTGGCCCCGAAGTCAAAGAACCTTCCAAGTTTTGGATGCTATGCTTCGATGGATCCAAGTCCAAGAAGGGAGTCCGTGTCAGATTTGAATTCATTAGCCCCATGGGTAAGACCTACTTCGCTGCTCATAGGCTTCAATTCTATTGTACTAATAATGTAGTAGAATATGAGGTGTTAGTTCATGGTATTTTAATGGTTCTAAGGAAGAAAGTCAAGATGCTGCAAGTATTCGGTGACTTAGAATTGGTAGTGAAACAAGTCAAAAAATTATACTTCTGCCATGATAAAAGACTAGAAAATTATAGGCATAGAGTTTGGGATCTTTTAGAGAGCCTAGATGTATTCAACATACAACTGAACCCTCATTCTCAGAACCATACTACTAATGTCTTCACTCAAGTAGCCAACACATTATAGCCACTCTCTTTGCTAGGACTCAAGAGATTCACTGTTGAGTTGAGCTCCATCCCATCTATGCCAGATAATGTTACCCATTCCTAAGTATTCAACAATGACAAGCACATCCTGAAATTTACCACTAGTTCTGATGTTTTTGCAACCCAAATAATTGATGAAGCCAACCCTCAAGAAGCTAAACTGGATATAGAAGGGGTCATCAATCTAAAAAAAACACTATAACTAGAGGCATGGTTCAATTTAAGTGCATATTTGACTTGGATTAGATTTGAGACCAAGATCAACAAGTGAAGAAGGATTCCATAAATAACTAGTGTGACACCCACAACCTCATAACAATTGAGCAAGTCAAAAATGCGCTCATTGGCAAGGTATGCACGCCGGAAGAGAAGAAATGAATCATTGATACTTTGTGTTGTAACTATGGGAAATTATTCTAGGGTTAGCAGATCTAATGCATAAACATAAAAACCCAAAGTAATAATGAAGTGCAAAGGATAAACAAGAAAACAAAATGAAAGATCTCACCAAATGTCTTCAATCTCCATGGCTGACCTCCATTACACCTTCTCAACTTGCTGCAAATATGATGTTTTCCTCAGATTTGTGATGATCAAACTAATGACAATGATAAGCCCTAAGCAGATGTTGAAGGATTTGAGATGACAACATGAAAATACTATGCTAATATACAACTAGTGAGCATGAAATTATGTCTAGATTCTGCCAAAGGAGATGCTAATATGACTATGACAAAATAACAATAATGCAAGAGTATGACAAGATTGCAAAAGTATGACAAAGACAAGATAGCATGAGATTGCAAGATGACATGAGATGAGAAATGAGACCAAAATGTCCATTTTATAGAAAATGCAATTTTGAGGGAATGGTCAAGATTAAAAGTTGACAAGTGCCCTAGAATCAATGGACAAGATTCAATTTGATAACCCATAATTAGGGTTAGGGAAATATTAGGGAGAATTCAAAATGAGTAGACAAGATTGATTTTTAGAAAATCAAATCAAGGGTGGATAATGCATGTGACAAGAGATAAGACTGGCACAGAAAAATAGGTGACTTGGAAAATCAAATAATAATAGATATTAATTTTATTTTTAGAGAAAAAGACTATTTTGAATTAAAAATTAATTTTAATTCAAAAGGTGGGACCACATGAGAGTAAATAATTAATTTTAATTATTTACTAAGAAGAAGGGAATGTCAAATGAGATAATTAAATAATTAAATAATTAAATAATTATTTAATTTAGAGAAGATGACCAATAATTAAATAAATTAAAGAATTTATTTGATTATGAGAAGACTTTCAAAATTAGTGACATATTGAATAAATAAATAAAATTTATTTATTTAATAATCAGGAAGACCTAATGGACTAGGATAATTAAATAATTTAAGAAATTTATTTAATTATAAGAGGACTTTAGACAATTAGTGATGTATTAAATAAATAAATAATAATTTATTTATTTAATAACCAAGAGGAATAAGAAAGACATGAATTAATTAAATAATTATGAATTATTGAATTAATAGTCAGAAGTGGACCAAAGACATAATAAAAATGTCTTAATTATGCTAGGAAGAAAATGGCACAAAAATGGAGCTTGCAGGCCTAGGTCATTTTTATGTGTCTACATTTTGCCCCTCTTTGTCATAATGCAGCATGTCACATTGTGGAAAAGAAAATAAGTCAGAGTCATGCCCCAACAAAGGTACAGAGTATCTATGCCCTCTCAAAAAAAATTTTAAATTTTGAGCCGGCAACAGAAAAATTTGAAGTGTCCCGATAAGTCAATATGATGACCAAGAAGAAAATGGCACAAATGATTTGTGATTTCGAGGAGTTTAAGGTAGCTAAAAGTGTGATCAAAGTTGGTCAAAAGAGCCTCTAGTAATAAAAAGGTTTGAAAAATACCATTTTGACTTTATAAATAGGTTGAAAATGAGGTAAAAGTCAATTCATTTTCATTGTTTACCTTAGTTATTTTGAGAGCTTAGAGCGAGGAGGACCTTAGCAAACATGGTGATTCTAGTGACCAAGCATTGCAGGGAGATTATGCGGACCTTCAGGTGACTAGAGGGCTCAGAGTCAGTGGTATGTACTCCTAACCCACTTTATGGTTTTATCACTTTTCGTGCAATTTTTAGGTTTTTAGGGCCAAGAACGAATGCGTCGTGATGCATATGTGTTCACATAAGCTGCATTCACTTTTGCGTTTGATGCATTTGATGTGTTATGATGCAAATTTAAGGAATCATTAGGATAGAACCATTAGGTGTGTCGCATTCGCTAGAAATCACAACGTATTTGTAAAATTGAACCACAATTGAAAGGTGAAACATTTCATTCGCCATATGGGTATGTGCAAGATCATCATGGAAAAAATAGGCCCTATGGTAAAAAATTAAAAAAAAATAGAGTTAGGCAACTTGATGTAAAAATTCCTTTTGAATAAGTTATCTAAATTATTTCAAAAATATGTAAGAATAGAATCTATAGAAAATTGAATGTTGTTTCTAAACTACTAGGGTTTGTTTTTAAAAAATTCATTTGGTGAAAAATTTGAAATTCTAATGCAAGAGTAATTTCAAATTTCGTGGAAAAATAAGTAGGTGTCCGCTTGACCACCTTAACCACAATAAAATGATAATATTTTATAAGATTTTATATATAAGTAGAGGACTCATGTCCTAATGTGATGCATATTTTGTAATTTTTCCAAGTAAATAATTAATTATGAATTTTTATTACAAATTTTTAAAAATATAAAAAAATTGCATGCCCCGACCACCTTTAACTTGGTCAAACTTCATGAAATTGAATTTTCTTTTTTAATCCTATAGTATGCAAACCATAGAATGTGATACATGTTTTGAATTCAAAAAAATGTTTTTCTTAACTACCATCAATCAGGACTTTAATATTCATAATTTGAATAGAAAATGAATAATAATTACTTATTAAATTCAAAGTAAAGCATAATTTATTTTGGTGGAAAGCTGAAAATTTCCTTTAAAAACCCTTTTCATTTCATCAAGTTTGGGTAAAAAAAAGTCATCAGCCACATACCCATCATATTGCCATTTTTTGGCCCATCATGATCCTGCACATACCCATATTGCAACGCATTTGCAAACTAAAATGACACAAATGCCAAAATTTGTGATGCAAGTGCATTGTTGTGACACAATCGTGAGCAGGAATGATGCATTTGATAGATCAAGACACAATTGAAGGATGAAATGATGCAAATGCTTTTTTGCGACATAATTGAAGTCAACGCAACACATTTTCCTTTGACTTTGACCAAGGCTGACTTTGTTTCATTTGAAATTTTGGATGCTTTTGAGTTAAACAAAGGATAATAATGATTGTCTATAAGGTGTTGATGTGGTGTTTTTCCATGTGTAGTGATAGTTAGCATCGATCTACACGCATGAGAGTATGCCATCAACCTATAGGTTTCGAGATCAGCTGAGCAAGAGGGAGCGATGACAGTTGATTCGATTGGGCCTGTATTATGTTACCTATATGCTCGTTATTCAGAAAAATAGGGGACTACTAATTGCATTATATGAGAGATGGCACTCAAAGATATACTCATTCCATTTTTTGGTAGGAGAGGCCACTGTTACTCTTGAGGATGTTTACTGTATTCTGCACCTATTGATCTGAGGGGAGTG